>JACEFZ010017323.1:520000-715000 GCA_014155875.1 Cepaea nemoralis | reverse complement strand
TTAACAATCCTGAAAATAGGGGCACAGGATGTTCACACTATTAGGAGATTTTTCACTGCTTTCTTAGCATTTATTCATATTGACATCAGAAGGTGAATGAAGGAGGCAATTTTTCCATTGATGAACCCAGGCCACTAGAAAGATGATGCATACTACCAACTGCAGTGTAGAGAACAAGTAACAATCTTCAAACTCCACACAGGACACAGCTTGCTTAAATACCACGTATTTAATCAACTAAAGATAGGAGATACTGATTAATGTAACCGTGGAACTGGTAAAATAACAGCTACACATTTGTTGTAGGAGTGTCTAACATATGCAGAATAAAGAAAACTGATTTGGCATGCACCTGCTCCATTTGAAGACCAACTCTATTAAGATGTCAACAAACTCAAGTTGACTGCTGCTTTCTTTGGATTTATTATATTGGTGTTTGAAGGTGAATGAAGAAGAAGACACCGATCAATGTTTTAACAGAAAGATACAAGATTGTTGTGTCCTTTTGTAGGATTAGGAATGAAGTGATATATAGATAATGGACTAGCAGACACTCTTTATGTATTTCTTATCTTGTAATGTATTGTAATATATCTGTGTCTTCAGTTTATTGTATGTTTCTTGTAAGACTTGGGCGTCATCATTAGTTTCTTTTATGTGTTTCTGTTGAATTTATTATGCGTTTCTATGTTTATTGTATGTTTCTTGTAAGTCTTGTGCATCGACATTATTTTATGTGTTTCTGTTGAATCTGTCATGTGTTGTTGTTTGTTTATTGTATGTTTCTTGTAAGTTTTGTGCATTGTCATTAGTTTATTTTATGTGTTTCTGCTGAATCTATTGTGCGTTTCTTTGTTTATTGTATGTTTCTTGTTAAGTCTTGTGCGTCGTCATTAGTTTATTTTATGTGTTTCTGTTGAATTTTTTATGTGTTTCTGTTGAATCTATTAGTGCGTTTCTTTGTTTATTGTATGTTTCTTACAGGTCTTTTATTTATTTTATGTTATTTGTTTTTGGGGTGCTCGCTTACTTTGAACTCAAGCATAGTCCATATACACTACTTCTAGCAGTGATGGACTAAATTTTGCGCGTGGATTAGCTTTTCCTGTTATAATAGTGCCACTCACTATCAGGCAAACCCACTCCGACTTCAGAAGTTCTTGTAATTTACGTTGCAAAGTGAAGGATGATAGGTCAACATTTTAGTCCAACTGTCTGGTGTAGAGGATTGTTTTGGGTTTGTTTTGTGCTTGATAGCTTGGAACTCAAGCGTAATCCATACACACTACTTCTAGTACTGGACTGAATTTTTGCTTGTGGATTGGTTTTCCTTATTAACAGTGTCCCTCGCCATCAGGTGAACCCACTCCGACTTCATAGGTGCTTATAATTTAAGTCCCCAAGTCAAGGATGAGAGGTCAACATTTTAGTCCAACTGTCCAGTGTAGGGGTTGAACCCCTTACCTCAGCATCAGCACACTTGGATGTGTAAGACCACATGTTCTATCCATTCAGCCAATCTGACTTCCTTGTTGTGGGTTTTTAAGTCTAACCATCTTTCTCATCGTCCTCCTCTGCCACTTGATGTTTCCATATTCATGTTGTACGCGCTTGTCGCTGACTAAAGACCAATATTATTGATATTAAAGCGCTAGTTTTTAAATGTTTACCACATCCCTGAGACAATCTTTGGTTGTGAATTCTCTGGAGAAGACTAGTCAGCCAGCGCAAGCACAAAACAGGTGGCATCAGTTGCTACATGCTGAAAGAGATACAGAGTGGTGGGGAGGGAGGGGGGGGGAATCTGAGCACTTTCAGTTTGCAGTGAGGATGATCTGTTGATCAACTGACATATTTTGTTTTTGTACATGTTCCTTGTAGATCCAGGTAGTCTGGTAGTGCTTGTTAACAAAGTACATTGAATCTAATCAATAAAGCTGATGATAATGGGGATACGGTGCTGCTAGCAATGAGGTAATTGATAATTTCATGTTCTTTTGTTGTTCTTGTGACATTGCTGCATCTTTGACAGGTCTAGATCATTCTAAACAGCCCCTCTGCCGTGCGTCCACCTTGACGAGGTAGAGGGGCTTGCGCGTTCCAATGACCCCAAGAGCTATGCCGACGGTAGCACAGCTACTGGTAGGGTCACCCATGTCGGACAGGTCAAGGGAGAGGGACCAGACAAAGTGACGCACAAACCTGCTGCCTTGTAGGTAGACTGGGGACAGTCAAAGGCTAGGGAAAGCATCCCGAAAAATGCTTGTCGAAATCGGATGTACTGAGCCACAGGCTTGACAAAGAAGTGCAACGTAACTTTATCATTTCATGATGCCACAGATGAAAATTAATTGTTATGGTGCTAATCCCGTGAAGTCCCATCAGGCGGTGATAGTGCCGGGCCCCCTGCCTCGAGGGGGTCCACCCATGACTACTGGTGGTCACCTTCCCCTGTGCTGTGGAGTCAAGGCACAGAGGAGTAGGTTAAGAGCTATTGACCAAATACCAAGGACACTCAACATACTACAGTGGAATGCCGAAGGAGTTTATAACAAGAAAGAATCCCTGACACAGCGTCTTCATAAAGATAGAATAGATGTGGCATGCATTCAAGAGACACACCTCAACGCCAAGCGCAAATTTTCAGTCAGAGGATATCAGGCCACACGTTTCGACCGCGAAGGACATAAAGGAGGAGTTCTAATACTTACACGAAATACAATACCTTGCAGCGAAGTATCTGTGATCTCTGACAACCAAACAGAAATTATAGGTGTTGATATAATGATAAAGGACGTGAAAATAAGAATTTACAATCTGTATAGCCCAGCAGATAAGGATCCTTACACTCTCAAACATGAAAATAACTGACACAAACTGCATTATTGTCGGAGACTTTAATAGCCGTTCAGAAAGATGGGGATACCCAGATACTGACAAAAGAGGAGATGAAGTGGAGGACTGGGAAATAGACTCAAATCTCCATCTACTCAACAAAGCGGATGACACACCGAGCTTCTACTCCAGAAGATGGTTTACCACTTCTACTCCAGACTTAGCTTTCTGCACAGGAGACATCCTCCACAAAATCGATCGCCATGTGCTTGACCAATTAGCAGGTAGTGACCACAGACCAATAAAGCTTGTAATGAATATGGAGTATGTTCCACAGGAGCAAAAGCCCTTGCCCCGCTGGAATTACAAACGAGCAGATTGGGACAGATTTGCCATACTAACAGACAAATATTGTGAAAACATAAATACACGATATGGCAACATGAAGCAAATGGTGGAAAGTCTAAACAGAGCGATAATACAGGCAGCCACTGAGTCCATTCCAAGAGGAGCGAGGAAAAATTACAAACCATACTGGACTGAAGAACTACAAAGTTTGGAGGACAAAGTTGAAGATGCCAGGAAGACAGCAGAGAGGAGAACAAACAATTGAAGCGAACATCTCTCTCAAAGCCATCTCAGCAAAATATAAAAGAACAGTAAATCAAACAACAAGAGATTGTTGGAGGGAAAAAACAGAAAACCTGAATTTTGACAGGGATGGAAACAAACTATGGAAACTAGTGAAAGCCATGAACAATGAAGGACCTAGAAACAAACAAATAACAATTAAACAAGGAAATGCCTTGCTTACAGGAAAAAAGGCTGCAAATGCACTAATGGAACACTATGCCAGTGCAAACCACATTGATATTACAACCGAACAGAAGAAAGCAATCAAAGATAAACAGATACATCATAGTAATACAGAGACAGCAGCAGAATATATGATGGCAAATCTAACAATGGAAGAAATGGAACAGGCAATGAATACCCTAAAAAAGAAGAAATCACCAGGAAAGGATGGAATCACAAATGAAATGCTAATAGGACTAGGCACAAAGGCAAAAAAGAAACTACTAGCAGTCCTAAATTACAGCTGGAAGAGGGGAATAGTCCCACTGGCATGGAAGGAAGCTATACTGATACCAGTCCCAAAGAAAGGAAAAGACCTGGAAGAACCAAATGGCTATCGACCTATCAGTCTACTTAGCTGTGTAGGAAAATTAATGGAACGCATTATCAATGGCAGGCTAACATGGCATCTGGAAGAAAACCAACTCTTAACACCACACCAAGCAGGATTCAGAAAGTACAGATCCACTGAAGATCAAATAACCTATATAGCTCAGGAAATAGAGGATGCCTTCCAAGAGAAAAAGCACACACTAGCGGTCTGGATAGATTTAGAAAAAGCATTTGATAAAGTATGGAAGGAAGGACTGAAAGTAAAACTGCAAAAAATGCATGTTTGTGGGAAAATGTACAAATGGATCAGCTACTACCTTGAGAACAGAACTGCCAGGACAAAGGTACAAGGACAAACCAGCAAAATGATGCTGTTGGAGCAAGGTGTCCCCCAAGGAGGAGTTCTTTCACCAACATTATTCCTAGCATATATAAACGACATCACGGAAAATTATCCAGCCAGAGTACACACATCATCCTTTGCAGATGACCTAGCCATATGGACATCTGAAGAATATATTAGTACAGCTAACAGCAGAATACAGCAAGCCCTATTAGCACTAGAGGACTGGTCAAAATCATGGCTAGTGAAGATAAGTGAGGAGAAAACAACATGCACAGTGTTCTCCCTCTCAAATAAAACTCAGCAACCTAAGCTGGTATTGAATGGAAAAATATTGCGCCATGAAGAAAATCCAAACTATCTCGGAGTCACCTTTGATCGTCGCCTGACATGGAAAACACAGGTTGAGAAAAATCGAACAAGAGCAAGGCAAAGAATGGCAATCATGAAAAAGCTTGCTGGTACAACGTGGGGAGCAGATGAGAAAGTTCTCAAGAAGCTATATACTGGACGGGTGAGGCCAGTACTGGAATATGGCATTGCAGCTTGGGCAACAGCAGCTAAGTCAAACTTTAACAAAATAAGTAGAGTCCAAAATCAAGGAATGTGAATCATAACTGGATGCCTGAAGACAACGCCTATTAATGAACTTGAAAGATCACTTGTTTACAACCAATGCAGGATAGAAGAGATAGCAGAGCCCAGCAACAAGCAGAAAAATTTAGAAGATTGACAGACCACCCTATGTATAAAAGGTTTAGTGGTTTTGGAAAGGGAAGACTGAAGCGTAGCAACTTTGTAGAAACTGCAAAACGAAAGATTAGGGCAGATCCTATACTTAACATATCAACAGTCAAACCCATTTACAATGCAGACAAGTTCCCAGCTTGGAGACAGCAGCAACTGCCTGAGATGATAGAAAACATTCCTGGTATTGAGAAAAAGAACACTCAGCATGAAACCGAAAGAAGAGAAATAACCCTAAACTACATAAAAGAACATTACCCAAGCAGCAATTGGACCCATGCATATACAGATGGATCAGCCAAAAATTCAATAGAGAATGGAGGAGGAGGAATTCTCCTAAATTTAAAAAATGGAGTTTAAAAAAAACATTCAGTTGCAACTGGAAAGTTTTCAAGTAACTTCAAAGCGGAGGTAGAGGCTCTGAAAACTGCAGCAGAAATGCTCTTGATGGAGGAAAATAAAGAGAAGCAAATAGCTATCTTCACAGATGCAAAGTCAGCTGTTTCAATACTGAAAAGCAATAACAGTACAGAAATAGCTAACCTAAGAGCAGCACTCCATGGTTTAAGCCAGAAATCCAAAAAAGTTGTAATACAGTGGATCCCATCACATTGCAGTATACCTGGAAATGAAGAGGCTGACAGACTGGCAAAAGAGGGCGGACGACTACCACAGCCTGACATAGACATAACTTACTAATGAGGCAAAGAGGTTGATAAAAAGCACCTATAAAACCAAATGGGAATCAGAGCATCCAGGCCACCAGAAGGATGATGCATATTACAAACTCGACTGAAGAGAACAAGTAGCAATCTTTAGACTCCGCACAGGACATAACAGGCTGAAATACCACTTGTTCAATAAACTAAAGATAGGAGATACCGATGAATGTAATTGTCGAACTGGAAAAATGACAGCAAAACATTTGCTGCATGATTGCCCAATATATGCAGAACAGAGAAAGATATTTTGGCCCACACCTGTTTCATTTGAGGACAAGCTCTATGGAGATATCAGCAAGCTCAAGTTGACCGCAGCTTACTTTAACTACATACAGGTTGACATTTAA
Organism: Cepaea nemoralis; assembly: GCA_014155875.1. Lineage (NCBI taxonomy): Eukaryota > Metazoa > Mollusca > Gastropoda > Stylommatophora > Helicidae > Cepaea > Cepaea nemoralis. Next base: position 708,818 of record JACEFZ010017323.1, on the reverse strand, counting down.
AGGTGTATGAAGTATTCAGACTGCCACACTTCATACCACAGATATGTCGGTTACAAAAGCCTCCCAGAGGCATGAAATCGAATATTACTCGGATAGCAAATCCATTACGTGGAAAGTCCGAATCAAAAGCTCACTGTGTGAGCTTTATAAAAGGTGGGAAAAGTTCCTAGTGGCACGAAATGGAATATTGCTTGGATAGCAAATCCATTACATGGAAAGTCTGAATCAAAAGGTCACTGTGTGGGCTTCAAATAAGGTGGAAAAAGTGTCCTAGTGACACGAAATGGAATATTGCTAGGATAGCAAATCCATTGCGCGGAAAGTCTGAGTCGAAAGCTCACTGTGTGGATGTCATCTGCACACTGCATTCTTCTGGTTTCCGGAAGAACAGCCTATGGTGAACGGAAGACCCAATATACGGAAGTGAGGCTAAGCAGCCATGTGCAGGACGTGACGATTCCTTGGGTGAGCCCAGTACCAGAGCGCTGTGTGTTGGCTCTGCAATTATGGAAGCCTCCTTGGATGGCGGGGAATGCCCATGGTCTGCCCCTGCCTTCCCTTGAGGGCTGACCAGGATGTCTTTGGCTGTTCTATATGGGCCAGCTAGGATGGGAGATAACACCACACCAGTGAGAGTCAAACGTCCTAAGAAACCCCCGGGAAGGTTAACCCGGTCAACAAATGCCCACAGAAGTCGGATGTGTCGGCCTAACGGCGCAAGAACGCAGCTCTGCTGTAAACAGGCACAACGCAATCACATCCGAAAAAAAACTCCGGATGAATGAAGAAGAAGAAGACATTCTAAACAGCAGTGCTGTAAAGGTAAAAAGAAAATGAAACTTGTACCAAACTCAGAATATTTGACTGTTTGGATCTGGAACAGGGAGAACAACTAAAACAATTACTCATGAACTACAGACATTCATTAATTTGTCCCCGGGATGAATGGGACTAAAATGGTGTGATGTAGGTCAGCATAGCCGATTGGATAAAAACACGGGTATCTTAAACATCTGGTTTCCTAATACCGAGGTAAGGGGTTCAATCCCTACACTGAACAGTTGGGCTAAAATATTGACCTATCATCCTTGATTTGGGGACGTAAATTACAAGTACCTCTAAAGTCAGAGTGGGTTCGCCTGATGGCGAGGGACACTGTTGATAGGGAAAGCTACTCCACATGCAAAATTCATTCCAACACTACCAGAAATAGAGTGTATAGGCCCCGCCTGAGTTCAAAGCGAGCGAATGCAAAAAAAAAAACAGAAAAGTGACAAAATCACTCATGCGGAGCTCACTGAGAGAATTAGATTGATTCAAGCGAATATATAGATTAGGGAAAGAAATAAGAGTTGAGTCGGATACACATTGAGAAAACCTAATAATAATATAACTAAAATGCCTGTCTCGGAGCGGCTGGCTGAGTGGATAGAACGCCGGACTCTCATTCAGGAGACCCGGGTTCGATCCCCGGTAAGGTGCGGGATTTTTTTCTGTCGGGGGCAAAAAGAAAATCCTAACCTGCACAGTTCGCGACGACTGCACTAGCCAAGCGGCCTTTATTCCTCAGGCTCAAAGACCCCTCTGCCATACACCGCAAGGTACTATATTGGCAGTAAATGACAGTTTTTTTTGACAGTCCTGTCTCTGGAGATAGGACAGCTTGGAATGAGTTGGTTGAGGGTTTCTGCTCCTGTGGTAGATATAGAGCAGATGAAGCCATTTATTTTTGTTTTGCATTTGTTTGCTTTCAAATCAAGCATAGTACATACACATCCTACTACTTCTAGTGCACTGGGATGATTTGTGCATGAGGATCAGCTTTCTATATTACCTGTGTCCTGCACCTCTGAAGTCGGAGTGGGTTCGCCTAATGGCCAGGGACACTGGTAATAGGTAAAGCTAATCCACACATAAAATTCAGTCCAGCTCTACTAGAAGTAGTGTGTGTGGACTACGCTTGGGTTCAAAGCGAGCGAGCGCCAAAAATAAAATAAAAACTTATGTCCCTCACCAAGAGACAAACCCACTTCGACTTCTGAGGTACTTGTAATTTAGTTACCCAAGTTACGAATAAGAAGACAACATTGTAGTCCGGCCAGTGCAGGGGTTGAACCCACCTCCTCAGCATCAGCATACTGGATGTTTAAAAACAACCGCACTTATCCATGCTGACCTTGAGATGAAGAAATGTAAACCACGCATTGCCTAGTACCAGATATACAAGGTTGCTTTACTAAATTTTCCTGGAACTGTTGATTCCTATTTGATTGATCTATTCTGTCTTTAAAATTATGGTTTTGTGAGATGGTAGTGACCTTGAGAAAACAGCATTGGTGGTGTAACCTCTTGTTACTCTGAAATGGAAGTGGCAGAATTTTGTTTGTGTGTTGTGAGCGTAGCATCATCAGAGTTGATTGAATAACATAAAAATATCAAATTGTGTGTGTTGCTTAAGAAGTCACTGTCAGAGACATAAACCTTGCTTTAGAAAGCATATTGTGATAGCACACTTAAAAAATCACAAGCTTTGGGGTGGCACAAGTATTTCCTTAAAGCTCTTGTTAGTGTTGATGATGATTCACAAAGCAGAGAACCTCTAGCACAGTGGTTCTCAACCTTTTTTGGCTCATGCCCCCTTCACCATATTTTTAGGACGTCATTCCCCCCTCACCATATTTTTAGAACGTCATTCCCCCCCCCCCCCTTTTCATATTTCCTCCCTAAAAATTTCCCCCTGCCCCTACACAGTATACGTAATAATTGAAGCTAAATTTAATAAATAGCACATACTAAAACAAGTCTAGACATCTACATAAAACGTAATTTGCAGACCTACTTACGTTATAAAATGAATTTCAGAAGGATGATACGTACAGAACCGTAAAGTATGAAGAGAAAAACAATATCAAGTAATTGGTTCTTGTAATAACGCAATCTAGAAATAATCTTAATTCCCCCCCCCCCCCCCCCCAGAAACCCTGGAATTCCCCACCGGTTGAGAACCACTGCTTTAGCACATCAATCTCTATTGAGGAAACTGTACCTCATGAGAACACAAGATGGTATTGCATTGGAACATCCTCTTTTTTTCTTTTGACCTGTGTCATATGATTTTCTTGTTCCCTCACCTCAAATCGGCACTGAAATGGCAGCAGTTTATTGATGCAATGACATTAGTATCAACATGACATTAGCATTTCACAACGCTGCTGAGAGAGGTTTCAAAGAATGATCTCCAGAAATGCTCCCAATAGTTGTACGAACACCGGCAAAAGTTGATACAATGAACAATTCCAGGGAACATTTTGAAGCTACCTCATCCTAGGTTATGACAATATGTTGCAAGAAATAAAGAACACAAGAACGCATATATCGTCAACTTTGCAGAAACACAGTTACAAATTGCAAAATTGGCATTCTGACTACAGAACCTTCATCCATCAGTAAACAAAGAAACGAGCAAAGGCCAATTATAATTTTTGACAAGAAATTGTGGCCAGTAAAAATGACCAGACCAGAAAAGTTTTCAGTGTTTGCCTACTGACATGGGTTGCTCTTGTTAGCCTGTATATGTTTTTATTTATTACTTAACAAACAATTTTATTTTATGCTCTGTATACGAAACTGACATCTTTAACTTTGAGGTTAGTGAGATGCAGTTTCAAAATTCTCAGAAATACCGAGTTGAGGGTTCAAAATTAGCCATGCCCAATTTGGAACAGGTCGCTTTGCATTACTTCCTGTGGTAAGACAGGTTGGCTGTTCAGAAAGCAGTGGCAAACTATTGAACTAAAACTTGTAAATCACAAGCAGCTTATAAATGCTGGGGTTGATTGCAACATCCTGTAAAGGACATGTAGCTAACTTTTTTATATATGAAATGTTTAAAAGTTTTAATGTAAAAGCCTGAATCCTTAGCTCCATATGTTTCTCCCCATTTTATTGTTGTTTGAGAATTCCCTTTTTATTTTTATTTTATATATTCTTCTTCTTCTTCTTCTTCAGTGTTCTGAGCCATTGAGGTTCTTTGCTGCAGATAAAATCCATCTCCATTCATCTCTCTGGTGGACCTTCTCTTGCCAGTCGTTGATTCCAAGTGCTTGTAGGTCTGTATGTATATTATCTCTCCACCGTCTTCTTATATATATATATATATATATATATATATATATATATATATATATATATATATATATATATATATATATATATGTTATTTTGTTATTTGTTAAATCATCTTTTCCCTCTCATCCTTAGGCCTGCACTTCTCTGTTAAATCTACTTTTATTGTAAATTTTTCTATACTGTATTGTGGTGAAGAACTGATCATGTGATTTTCTTACATTTCAGACGCTTTATTCTTATCTCAATATCCCGAAACTACAGACTGGTGGCCGAACAACATGTTCAACAGCAGGTTCGCTTCTTTGTTTGAGTTTTGAAATGTTTAGAGAGAGAGAGAGTGTGTGTGTGTGTCGTCGTCCCCCCCCCCCCCCCCCCCAAGTATTCTATTTTTGCTAAGTGTAATGTATTGTTCGTGTCCAAGTATTTGATGTTTACTGAGTTTATTGTATTCTTTGTGTCCAAATATTTAATTTTTGCTGAAATTAATGTATTGTTCATGTTCAAGTATGTGATTTTTTCCTAAGTTAATGTAATGTTCATCCTCTAAAAAGTACCTGAGAGTTTTGGTCATAGACCATAACTTTATGAAGGGAAAATCCCAGCTGCACTTCCCTGTGGTAGAGGATGGGAAACACACTACGGTGTGGCTAACACAGCTCTGGGGACTGAGTATCCACCAGAATAAGTGGACAACTCTGCAGCTGAGCAGAGCAGGGCACTCACTTGTCCTTACAGTCGGAAATGGCTGTCAAAGGTAGAGGTAAAAGACCACCATGTGGATGTGGAAGGTAAGGGGAAACCACCACATTCTTTCCAAGACTTCATGGCAAAACATATATCAGAGTTAGTGAACGACGTTAATGGCTGTCTTAGGACATCCTCGTCCGGTAGGGACAGTCATGAGCCACAGGTACCTCCAGGCCGTCATCCAGCTACTGATGGCAAAATCATAAATAAAATAAATTTAGAGTAGGAACATGTAATGTTAGGACATTAAATGAGTTAGGAAAGTTAAACAATGTTCTAAGAGAAATTGATAGCATGAAAATGAATATACTAGAAGATGAAATGGAAGGGATTGGGCAAAATTATAGCTGACAACCACACAATAATTTATTCTGGAGGGGATACACTTGAAAAAGGTGTTGGAATAACACTTGAAGAAAAATACAGCCAAATCACTTAATGGATACACGTGTATTTCAGATAGAGTTATTTTGGTCAAACTCAAAGGCAAACCAATAGATATAAATATTATACAAGTATATGCACCAACAACAAGCAGTAGTGATTAAGAAATACAACACTTTTACGATGAAACAGAAATGGCGATGGCTCAAATTGGATCACAGGAAATAAAAATAATACTTGGAGATTTTAATGCAAAAGTAGGGAAAGGGCAAAATGGAGGATGTGGTGGGAAATTATGGTTTAGGTAAAAGAAATGTAAGAGGGGAAAAGCTAATAGAATGGGCAAATATCAATGATATGATAATTGGAAACACGTGGTTTAAACACCATAAAAGATGACTATACACATGGAAAAGCCCTGATAAGAAAATACGCTACCAAATTGACTACATACTAATTAATAAAAGATATAGAATTCTTTAATTAATATAAAGACAATGCCTGGCGCAGACTGTAATAGTGATCATGTACCACTATTTGGACAAATAAAAGTAAGATTAAAGAGAGGGAAAAAATGGTTAGGAACATGAGACTTAATAAAGAGGTTCTGAAAGTAGATAAAGAAATTCAAGAACAATACATAGTGACTGTGAAAAATAGGTACAATGCAATAGCTAAAATACAGAGTATAAATGAACAATGGGAAATGTTAAGGGACTCCATTCATCAAACTAGCAAAGAAATATTACAGAGAGAAGTCAAATAGCTAAGAAAAAATGGATGAATGAAGAAATCTTAATGCTGATGGACAAAAGAAAACAGAGTAAAAATGACAAACAAGAATATGCTAAGATAAATAAAGAAATAAGGGATAAATGTGGGAAGGCAAAAGAAAATTGGTTAAATGAGCAGTGCAAAAAAATTGAATTAAATGCCATTAAAGATACAAAAAATATGCAGAGACAAATCAGTGAGCTCACAGGAAGAAAAATTAGAATAAATACAGGGTGTTTGAAATCAAAAACAGGAAAGATATTATTGGAGGAAGGTGCTATAATGAAGAGGTGGAATGAGTATATAAGAGAATTATATGATGGGGAAAGGGAAGAATTAACAGAAGAAAGTAACTTAGAAGGTCCACCTATTCTAAAAGAAGAAGTCGCTGACACTATAAAATATATGAAGAAAGGAAAAACAGCTGGACCAGATGAAATCACAATAGAAGAATTTGAAGTATTGGGAGAATTTGGAGTAGATATATTAACCAAAATGTTAAATTGTGAGGAGCGGCTGGCCGAGTGGATAGAACGCCGGACTCTCATTCGGGAGACCCGGGTTCGATCCCCGGTAAGGTGCGGGATTTTTTTCTGTCGGGGGCAAAAAGAAAATCCTAACCTGCACAGTTCGCGGCGACTGCACTAGCCAGGCGGCCTTTATTCCTCAGGCTCAAAGACCCCTCTGCCATACACCGCAAGGTACTATATTGGCAGTAAATGACAGTTAAATTGTATTTACAGCAGTGGATATTTACCCAGTGTTATGCTGAAATCTGTATTTATAGCTATACCAAAAAGACCAGGAGCAATTGAATGTGAAGATTTTAGTACAATTAACCTCATAAACCATATTACTAAGCTTCTACTCAGAATCATAATGAGAATAACCAGAAAGAAAATAAAAATGGAAATTAGTGAAGAACAGTGTGGATTTGTGGAGGGAAAGGGCACAAATGCTGCAATATATACATTACGGACACTAATAGAAAGGTCAATAGAGAAACAGAAAGACATATATGTATGCTTCATAGATTATACTGAGGCATTTGATAAAGTAAAACATGATGAACTGATTAAAATGTTGGAATATATCAACATTGATGGGAAAGCTTTAAGAATAATAAAGAATATTTACTGCAACCAAGTAGCAGAAATTAAAATAGGAAATAAAGAGGGTAGTTACGAACAGATAAAGCTAGGAGTATGACAGGAGAGTGTCTTTTCACCAGATCTCTTCTCCCTATATAGTGAAGTAATAATGAGAGAGATCAAAGAAATGCTAGGAATGCTAGTTGTAGGTCATAATATAAATAATATACGCTATGCAGATGACACAGTATTGGTGGCGAATAAATCAACAGACCTACAAAAATTGATGGAAACTGTAGTAACAGAGAGTGCAAAGAAAGGATTATCCTTGAATATCAAGAAAACAGTAACAATGGTGATATCAAAGAAAATGGTGACACCAAAATTTGACATAGAAATAGAAGGAAAAATTCTTAACTGAGTGGATAATTTTAGATACCTAGGGACATTTATAACATCAGATGGAAGATGTACAACAGAGATTAAGAGCAGAATAGGGCAAGCAAAAGCCGCATTTCATAAAATGAAGAGTATCTTTGTGCAATAAGTCACTATCAATGAATGTAAGAAAGAGAGTGCTGAAATGCTATGTAGAAACCAGTTTTGCTGTATGGCAGTGAATCTTGGAATCTAAATGAACAAATTAAGAAGAAATTAGAAGCAACAGAGATGTAATTCCTGAGACGAATGTTGCGAATTCCTTGGACTGCCAGAGTAACTAATGACTTCCTAAAACAGGCTAATGAAACTAGAGTATTATATACAACAATAAGAAACAGACAGCTTTCTTTGGTCATGTGATGAGAAGAGAGGCATTGGAGAACATCGTGACAACTGGAAAGATCGAGGGGAAGAGAGGCAGAGGCAGAGGCAGACCAAGAGAAATGATGCTGGATGGATTGAGACAGTGGCACAGAGAAATATCAGCAGCAGAGTTGATCCAGAAAACCAAAGGCCGAGATCTGTGGAGAGCCATGAATGCCTACACCAGCTGGCAGGGCACTTGATGATGATGAATGTAATGTTCGTGTCCAAATATTTGATTTTTAATCAGTTTAATATATTGATCATGTCACATATTTTAGTTTTGCTAAGCTTACTGTAATGTTCATGTCCAAGAATTTGATTTTTGTAAAGTGTCATGAATGATCATTTTCAAGTATGTGGTTTTGTTAAGTGTAATCCAAGTATTTATCTGTTTCTGCTTAATGCAATGTAATGACCATTGTTAATGTTTGTTTTTGCTAAATGTTGTGAAATGCCTAAGTCCACAACAACAACAAAATTCCTGTATGTTGCAACAATGTATTGTACTATAAAATTAGATTTGTATATTTTACTTTTAAGGCACACCAAATACAAGTGAAAGGCCGTCACAAAATGAGGATAATAAATCTCAGGGTACAAAGTTGGTACGTAAATCTTATTTGGCAGGTCATTGACAGGTGTTTGAGGCTACGTGTGTTTGCATGTATATATGGTGTGGCTGTGTGTGTGTTTATGTTTGTGTGTATGTGTTTGCATTTATCTGTCCCCACTGGATGAAGTCAAAGGTCAACATCATTCTTGGTGGACAAATAACAAAATTTATCTTTTATGTGTGTATGTATCTATTATCCTGTATGATATGTTTGTGTGTTTATTTATGTATGTGTGTTTGTATTGATCTTTTATATGTGGATCTATCTGTTTAGCTTTGTTTGTAACCTTTATTATATGTTTGTGTTTTTACATATGTGTATATGTGTATTTATCTTTTATGTGGATATGTATCTTTGTATGAATTTATGTATGCATCTGTGTGCTTATATATGTATCTGTGTATCTTTGCACTTATGTATCATCATTATCATCATCATTATCTTCCACTTCTGCCATCAAGCGTTGTGGGGATGAATAATTTGCATACCAGCACCCGGTGGGCGGCACTGGACAGTGGTTGTAGGGCGGCACTGGACAGTGGTTGTACAATGTCTTTGATGTCGTCAATCCATTTTCTTCTTGGACGTCCTCTTGGTCTCATCGCAGTTGATCTTTGATGTAAGGCCAGTGATAGTAGTTGCTGGTGTTGCATTCTAACGACATGGCCAAACCACTTGATCTTCTATCTTTCCATAAACGTGGCACAAGGTGTTGATCCCACAGTCTGTCTGATAATAGCATGTCTTATTCGGTCTCGGATTGTTGGTGTGAATGTGCTGTTTATTATCTGTCATTTTGCGAACATGGGTATATTTGGATGTTTCAGTAAGGGTGATAGTTGATATGTTAGTGCACTAGCTTTTTTACATCTGATTTCGATTTCTCTGTCCAATCTGCCATCTTCTGTGATCATACTTCCAAGATATTTGAATTCTTTAACTTGTTTCAGAGTTGTGCTATTTATCTGTATACTTAGTGGGCCCGACGAGCTGCTAACTCGCATTACTTCAGTTTTAGCTGTATTTATACTCATATTTTATCTCCTGCATGTTGAACTCAGATTATTAATATGATTTTGCAGTCTGCCCTCATCACTATAAAACAGGCACTGATCGTCTACAAATAGAAGTTCATTTATTTCCTGTGGATCAGTTGTTTCATCTGGAGTAAAGAGTTCTAAATTTTCTGAATCTGTTCTGTTGAGACTTGCTTCTTTGTATACTCTGTCCATGTAGATATTGAATAGCAGGGGAGAGAGCACACATCCCTGCCTCACTCCTGTATTGACTGTGAACATATCTGATATACCTTCTTGTGTTCTTACTGCACTTTGGCTCAAGTGGTAAATGGCTATGATGTTTTCTAGCAGTTGCCCTTCTATCCCATAGTCTTCAGGGATGGTCCTTAATTGCTCTTATGTATGTATCTGTATATTTATGTATGTAATTATGTATTTATGTATGAGGGTAAGAAAGAGAGATATAGAGAAAAAGAAAGAGAGAGAGAGAGAATGTGTGAGAGAGAAAGAGAGGGTATGTGTGTGTGAGAGAAAGAGAGAGTGTGTGAGAGAGAGAGAAAGAAAGAGAGAGATTGAGTGAGAGAGACAGAAAGAAAGAAAGAAAGAAAGACAGAACGAATGTGAGAGAGAATGTGAGAGAGAGATAGAAAGAAAGAGAGAGAGTATGTAAGAGAGAGATAAAGAAAGAATGAGTGTGTGAGAGAGAGAAAGAAAAGAAAGAGAATGTGGGGGAAAGAAAAAGAGAGTGTGAGAGAGAGATCTTCTTCTTTGGGTTCATCCAGAGTTTTTTCAGATGTGATTGCAGTGTGTCTGGTTAGGCACCCTTGGGCCGAAACCCTTAGGCCAGCACATCCAACTTTAGCATGCATTTTTTACCAGGTTACATTCCTGAGGGACTCTCACTTTTGTGGTGCCATCCACATCCCAGCTGGTCAAGTTGGAACAGTCAAATACTTCACGATCAGCCCTCAAGGGAAGCCAGGGACAGTCCATGGCATTTTCCGCCATCCAGGGTGGCTTCCATAGTTGCAGGGCCGACACATAGCGCTCTGGTGCTGGGCTCACCGAGGGAATCATCACGTTCTGCTCATGACTGCTTTAACTCCTCACTTCAATATATTGGGCCTTTCGTTCACCCCAAGCCATTCCTGCACAAACCAGACCAGTCTGTAGATGGTATCCACTCAGCGAGTTTACGATTCAGACATGTGCTTGTCATTGTGCCCAGGGACAATATAGTCAAAACTGTTCCGGGCACGATGGACGGAAAACTAGCTAGTCAGAGCTGTTACGGACACGAGGGGCATTTGGAAAACTAGGTAGTCACAGCTGTTCCTAGCATGAGGGACAATCGGAAACTAGCTAGTCAGAGCTTTTCCGAACATTAGGACATTTGGAAGACTATAGTTAGTCAGAGCTTTTCCAACCACGAAAGACATTTCATTCGGACGTAATTACGTAGTGCCAGTTTTTATTTGCCACCCTTAGGCCGGCACAGGTGACTTCGGCGGGCATTTTTAATGAGGTTAGCCTTCCTCGGGTTTTGAGGGACGTTAGACTCTTATTGTTGTGGTGTCGCCCACATCTCAGCTGGTCAAGGTATAACGGTCACCCCTCAAGGGAAGGCAGGGGCAGACCATGGGCAATCCCTGCTATCCAAGGAGGCTTCCATAATTGCAGAGCCGGCACATATCGCTCTGAGACTGGGCTCACCTAAGGAGTTACCACATCCTGCTCTTGGCTGCTTTAATTCCTCACGTCCATGTATTGGGCATTTTGCTTGGCACTGGTCTCTCAAGTACAAACCAGGAATGGTCATTCTGCGGACGACATCCACTTAGTACGCTTTCACTTCGGACTTCGGACCACACAATGTATTCGCTAGCCAAGCATTCCATTTTGTGTTATTGAGACGTTTTTCCACCTTTGACTACACTCTCTATGAGAGACATTTTTCATAACTCGTTTTGTGCGACTGGGACGCTTTTTCTATCTTTAATACTCGCTTACGAGGTAGGCTACATGTGCTGCCGACTCAGCACCATACCTCCGTGCATCAGTGAGCGAGAATCGGTCAGACCCTCTCATCCGTGGAACCCTCATATCCCCCAGCTGAGAGCCTTTGAACAAGTATCTGAGCTGAGCATGTAGTGTGCTTAGCATCTTCACCTCCATTTTTCGGTAAGTGGGCGTCGGCCCGGCTCTCACATCTGAGGGTTTATGCCTTAAATCAAATCAAATCAAATCAACTTTATTTTAAAAGGGTCACAAATTGGGCACGCAGGCCCGTCTTACATTCGGCCCTTCAATCACTCATCTTTCGTCCATCAAGAGCATTATACATTCACATAGGAAGAAAAGAAACACCTTGTGAAATGAATGTTGTAAACATAAACAAGGCAAATTACCATGTTATGAGGCCCATCTCCACCTACCCACACATTACCCCACCACACATCACCACATTCACACACACACAAACCCACCCACCAACACCCCCCCACCCCACCCACGCACACCAAAGGACACATACATACCGCACCAATCAACCCAACCCCCTTCCGCACATCCCCCACCACACACACTGCCCTCACCTGTTTCCCCCAACCCAAACACACTTGCCACCCACACAAACACCCCCACCAACCCCACACATCTCATGCCCACCCACATACACATCCTAACCCACACACCCATCTCCCACCCACACATCCTCTCCCCACCCACACCTCCAACCACCCATCCCCCAACCACACCTCCATCGACCAAATATTCCCCACCCATGCACACACATACTCCACCAACCCACACATCGCACCATCCACTCACACTTCCCCAAAACCATACACACACATCCACATTAAACTGACATCTCCCTACCCACACACACACACATATCTCCCTAACCACCTATACATCCCCAATCCACTCACACACCCCACCACCCACACAAACATCCTTCACCCACTTACACATGTCCTAACCCACATTCCCACCACACAATATTCCCAACCCATGCACCATACACACATATCCTTCACCCACACATCCCAGACCCACATACCACCACACATACCTCACCTACACACCACACACATATCCCCCACCCACACATACCACACAATATCCCCACCCACACCCACACAGATACCCTCACCCACCCACCCCGTACATACCCCCACCCACACACCACTCAAATCCCCCACCCACCCACACATCCCCCACTCACACACCACACATATCCCCAACCAACACACCACACACCTCTCCCCACTTGCACACATTCCCCACCCGTCCACCAACACACACTCACTCACATCTCCACCCACACATATACCCCACTCATACACACACCCTCCACCCATACACACATCCCCCACACCCATTCCCACACCCCTACTTTCACCCCCACACATCCATCCACACATCCCACAAACACCCACAAATCTCACCACCCACCAACACCCACACACCTAACCCACACCATTCTAACCCATCCAAATGTATACCCCCACCCACACACCCATTCATCCCCCACACACACAAATCCCCACACTCACAGACATCCTCCACACACACTCACACATCCTCATATCTAGACTCATACTTAATGCCTCATGTGAACATTGAAACTAGTATGAACGAACTCCCACACTCATTCTGTCTCTCATTCACACTCACTGACTCTCTCACTCAAACTACAGTAATGTACATAAGTTTATGTTATACATGATAAAATCAAATGGTATTCAACTGATAATATGACAGATGAGAATACACAAACATATGGATTCGCGCAGGCGTTCAGCCATATCCCTCGACTAGGAGCCTTAGAGTATGTGTCTGGACCAAGAATTAGCGGCAACATGCGCCTGATTTAGACTTTGACTGCTATCCTCAGTCTGCCTGCAGAGTAGCAGGTTGTGTCTCGCTTAGTCTGGCCCCTACTCCAAAACCTGTCCGACATGTAGTGCTTCCGTCGGCATAGCGCTTGAGGTCACTGGGACATGCAAGCCCTCCCCACCGCGACAAGGTGGGTGGAGACATAACGGTGGGGGTGAGAGAGAGATAAAGAAAGAGTGAGTGTGTGAGAGAGAGAAAGAGTGTGAGAGAAAGAAAAAGAAAGAGAGAAAGAATGTGAGAAAGAAAGAGTGAGAGAGAGAGAAAACAAAAGAGAGAGAGGAAGAGAATGTGAGAAAGAGAGAGTGAAAGAGAGAGAGAATGTGGGAGAGTGTGTGAGAGAGAAGTAGGGGTAGCCCCTTAGCAGATACTGCCATTGGGATGTAAAGTTCACTTACTCAAGGCCACAGCATGCTAATGTGAGATGGGCAGTTCTCTTCCATTCCATTTGTCCTTTCCAAACAATTTTATGTATGTCAGTATATCATCCCCACAGAATGATAATGCTGAAACTGGACCGAAGAAAGGTGAAACAGCTTCATCTATTCCAGTGAGACCTGTATCAGAGAAAGAAAATTTGGGCTTACCTGACAATGCCAAGAGCCTGCATACAGCCACACCTCCAGCCACACCTGCATCATCAGAGGTACTGTTCTGCTTGTAGTTTGTCCATTTTGCTGTTTGTCCATTGTCTAGTGTTCCCCTCCAGCCACACCTGCATCATCAAAGATACTGTTCTGCTTGTAGTTTGTACATGCCTGAAAGATACAGAGGGGGGGGGGGAGGAATCTGAGCACTTTAGTTTGCGTGAGGATAATCGATGATCAACTGAAATCATTTTGTTTTTGTACATGTTCCTTGTTAGATTCAGCGTAGTCTTTAGTGTTGTTAACAAAGTCCTTGGAATCTAATCAATAAGCTGTGATAATGGATCGGTGCTAGCTAGCAATGATGTTATTGATAATTCATGTTCTTTTGTTGTTCTTGTGACATTGCTCTGCATCTTTGACAGGTCTAGCTCATTCTAAACAGCCCTCTTCCGTGCGTCCACCTTGACGAGGTAGAGGGGCTTGCGCGTTCCAATGACCCCAAGAGCTATGCCGACGGTAGCACAGCTACTGGTAGGGTCACCCATGTCGGACAGGTCAAGGGAGAGGGACCAGACGAAGAGACACACAAACCTGCTGCCTTGTAGGTAGACTGGGGACAGTCAAAGGCTAGGGAAAGCATCCCGAAAAAATGCTTGTCGAAATCGGATGTACTGAGCCACAGGCTTGACAAAGCAGTGCAACGTACTTATCATTTCATGATGTCACAAGATGAAAATTAATCGTTATGGTGCTAATCCCGTGAAGTCCCATCAGGCGGTGATAGTGCCGGGCCCCTGCCTCGAGGGGGTCCACCCATGACTACTGGTGGTCACCTTCCCCTGTGCTGTGGAGTCAAGGCACAGAGGAGTAGGTTAAGAGCTATTGACCAAATCACCCCGGACACTCAACATACTACAGTGGAATGCCGAAGGAGTTTATAACAAGAAAGTACTCCCTAACACAGCGTCTTCATAAAGATAGAATAGATGTGGCATGCATTCAAGAGACACACCTCAACGCCAATCCACAAATTCTCAGTCAGAGGATATCAGGCCACACGTTCGACCGCGAAGGACAAAAGGAGGAGTTCTAATACTTTACACGAAATACAATACCTTGCAGCGAAGTATCTATGATCTCTGACAACCAAACAGAAATTATAGGTGTTGATATAATGATAAAGGACGTGAAAATAAGAATCTACAATCTGTATAGCCCAGCAGATAAGGATCTTACACTCTCAAACATGAAAATAACTGACACAAACTGCATTATTGTCGGAGACTTAATAGCCGTTCAGAAAGATGGGGATACCCAGATACTGACAAAAGAGGAGATGAATTGGAGGACTGGGAAATAGACTCAAATCTCCATCTACTCAACAAAGCGGATGACACACCGAGCTCTACTCCAGAAGATGGCTTACCACTTCTACTCAGACTTAGCTTTCTGCACAGGAGACATCCTCCACAAAATTGATCGCCATGTGCTGGACCAATTAGCAGGTAGTGACCACAGACCAATCAAGCTTGAAATGAATATGGAGTATGTTCCACAGGAGCAAAAGCCCTTGCCCCGCTGGAATTACAAACGAGCAGATTGGGACAGATTTGCCATACTAACAGACAAATATTGTGAAAACATAAATACACGATATGGCAACATAAAGCAAATGGTGGAAAGTCTAAACAGAGCGATAATACAGGCAGCCACTGAGTCCATTCCAAGAGGAGCGAGGAAAAATTACAAACCATACTGGACTGAAGAACTACAAAGTTTGGAGGACAAAGTTGAAGATGCCAGGAAGACAGCAGAGAGGGAACAAACATTGAAGCGAACATCTCTCTCAAAGCCATCTCAGCAAAATATAAAGAACACAGTAAATCAAACAACAAGAGATTGTTGGAGGGAAAAAACAGAAACCTGAATTTTGACAGGGATGGAAACAAACTATGGAAACTAGTGAAAGCCATGAACAATGAAGGACCTAGAAACAAACAAATAACAATTAAACAAGGAAATGCCTTGCTTACAGGAAAAAGGCTGCAAATGCACTAATGGAACACTATGCAGTGCAAACCACATTGATATTACAACCGAACAGAAGAAAGCAATCAAAGATAAACAGATACATCATAGAAATACAGAGACAGCAGCAGAATATATGATGGCAAATCTAACAATGGAAGAAATGGAACAGGCAATGAATACCCTAAAAAAGAAGAAATCACCAGGAAAGGATGGAATCACAAATGAAATGCTAATAGGACTAGGCACAAAGGCAAAAAGAAACTACTAGCAGTCCTAAATAACAGCTGGAAGAGGGGAATAGTCCCACAGGCATGGAAGGAAGCTATACTAATACCAGTCCCAAAGAAGGAAAAGACCTGGAAGAACCAAATGGCTATCGACCTATCAGTCTACTTAGCTGTGTAGGAAAATTAATGGAACGCATTATCAATGGCAGGCTAACATGGCATCTGGAAGAAAACAAACTCTTAACACCACACCAAGCAGGATTCAGAAGTACAGATCCACTGAAGATCAAATAACCTATATAGCTCAGGAAATAGAGGATGCCTTCCAAGAGAAAAAGCACACACTAGCAGTCTGGATAGATTTAGAAAAAGCATTTGATAAAGTATGGAAGGAAGGACTGAAAGTAAACTGCAAAAAATGCATGTTTGTGGAAAAATGTATAAATGGATCAGCCACTACCTTGAGAACAGAACTGCCAGGACAAAAGTACAAGGACAAACCAGCAAAATGATGCTGCTGGAGCAAGGTGTCCCCCAAGGAGAGTTCTTTCACCAACATTATTCCTAGCATATATAAATGACATCACAGGAAATTTTCCAGCCAGAGTACACACATCATCCTTTGCAGATGACCTAGCCATATGGACATCTGAAGAATATATTAGTACAGCTAACAGCAGAATACAGCAAGCCTTATTAGCGCTAGAGGACTGGTCAAAATCATGGCTAGTGAAGATAAGTGAGGAGAAAACAACATGCACAGTGTTCTCCCTCTCAAATAAAACTCAGCAACCTAAGCTGGTATTGAATGGAAAAATATTGCGCCATGAAGAAAATCCAAACTATCTAGGAGTCACCTTTGATCGTCGCCTGACATGGAAACACAGGTTGAGAAAAATCGAACAAGAGCAAGGCAAGAATGGCAATCATGAAAAAGCTTGCTGGTACAACGTGGGAGCAGATGAGAAAGTTCTCAAGAAGTTATATACTGGACGGGTGAGGCCAGTACTGGAATATGGCATTGCAGCTTGGGCAACAGCAGCTAAGTCAAACTTTAACAAAATAAGTAGAGTCCAAATCAAGGAATGCGAATCATAACTGGAAGCCTGAAGACAACGCCTATTAATGAACTAGAAAGATCACTTGTTTACAACCAATGCAGGATAGAAGAGATAGCAGAGCCCAGCAACAAGCAGAAAAATTTAGAAGATTGACAGACCACCCTATGTATAAAAGGTTTAAGTGGTTTTGGAAAGGGAAGACTGAAGCGTAGCAACTTTGTAGAAACTGCAAAACGAAAGATTAGGGCAGATCCTATACTTACATATCAACAGTCAAACCCATTTACAATGCAGACAGTTCCCAGCTTGGAGACAGCAGCAACTGCCTGAGATATAGAAAACATTCCTGGTATTGAGAAAAAGAACACTCAGCATGAAAACCGAAAGAAGAGAAATAACCCTAAACTACATAAAAGAACATTACCCAAGCAGCAATTGGACCCATGCATATACAGATGATCAGCCAAAAATTCAATAGAGAATGGAGGAGGAGGAATTCTCCTAAATTTAAAAAATGGAGTTGAAAAAAAAACATTCAGTTGGCAACTGGAAAGTTTTCAAGTAACTTCAAAGCGGAGGTAGAGGCTCTGAAACTGCAGCAGAAATGCTCTTGATGGAGGAAAATAAAGAGAAGCAAATAGCTATCTTCACAGATGCAAAGTCAGCTGTCTCAATACTGAAGAGCAATAACAGCACAGAAATAGCTGACCTAAGAGCAGCACTCCATGGTTAATGCCAGAAATCCAAAAAAGTTGTAATACAGTGGATCCCATCACATTGCAGTATACCTGGAAATGAAGAGGCTGACAGACTGGCAAAAAGAGGCGGACGACTACCACAGCCTGACATAGACATAACTTACAATGAGGCAAAGAGGTTGATAAAAAGCACCTATAAACCAAATGGGAATCAGAGCATCCAGGCCACCAGAAGGATGATGCATATTACAAACTCGACCGAAGAGAACAAGTAGCAATCTTCAGACTCCGCACAGGACATAACAGGCTGAAATACCACTTGTTCAATAAACTAAAGATAGGAGATACCGATGAATGTAATTGTCGAACTGGAAAAATGACAGCAAAACATTTGCTGCAGGATTGCCCAATATATGCAGAACAGAGAAAGATATTTTGGCCCACACCTGCTTCATTTGAGGACAAGCTCTATGGAGATATCAACAAGCTCAAGTTGACCGCAGCTTACTTTAACTACATACAGGTTGACATTTAAAGGTGTATGAAGAAGTATTCAGACTGCCACACTTCATACCACAGGTATGTCGGTTACAAAAGCCTCCCAGAGGCATGAAATGGAATATTGCTCGGATAGCAAATCCATTACGTGGAAAGTCCGAATCAAAAGCTCACTGTGTGAGCTTCATAAAAGGTGGAAAAAGTGTCCTAGTGGCACGAAATGGAATATTGCTTGGATAGCAAATCCATTACGTGGAAAGTCCGAATCAAAAGCTCACTGTGTGGGCTTCAAATAAGGTGGAAAAAGTGTCCTAGTGGCACGAAATGGAATATTGCTCGGATAGCAAATCCATTGCGCGGAAAGTCCGAGTCGAAAGCTCACTGTGTGGATGTCATCTGCACACTGCATTCTTCTGGTTTCCGGAAGAACAGCCTATGGTGAACGGAAGGACCCAATATACGGAAGTGAGGCTAAGCAGCCATGTGCAGGACGTGACGATTCCTTGGGTGAGCCCAGTACCAGAGCGCTGTGTGTTGGCTCTGCAATTATGGAAGCCTCCTTGGATGGCGGGGAATGCCCATGGTCTGCCCTGCCTTCCCTTGAGGGCTGACCAGGATGTCTTTGGCTGTTCTATATGGGCCAGCTAGGATGGGAGATAACACCACACCAGTGAGAGTCAAACGTCCTAAGAAACCCCCGGGAAGGTTAACCCGGTCAACAAATGCCCGCAGAAGTCGGATGTGTCGGCCTAACGGCGCAAGAACGCAGCTCTGCTGTAAACAGGCACAACGCAATCATATCCGGAAAAAAACTCCGGATGAATGAAGAAGAAGAAGACATTCTAAACAGCAGTGCTGTAAAGGTAAAAAGAAAATGAAACTTGTACCAAACTCAGAATATTTGACTGTTTGGATCTGGAACAGGGAGAACAACTAAAACAATTACTCATGAACTACAGACATTCATTAATTTGTCCCCGGGATGAATGGGACTAAAATGGTGTGATGTAGGTCAGCATAGCCGATTGGATAAAAACCGGGTATCTTAAACATCTGGTTTCCTAATACCGAGGTAAGGGGTTCAATCCCTACACTGAACAGTTGGGCTAAAATATTGACCTATCATCCTTGATTGGGGACGTAAATTACAAGTACCTCTAAAGTCAGAGTGGGTTCGCCTGATGGCGAGGGACACTGTTGATAGGGAAAGCTACTCCACATGCAAAATTCATTCCAACACTACCAGAAATAGAGTGTATAGGCTCCGCCTGAGTTCAAAGCGAGCGAATGCAAAAAAAAAAAAAAAAGTGACAAAATCACTCATGCGGAGCTCGCTGAGAGAATTAGATTGATTCAAGCGAATATATAGATTAGGGAAAGAAATAAGAGTTGAGTCGGATACACATTGAGAAAACCTAATAATAATATAACTAAAATGCCTGTCTTGGAGCGGCTGGCTGAGTGGATAGAACGCCGGACTCTCATTCAGGAGACCCGGTTCGATCCCCGGTAAGGTGCGGGATTTTTTTCTGTCAGGGGCAAAAGAAATCCTAACCTGCACAGTTCGCGGCGACTGCACTAGCCAAGCGGCCTTTATTCCTCAGCTCAAGACCCCTCTGCCATACACCGCAAGGTACTATATTGGCAGTAAATGACAGTTTTTTTTTGACAGTCCTGTCTCTGAGATAGGACAGCTTGGAATGAGTTGGTTGGGGTTTCTGCTCCTGTGGTAGATATAGAGCAGATGAAGCCATTTATTTTTGTTTTGCATTTGTTTGCTTTCAAATCAAGCATAGTACATACACATCCTACTACTTCTAGTGCACTGGGATGATTTGTGCATGAGGATCAGCTTTCTATATTACCTGTGTCCCGCACCTCTGAAGTCGGAGTGGGTTCGCCTAATGGCCAGGGACACTGGTAATAGGTAAAGCTAATCCACACATAAATTCAGTCCAGCTCTACTAGAAGTAGTGTGTGTGGACTACGCTTGGGTTCAAAGCGAGCGAGCACCAAAAATAAAATAAAAACTTATGTCCCTCACCAAGAGACAAACCCACTTCGACTTCTGAGGTACTTGTATTTTAGTTACCCAAGTTACGAATAAGAAGACAACATTGTAGTCCGGCCAGTGCAGGGGTTGAACCCACCTCCTCAGCATCAGCATACTGGATGTTTAAAACAACCGCTCTTATCCATGCTGACCTTGAGATGAAGAAATGTAAACCACGCATTGCCTAGTACCAAGATATACAAGGTTGCTTTACTAAATTTTCCTGGAACTGTTGATTCCTATTTGATTGATCTATTCTGTCTTTAAATTATGGTTTTGTGAGATGGGTAGTGACCTTGAGAAAACAGCATTGGTGGTGTAACCTCTTGTTACTCTGAAATGGAAGTGACAGAATTTTGTTTGTGTGTTGTGAGCGTAGCATCATCAGAGTTGATTGAATAACATAAAAATATCAAATTGTGTGTGTTGCTTAAGAAGTCACTGTCAGAGACATAAACCTTGCTTTAGAAAGCATATTGTGATACGCACACATTAAAAAATCACAAGCTTTGGGGTGGCACAAGTATTTCCTTAAAGCTCTTGTTAGTGTTGATGATGATCACAAAGCAGAGAACCTCTAGCACAGTGGTTCTCAACCTTTTTGGCTCATGCCCCCTTCACCATATTTTTAGGACGTCATTCCCCCCTCACCATATTTTTAGAACGTCTTCCCCCCCCCCCCCTTTCATATTTCCTCCCTAAAAATTTCCCCCTGCCCCTACACAGTATACGTAATAATTGAAGCTAAATTTAATAAATAAGCACTACTAAAACAAGTCTAGACATCTACATAAAACGTGATTTGCAGACCTAGTTATGTTATAAAATGAATTTCAGAAGGATGATACGTACAGAACCGTGAAAGTATGAAGAGAAAAACAATATCAAGTAATCGGTTTTTGTAATAACGCAATCTAGAAATAATCTTAATTCTCCCCCCCCCCCCCCAGAAACCCTGGAATTCCCCCACCGGTTGAGAACCACTGCTTTAGCACATCATCTCTATTGAGGAAACTGTACCTCATGAGAACACAAGATGGTATTGCATTGGAACATCCTCTTTTTTTTCTTTTGACCTGTGTCAATATGATTTTCTTGTTCCCTCACCTCAAATCGGCACTGAAATGGCAGCAGTTTATTGATGCAATGACATTAGTATCAACAGACATTAGCATTTCACAACGCTGCTGAGAGAGGTTTCAAAGAATGATCTCCAGAAATGCTCCCAATAGTTGTATCGAACACCGGCAAAAGTTGATACAATGAACAATTCCAGGGAACATTTTGAAGCTACCTCATCCTAGGTTATGACAATATGTTGCAAGAAATAAAGAACACAAGAACGCATATATCGTCAACTTTGCAGAAACACAGTTACAAATTGCAAAATTGGCATTCTGACTACAGAACCTTCATCCATCAGTAAACAAAGAAACGAGCAAAGGCCAATTATAATTTTTGACAAGAAATTGTGGCCAGTAAAATGACCAGACCAGAAAAGTTTTCAGTGTTTGCCTACTGACATGGGTTGCTCTTGTTAGCCTGTATATGTTTTTATTTATTACTTAACAAACAATTTTATTTTATGCTCTGTATACGAAACTGACATCTTTAACTTTGAGGTTAGTGAGATGCAGTTTCAAAATTCTCAGAAATACCGAGTTGAGGGTTCAAAATTAGCCAATGCCCAATTTGGAACAGGTCGCTTTGCATTACTTTCTGTGGTAAGACAGGTCGGCTGTTCAGAAAGCAGTGGCAAACTATTGAACTAAAACTTGTAAATCACAAGCAGCTTATAAATGCTGGGGTTAATTGCAACATCCTGTAAAGGACATGTAGCTAACTTTTTTATATATGAAATGTTTAAAAGTTTTAATGTAAAAGCCTGAATCCTTAGCTCCATATGTTTCTCCCCATTTTATTGTTGTTTGAGACTTCTCTTTTTATTTTATTTTATATATTCTTCTTCTTCTTCTTCAGTGTTCTGAGCCATTGAGGTTCTTTGCTGCAGATAAAATCCATCTCCATTCATCTCTCTGGTGGAACCTTCTCTTGCCAGTCGTTGATTCCAAGTGCTTGTAGGTCTGTATATGTATTATCTCTCCACCGTCTTCTTATATATATATATATATATATATATATATATATATATATATATATATACTATATATATATATATATATATATATATATGTTATTTTGTTAACTTTAAATCATCTTTTCCCTTTCATCCTTAGGCCTGCACTTCTCTGTTAAATCTACTTTTATTGTAAATTTTTCTATACTGTATTGTGGTGAAGAACTGATCATGTGATTTTCTTACATTTCAGACGCTTTTATCTTATCTCAATATCCCGAAACTACAGACTGGTGGCCGAACAACATGTTCAACAGCAGGTTCGCTTCTTTGTTTGAGTTTTGAAATGTTTAGAGAGAGAGAGAGAGAGAGAGTGTGTGTGTCGTCGTCCCCCCCCCCCCCCCCCCAAGTATTCTATTTTTACTAAGTGTAATGTATTGTTCGTGTCCAAGTATTTGATGTTTACTGAGTTTATTGTATTCTTTGTGTCCAAATATTTAATTTTTGCTGAAATTAATGTATTGTTCATGTTCAAGTATGTGATTTTTCCTAAGTTAATGTAATGTTCATCCTCTAAAAAGTACCTGAGAGTTTTGGTCATAGACCATAACTTTATGAAGGGAAAATCCAGCTGCACTTCCCTGTGGTAGAGGATGGGAAACACACTACGGTGTGGCTAACACAGCTCTGGGGACTGAGTATCCACCAGAATAAGTGGACAACTCTGCAGCTGAGCAGAGCAGGGCACTCACTTGTCCTTACAGTCGGAAATGGCTGTCAAAGGTAGAGGTAAAAGACCACCATGTGGATGTGGAAGGTAAGGGAAACCACCACATTCTTTCTAAGACTTCATGGCAAAACATATATCAGAGTTAGTGAACGACGTTAATGGCTGTCTTAGGACATCCTCGTCCGGTAGGGACAGTCATGAGCCACAGGTACCTCCAGGCCGTCATCCAGCTACTGATGGCAAAATCATAAATAAAATAAATTTAGAGTAGGAACATGTAATGTTAGGACATTAAATGAGTTAGGAAAGTTAAACAATGTTCTAAGAGAAATTGATAGCATGAAAATGAATATACTAGAAGATGAAATGGAAGGGATTGGGCAAAATTATAGCTGACAACCACACAATAATTTATTCTGGAGGGGATACACTTGAAAAAGGTGTTGGAATAACACTTGAAGAAAAATACAGCCAAATCACTTAATGGATACACGTGTATTTCAGATAGAGTTATTTTGGTCAAACTCAAAGGCAAACCAATAGATATAAATATTATACAAGTATATGCACCAACAACAAGCAGTAGTGATTAAGAAATACAACACTTTTACGATGAAACAGAATGGCGATGGCTCAAATTGGATCACAGGAAATAAAAATAATACTTGGAGATTTTAATGCAAAAGTAGGGAAAGGGCAAAATGGAGGATGTGGTGGGGAATTATGGTTTAGGTAAAAGAAATGTAAGAGGGGAAAAGCTAATAGAATGGGCAAATATCAATGATATGATAATTGGAAACACGTGGTTTAAACACCATAAAAGATTACTATACACATGGAAAAGCCCTGATAAGAAAATACGCTACCAAATTGACTGCATACTAATTAATAAAAGATATAGAATTCTTTAATTAATATAAAGACAATGCCTGGCGCAGACTGTAATAGTGATCATGTACCACTATTTGGTCAAATAAAAGTAAGATTAAAGAGAGGGAAAAAATGGTTAGGAACATGAGACTTAATAAAGAGGTTCTGAAAGTAGATAAAGAAATTCAAGAACAATACATAGTGACTGTGAAAAATAGGTACAATGCAATAGCTAAAATACAGAGTATAAATGAACAATGGGAAATGTTAAGGGACTCCATTCATCAAACTAGCAAAGAAATATTACAGAGAGAAGTCAAATAGCTAAGAAAAAATGGATGAATGAAGAAATCTTAATGCTGATGGACAAAAGAAAACAGAGTAAAAATGACAAACAAGAATATGCTAAGATAAATAAAGAAATAAGGGATAAATGTGGGAAGGCAAAAGAAAATTGGTTAAATGAGCAGTGCAAAAAAATTGAATTAAATGCCATTAAAGATACAAAAAATATGCAGAGACAAATCAGTGAGCTCACAGGAAGAAAAATTAGAATAAATACAGGGTGTTTGAAATCAAAAACAGGAAAGATATTATTGGAGGAAGGTGCTATAATGAAGAGGTGGAATGAGTATATAAGAGAATTATATGATGGGGAAAGGGAAGAATTAACAGAAGAAAGTAACTTAGAAGGTCCACCTATTCTAAAAGAAGAAGTCGCTGACACTATAAAATATATGAAGAAAGGAAAAACAGCTGGACCAGATGAAATCACAATAGAAGAATTTGAAGTATTGGGAGAATTTGGAGTAGATATATTAACCAAAATGTTAAATTGTGAGGAGCGGCTGGCCGAGTGGATAGAACGCCGGACTCTCATTCGGGAGACCCGGGTTCGATCCCCGGTAAGGTGCGGGATTTTTTTCTGTCGGGGGCAAAAAGAAAATCCTAACCTGCACAGTTCGCGGCGACTGCACTAGCCAGGCGGCCTTTATTCCTCAGGCTCAAAGACCCCTCTGCCATACACCGCAAGGTACTATATTGGCAGTAAATGACAGTTAAATTGTATTTACAGCAGTGGATATTTACCCAGTGTTATGCTGAAATCTGTATTTATAGCTATACCAAAAGACCAGGAGCAATTGAATGTGAAGATTTTAGTACAATTAACCTCATAAACCATATTACTAAGCTTCTACTCAGAATCATAATGAGAATAACCAGAAAGAAAATAAAAATGGAAATTAGTGAAGAACAGTGTGGATTTGTGGAGGGAAAGGGCACAAATGCTGCAATATATACATTACGGACACTAATAGAAAGGTCAATAGAGAAACAGAAAGACATATATGTATGCTTCATAGATTATACTGAGGCATTTGATAAAGTAAAACATGATGAACTGATTAAAATGTTGGAAGATATCAACATTGATGGGAAAGCTTTAAGAATAATAAAGAATATTTACTGCAACCAAGTAGCAGCAATTAAAATGGGAAATAAAGAGGGTAGTTACGAACAGATAAAGCTAGGAGTACGACAGGAGTGTGTCTTGTCACCCGATCTCTTCTCCCTATATAGCGAAGTAATAATGAGAGAGATCAAAGAAATGCTAGGAATACTAGTTGGAGGTTATAATATAAATAATATACGCTATGCAGATGACACAGTATTGGTGGCGAATAAATCAACAGACCTACAAAAATTGATGGAAACTGTAGTAACAGAGAGTGCAAAGAAAGGATTATCCTTGAATATCAAGAAAACAGTAACAATGGTGATATCAAAGAAAATGGTGACACCAAAATGTGACATAGAAATAGAAGGAAAAATTCTTAACTGAGTGGATAATTTTAGATACCTAGGGACATTTATAACATCAGATGGAAGATGTACAACAGAGATTAAGAGCAGAATAGGGCAAGCAAAAGCCGCATTTCATAAAATGAAGAGTATCTTTGTGCAATAAGTCACTATCAATGAATGTAAGAAAGAGAGTGCTGAAATGCTATGTAGAACCAGTTTTGCTGTATGGCAGTGAATCTTGGAATCTAAATGAACAAATTAAGAAGAAATTAGAAGCAACAGAGATGTAATTCCTGAGACGAATGTTGCGAATTCCTTGGACTGCCAGAGTAACTAATGACTTCCTAAAACAGGCTAATGAAACTAGAGCATTATATACAACAATAAGAAACAGACAGCTTTCTTTGGTCATGTGATGAGAAGAGAGGCATTGGAGAACATCGTGACAACTGGAAAGATCGAGGGGAAGAGAGGCAGAGGCAGACCAAGAGAAATGATGCTGGATGGATTGAGACAGTGGCACAGAGAAATATCAGCAGCAGAGTTGATCCAGAAAACCAAAGGCCGAGATCTGTGGAGAGCCATGAATGCCTACACCAGCTGGCAGGGCACTTGATGATGATGAATGTAATGTTCGTGTCCAAATATTTGATTTTTAATCAGTTTAATATATTGATCATGTCACATATTTTAGTTTTGCTAAGCTTACTGTAATGTTCATGTCCAAGAATTAGATTTTTGTAAAGTGTCATGAATGATCATTTTCAAGTATGTGGTTTTGTTAAGTGTAATCCAAGTATTTATCTGTTTCTGCTTAATGCAATGTAATGACCATTGTTAATGTTTGTTTTTGCTAAATGTTGTGAAATGCCTAAGTCCACAACAACAACAAAATTCCTGTATGTTGCAACAATGTATTGTACTATAAAATTAGATTTGTATATTTTACTTTTAAGGCACACCAAATACAAGTGAAAGGCCGTCACAAAATGAGGATAATAAATCTCAGGGTACAAAGTTGGTACGTAAATCTTATTTGGCAGGTCATTGACAGGTGTTTGAGGCTACGTGTGTTTGCATGTATATATGGTGTGGCTGTGTGTGTGTTTATGTTTGTGTGTATGTGTTTGCATTTATCTGTCCCCACTGGATGAAGTCAATGGTCAACATCATTCTTGGTGGACAAATAACAAAATTTATCTTTTATGTGTGTATGTATCTATTATCCTGTATGATATGTTTGTGTGTTTATTTATGTATGTGTGTTTGTATTGATCTTTTATATGTGTATCTATCTGTTTAGCTTTGTTTGTAACCTTTATTATATGTTTGTGTTTTTACATATGTGGATATGTGTATTTATCTTTTATGTGGATATGTATCTTTGTATGAATTTATGTATGCATCTGTGTGCTTATGTATGTATCTGTGTATCTTTGCACTTATGTATCATCATTATCATCATCATCATCTTCCTCTTCTGCCGTCAAGCGTTGTGGGGATGAATAATTTGCATACCAGCGCCCGGTGGGCGGCACTGGACAGTGGTTGTACAATGTCTTTGATGTCGTCAATCCATTTTCTTCTTGGACGTCCTCTTGGTCTCATCGCAGTTGATCTTTGATGTAAGGCCAGTGATAGTAGTTGCTGGTGTTGCATTCTAACGACATGGACAAACCACTTGATCTTCTATCTTTCCATAAACGTGGCACAAGGTGTTGATCCCACAGTCTGTCTGATAATAGCATTTCTTATTCGATCTCGGGTTGTTGGTGTGAATGTGCTGTTTATTATCTGTCGTTTTGCGAACATGGGTATATTTGGATGTTTCAGTAAGGGTGATAGTTGATATGTTAGTGCACTAGTTTTTTTACATCTGATTTCGATTTCTCTGTCCAATCTGCCATCTTCTGTGATCATACTTCCAAGATATTTGAATTCTTTAACTTGTTTCAGAGTTGTGCTATTTATCTGTATACTTAGTGTGCCCGACGAGCTGCTAACTCGCATTACTTCAGTTTTAGCTGTATTTATACTCATATTTTATCTCCTGCATGTTGAACTCAGATTATTAATATGATGTTGTAGTCTGCCCTCATCACTATAAAACAGGCACTGATCGTCTACAAATAGAAGTTCATTTATTTCCTGTGGATCAGTTGTTTCATCTGGAGTAAAGAGTTCTAAATTTTCTGAATCTGTTCTGTTGAGACTTGCTTCTTTGTATATTCTGTCCATGTAGATATTGAATAGCAGGGGAGAGAGCACACATCCCTGCCTCACTCCTGTATTGATTGTGAACATATCTGATATACCTTCTTGTGTTCTTACTGCACTTCGGCTTGAGTGGTACATGGCTATGATGTTTTCTAGCAGTTGCCCTTGTATCCCATAGTCTTCAAGGATGGTCCATGATTGCTCTTATGTATGTATCTGTATATTTATGTATGTAATTATGTATTTATGTATGAGGGTAAGAAAGAGAGATGTAGAGAAAAAGAAAGAGAGAGAGAGAATGTGTGAGAGAGAAAGAGAGGGTATGTGTGTGTGAGAGAAAGAGAGAGTGTGTGAGAGAGAGAAAGAAAGAGAGAGATTGAGTGAGAGAGAAAGAAAGAGAGACAGAAAGAAAGAAAGACAGACAGAACGAATGTGAGAGAGAATGTGAGAGAGAGATAGAAAGAAAGAGAGAGAGTATGTAAGAGAGAGATAAAGAAAGAATGAGTGTGTGAGAGAGAGAAAGAAAAGAAAGAGAATGTGGGGGAAAGAAAAAGAGAGTGTGAGAGAGAGATCTTCTTCTTTGGGTTCATCCAGAGTGTTTTTTCAGATGTGATTGCAGTGTGTCTGGTTAGGCACCCTTGGGCCGAAACCCTTAGGCCAGCACATCCAACTTTAGCATGCATTTTTTACCAGGTTACATTCCTGAGGGACTCTCACTTTTGTGGTGCCATCCACATCCCAGCTGGTCAAGTTGGAACAGTCAAATACTTCACGATCAGCCCTCAAGGGAAGCCAGGGACAGTCCATGGCATTTTCCGCCATCCAGGGTGGCTTCCATAGTTGCAGGGCTGACACATAGCGCTCTGATGCTGGGCTCACCGAGGGAATCATCACGTTCTGCTCATGACTGCTTTAATTCCTCACTTCAATATATTGGGCCTTTCGTTCACCCCAAGCCGTTCCTGCACAAACCAGACTGGTCTGTAGATGGTATCCACTCAGCGAGTTTACGATTCAGACATATGCTTGTCATTGTGCCCGGGGACAATATAGTCAAAACTGTTCCGGGCACGGTGGACGGAAAACTAGCTAATCAGAGCTGTTACGGACACGAGGGGCATTTGGAAAACTAGCTGTTCCTAGCATGAGGGACAATCGGAAACTAGCTAGTCAGAGCTGTTCTGAACGTTAGGACATTTGGAAGACTATAGTTAGTCAGAGCTTTTCCAACCACGAAAGATATTTCATTCGGACGTAATTACGTAGTGCCAGTTTTTATTTGCCACCCTTAGGCCGGCACAGATGACTTCGGCGGGCATTTTTAATGAGGTTAGCCTTCCTCGGGTTTTGAGGGACGTTAGACTCTTATTGTTGTGGTGTCGCCCACATCTCAGCTGGTCAAGGTATAACGGTCACCCCTCAAGGGAAGGCAGGGGCAGACCATGGGCAATCCCTGCTATCCAAGGAGGCTTCCATAATTGCAGAGCCGGCACATATCGCTCTGAGACTGGGCTCACCCGAGGAGTCGCCACATCCTGCTCTTGGCTGCTTTAATTCCTCACGTCCATGTATTGGGCATTTTGCTTGGCACTGGTCTCTCAAGTACAAACCAGGAATGGTCATTCTGCGGACTGCATCCACTTAGTACGCTTTCACTTCGGACTTCAGACCACACAGTGTATTCGCTAGCCAAGCATTCCATTTTGTGTTATTGAGACGTTTTTCCACCTTTGACTACACTCTCTATGAGAGACATTTTTCATAACTCGTTTTGTGCGACTGGGACGCTTTTTCTATCTTTAATACTCGCTTACGAGGTAGGCTACATGTGCTGCAGACTTAGCACCATACCTCCGTGCATCAGTGAGCGAGAAACGGTCAGGCCCTCTCATCCGTGGAACCCTCATATCCCCCAGCTGAGAGCCTTTGAACAAGTATCTGAGCTGAGCATGTAGTGTGCTTAGCATCTCACCTCCATTTTTCGGTAAGTGGGCGTCGGCCCGGCTCTCACATCTGAGGGTTTATGGCTTAAATCAAATCAACTTTATTTTAAAAGGGTCACAAATTGGGCACGCAGGCCCGTCTTACATTCGGCCCTTCAATCACTCATCTTTCGTCCATCAAGAGCATTATACATTCACATAGGAAGAAAAGAAACACCTTGTGAAATGAATGTTGTAAACATAAACAAGGCAAATTACCATGTTATGAGGCCCATCTCCCACCTACCCACACATCACCACATTCACACACACACAAACCCACCCACCAACACCCCCCCCCCACCCACGCACACCCAAAGACACATACATACCGCACCAATCAACCCAACCCCCTTCCGCACATCCCCCATCAACACACACTGCCCTCACCTGTTCCCCCAACCCAAACACACTCGCCACCCACACAAACACCCCCACCAACCCACACATCTCATGCCCACCCACATACACATCCTAACCCACACACCCATCCCCCACCCACACATCCTCTCCCCACCCACACCTCCAACCACCCATCCCCCAACCACACCTCCATCGACCAAATATTCCCCACCCATGCACACACATACTCCACCAACCCACACATCGCACATCCATTCACACTTCCCCAAACCATACACACACATCCTCATTAACTGACATCTCCCTACCCACACACACACACATATCTCCCTAACCACCTATACATCCCCAATCCACTCACACACCCCACC
This sequence comes from Cepaea nemoralis, assembly GCA_014155875.1. NCBI lineage: Eukaryota > Metazoa > Mollusca > Gastropoda > Stylommatophora > Helicidae > Cepaea > Cepaea nemoralis. The sequence goes on along the minus strand of JACEFZ010017323.1, from coordinate 677,780 downwards.
ACCCACACAAACATCCTTCACCCACTTACACATGTCCTAACCCACATTCCACCACACAATATTCCCAACCCATGCACCACACACACATATCCTTCACCCACACATCCCAGACCCACACATCCCAGACCCACATACCACCACACATACCTCACCTACACACCACACACATATCCCCCACCCACACATACCACACAATATCCCCACCCACACCCACACAGATACCCTCACCCACCCACCCCGTACATACCCCCACCCACACACCACTCAAATCCCCCACCCACCCACACATCCCCCACTCACACACCACACATATCCCCAACCAACACACCACACACCTCTCCCCACTTGCACACATTCCCCACCCGTCCACCAACACACACTCACTCACATCTCCACCCACACATATACCCCACTCATACACACACCCTCCACCCATACACACATCCCCCACAACCATTCCCACACCCCTACTTTCACCCCCACACATCCATCCACACATCCCACAAACACCCACAAATCTCACCACCCACCAACACCCACACACCTAACCCACACCATTCTAACCCATCCAAATGTATACCCCCACCCACACACCCATTCATCCCCCACACACACAAATCCCCACACTCACAGACATCCTCCACACACACATACACTCACACATCCTCATATCTAGACTCATACTTAATGCCTCATGTGAACATTGAAACTAGTATGAACGAACTCCCACACTCATTCTGTCTCTCATTCACACTCACTGACTCTCTCACTCAAACTACAGTAATGTACATAAGTTTATGTTATACATGATAAAATCAAATGGTATTCAACTGATAATATGACAGATGAGAATACACAAACATATGGATTCGTGCAGGCGTTCAGCCATATCCCTCGACTAGGAACCTTAGAGTATGTGTCTGGACCAAGAATTAGCGGCAACATGCGCCTGATTTAGACTTTGACTGCTATCCTCAGTCTGCCTGCAGAGTAGCAGGTTGTGTCTCGCTTAGTCTGGCCCCTACTCCAAAAGCTGTCCGACATGTAATTGTGCTTCCGTCGGCATAGCGCTTGAGGTCACTGGGACATGCAAGCCCTCCCCCCCCCCCCACCGCGACAAGGTGGGTGGAGACATAACGGTGGGGGTGAGAGAGAGATAAAGAAAGAGTGAGTGTGTGAGAGAGAGAAAGAGTGTGAGAGAAAGAAAAAGAAAGAGAGAAAGAATGTGAGAAAGAAAGAGTGAGAGAGAGAGAAAACAAAAGAGAGAGAGGAAGAGAATGTGAGAAAGAGAGAGTGAAAGAGAAAGTGGGAGAGTGTGTAAAAGAGAAGTAGGGGTAGCCCCTTACCAGATACTGCCATTGGGATGTAAAGTTCACTTACTCAAGGCCACAGCATGCTAATGTGAGATGGGCAGTTCTCTTCCATTCCATTTGTCCTTTCCAAACAATTTTATGTATGTCAGTATATCATCCCCACAGAATGATAATGCTGAAACTGGACCGAAGAAAGGTGAAACAGCTTCATCTATTCCAGTGAGACCTGTATCAGAGAAAGAAAATTTGGGCTTACCTGACAATGCCACGAGCCTGCCTACAGCCACACCTCCAGCCACACCTGCATCATCAGAGGTACTGTTCTGCTTGTAGTTTGTCCATTTTGGTCTTTGTCCATTGTCTAGTGTTCCCCTCCAGCCACACCTACATCATCAAAGATACTGTTCTTCTTGTAGTTTGTTTATTGTCTAGTATTCCCCTCCAGCAGGAACAGCAAGAACTGAGATCTGTAGAGATGTATGAACACTAATGCCAGTATGATAATGATAGCGTGTGCTCTCATGTCTTCTTTCCTTTAATCCATTGAGCACCAAGCAGTAACCTGGCCAAAGTATTTGACTTCTCAAGACATAATGCTGTTTTTGAGCCAAGTTTCTTCAATGATAAAGTATGATAACGTAAGACATGCCTATATGATGAAGATGTTTGCAAATCCTACAAGAAGCAAATAAAAACTGTAAACTGGTGAGAGAATTTAGATGTAAACAGGCACAATTTTTTGGACACGTTATGAGAAGAAATAAACTAGACAATTGACAAGATTGAGGGGAAAAGAACAATGGGAAGGCAGAGAAGTAAATATTTGGATGGCTTGGCCACATGGCATGGTCAGGACAAGAACACTGAGCTGATCCACAACTCTGGTGATTGTGTAAAAGGATGAAACATGACTGTCCATTCTTAACGGCATGCAAATGATAGTGATGACAGGTTTATGTTTGTAAGATTTGGAGAATATCACCATGGGACAGCAGAATTTAAACTGATATATTTTGTTGTTTCGGGATTTGAGATTTAAATATTGAGCACAACCCGGTCAAGGATATGCACTATTGATGAGCTCAAACGAGAGCGAAACTCGAGTATAATACTTTCACATTGATGTTGATAGGCCTTAGGTTCATACAAGAATACGATCAGCGTTGCCAGTAGTGGGTTGTGCTCAATATTTAGAATTTAAACAATTCCCATAAAAATGGTTATATGTCAACTTGTTCAATATCCATACTTTTTTGTTTATGTTTTTATTTTTAAGTTTCATTTTTTCTACTTTTTTGTTTGCGTTTTTATTTTTAAGTTTCATTTTTTCTTTAGATCTTTTTATGTTGTTCAGATTCATTGTATTGTGGTTTAACTTATTTTTACATGTTTACTTTACGTTAATTTGGTATTATTATGTTATTTTCCCCCATTGTGACTTATGTTAACCGGGTTTGAGTTTGTTGTAAGGTTTTCACATTGTATCTCTGATCTCTCTTTTTTACTTATGAGTCACACATACTGAACCGTTTTCATGTTATATAATGTCTGCTGTTTGGGACATAAGTCCAAGGTCAAGGTAATCCTATAGCACTGGTTCTCAACCAGTGGGAAATTCCCCCCAAGGTGGGAATATTTTTTTTTTGGGGGTTAAGTCCACTGATTGGCAGACTCAAAATGGCTTCAGGGACAATATCCTGATTTTCTATTGAGAATTTTGTTTGAAGAAGCACGATTTACTGGCATTATAGTGCCAATATGACAATTCTTTGACGTTTTAACTGTTTGTTTATTGTAATATGGTTACCCCGGAAAGGTTAACCCGGTCAACAAATGCCCGCAGAAGTCGGATGTGTCGGCCTAACGGCGCAAGAACGCAGCTCTGCTGTAAACAGGCACAACGCAATCACATCCGGAAAAAAACTCTGGATGAACGAAGAAGAAGTAATATGGTTAATTTGGTGTGTTAATAAAATATTGTGAATATAAACAATGCTTTTACTTGAGTTTTAATATCCATCAGCATATTCATTTGCCATTAAATGTGTAAAACTAGACTGTAAAATTAATTTATGCATGTAAAGGTTATGTTGCGTAACCCTTACGGGATGTTGCAGTCAACACCAGCATTTTCAGCTGCTGTTGATGTACTAGGCAAGTGTTACGTTCAGTAGTTTGCCATTGCTTTCTGAACGTAAAGGTTATGTACAACTATGAAAGAAAATCCGGATTTTCAGATTATAGGCATGTTATTTTGAATGCACCTTTTGAGGCTGACAATGTTAGAAAGGTGGGAATTCTTCTTCTTGCGTTCACTGGAAAGGGGGAAATGACATTCTGACGTATGGTGAAAGGGTGCATGGGCCAAAGAAGGTTGAGAACCACTGCTATAGTAGATACCGCTACTGAGGTGTGAAATGTTCAGCCTTCACATATTCTAGGCTGTGACATCAGAGGTGTGGTGTTCAGTCCCCTTCCTTGTCACATTCCCTTACCAGATTATTCTTAGAAAGCCAGAAATGTAATTTGTGGAGAACCGGGATATGCATGATGGTCCAATGTGGCCAAATATCTGTTGAGCTGTTAAGGCCTCTGGAGTGTTTTTGCTTCTGGCTATGGATTTCTTATGCATTTTCCTTATGTTGGACTGGTAGTACATGGTTCTATCGCCCAGCTGAGTTAAGTACATGGAACGACACTGTGAGCTGTGGATTTTGTGTGGAATGCTTTTGCATCTGTCCGCAGTGGTTTGTATGGTGAACTACATGTTAAGAAAATGGCGGACAGCTAATTGCTGAACTACTTGGTTTTGCATTATGCAGTAATGTGTGTGAAACTATTGATTTTCTAGTAACTGCCGTTTCTATCGATGATGAACTGTAATTTTCGATTTGGACTTGTGTTGGCATTCTGGCAGCGGCCTTATGCATGTATGCATGTTGTTGGTTTGTCGGGACTGCTGTCTGTTCCACTCTTCACATGGGACAGTGAGGTGCATTTTGAGGTATTCACTGGCACAGGAATGGAGTATTATGGGGTGACCCTTTGCCATGAAAGTTGGAACTGTGACTAATGACTAACTAATGTTATGGGATTGTGTATTTGTGTGTTATTGAGTGGGTGAGAGGTTGTGTAAATGATGTAAGCGTGTATGCAGGTATGTATATATGTGTTTGTATATGTGTGTCTGGCTGCCTGCCTGTCTCGTAACATGGTAATATGTATTGTTTATGTTCACAACTTCCATTTGACAATGTTTTTTTTTCTTATGTGAATGTAACATGCAAAATAGTTAATTGATGAACGAAAGATGAGTGCTTGGAAATGACCGAATGTAAGACAGGCCTGCGCGCCCAATTTGTGACCCTTTGACAATAGTTTGTTTGTTCGTTCGAGTTGTATAGTAGGGGCCATGAAAAAGGAAAATGGTAATCTTAACTTGTAGAGCTGAGTTCATTAGCAGAGTGTCATTAGGAAGGCAACTTGTGATCAAAAGTTATGAGTTTTTCTTCTTTGTTCATTCGAAATGTTTGTTTTGGACATAATTGTGGTGTGCCTGTTTACAGTAGAGCTGTGATATTTGAACTTTTCGCAAATACACATCTGACTTCTTCAGGCATTTGTTGAACTGGTTAACGTTCCAGGTGTTTCATAGGATGATCCACTCAGTATTGTGTCATCTTCATCCCTCCATCCCTGCTGGTCTATTTAGAACAGCTGAACACAGTTGGCCCTCAAGGGAAGGCAGGGTCATATCATGTCATTCCACGCCATTCAAGAAGGCTTCCATAATTGCAGATCCGACACATAGTGCTCTGGTACTGAGCTCACCCAAGAAATCATCATGTCCTGCACATGGCTGCTTAGCCTCACTTCCATATATTGGGCCTTAGTTGTCAGTTTATTAGAAGAGGGCTGTAAGGAAGGGAAATGGTTTTCCAACCTTGTAATGTTGTGAATCTAATACAACAGGGCTGTAAAGAAAGAGACTGGCAATCCAGTGTTGTAAAGTAGTGGGCTTATTATGAGAGGCTCGTCAGGCAGACACTGGTGACCAAGCCCTCAAAATTGTGAGTTCATCACAAGGGTCGAGAGAAAGAGAGCTGGTCATCTCAGTTAGCAAAGTTATAACCCAATATATCGCCTTAAAATTGTAGTTCATGTAGCTTGTAGACTTGATAATGATTGGTTGGATGGTACATCCAATTTCCCGCCAACCCACTTAGTCACCTCGTAAGGCACACACGGTAGGTTACCTGTGTTATTTTCCTTTGCTTCCGTTATGGTGCCCCATTAACATACAGGCACTCCCTAAAATTATGTGTATTTAATACGAAAGGGCTTCAAATGAAAACCTTAAATGTTTTTGTTTTTTGTGTGAATATATTCTGAAAAAGTAAATAATAAATGTATCATTTTTCGATGTAGTCACCACTGCATTCAATGCATGGCCTTCAGTGCCGATAAAGTGCTTGGATTCTTGTATTCACCTTTTGTGTGTACCTCTTCATCGGACTGAAAAGTCTGTCACAGACGTCATGCCGTTTTGAAACTTTCTACTCCAGTCATACACTTGCTGCACTGACAGGCATGCATCACCAAGCTGGGCCTTCATTCACTGAGGAATTTCTATAGGTTTCACCCCCTTCTTTGATTTAAAAAAAAAGGATAACAGAACGCTACTCCTCTTTGGTGTGTGTCAAAAGTGGGGTGGCCATCTTTAAACTGTCCTTATGACGTCACCGTGTTTATCATGACAACAATATTGACAGGTTACAAGACAATGGCATGGTTATTGCAATTTCTATCACAACAATATTGACAGGTGACAAGACAATGGCATGGTTATTGTAATTTCTATCACAACAATATTGACAGGTTACAAGACAATGGCATGGTTATTGTAATTTCTATCACACTTTTAAGGTTTTCATTTGAAGCCCCCTCGTAAGTCAACTGTTACTATTCTTTGCTTCCCTTATGGTGCCCCAATACTTCATGGGCATTTGTGTTACTATTCTTTGCTTCCCTTATGGTGCCCCAATACTTCATGGGCACTCCCTAAGATTATATGTATTTAATATAAATTCCTGTGTGCCTCAGTAGCAGCCCATCATATCTCACCTGTCTTCAATGGATATTCTTGTCATAGGTGAGCAAAGAGCACAGGAAAATGCCACAGACTGAGGCAGAAAATGTCATCGTGATGGACAAGTTTTATGCTGTCTGGAAGCTGATCCACGACATGAAGTAATTTTCATCTTCTTCATCCATTATTTTCTGTTCTAGATTATATTGTTTCAGTTTACAGCAGAGCTGTGATATTTGTGTCTTTCAGCCAACACATCCTACATCCTTGGGCATTTGTAGACCAGGTTAGCCTTCTTGGGTGAAGTAATGTGATATCCAGCAGAGCTTTTGTTGTAATTAGGCCATTTTGTTTACACAAACACCATGTCTACTAACTGTTGCAAGACCTAGCACTAAAATGCCACAGACTGAGGCAGAAAATGTCATCGTGATGGACAAGTTTTATGCTGTCTGGAAGCTGATCCACGACATGAAGTAATTTTCATCTTCTTCATCCATTATTTTCTGTTCTAGATTATATTGTTTCAGTTTACAGCAGAGCTGTGATATTTGTGTCTTTCAGCCAACACATCCTACATCCTTGAGCATTTGTAGACCAGGTTAGCCTTCTTGGGTGAAGTAATCTGATATCCAGCAGAGCTTTTGTTGTAATTAGGCCATTTTGTTTACACAAACACCATGTCTACTAACTGTTGCAAGACCTAGCACTTTTCAGAGACTGTAATAATTAATTGTTCCTTAGTTTCTTGATTTCTGAGATTCTGTATTGATGTCCATGTTCATAGAATATCTATCTCATTTTTAAGTTAACTTCACTTATCAGCAGATGATCATCTGAATTTCTTGTTAATATAGATATGATGAACATATCCATGTGGTGGTGGGGGGGGGGGGGGGGTGACTTTGGTTTGGGAGTGGGGTTGTTACACCCATTGTGATGCATATAAAGGGATGCTCTGTACCACACTCTTCCATGCAAGACTTGTGCCAAATGTCCTAGTTGTACAAATGGGTAGAAGGCTGCCATTGCCCTAAACCAAACTGGCAGGGGACCTTGGAGTTCATGGACCTTAGAGATGCAGTGACCAGAAACCATTCTGGCACTCATCAGTGCACTCCTAAATCATAGGTAAATGATGTCATCGAAGGTAGCTCTTCTAACTTGACAAAGGGGCTCACATATCTGCCAGATGTGATTCATACTAAGTGATAAGTTTAAATATCCGCTTGACAAAGATCCTTCTGAACAATAACTTGGTTTATATGCCTACTAGATGTCTTCTGCCAAATGAAACATCGGTGTATGAGAGAAAATCATGCTTTATATGTATGTTTCTCACAATTGAAGGAGCAATCTGTTTCTGATCTGCCACACTGCATCTCCGGGGCTGCCTTAAGGAACATTGCTTGCCTAGCAAATTTATCAGGTGGAACGTCTATTTGTTCACTGTTGTGTGGTGGTTATGAAAGTCCAAGCTATTCAAACTGCATCCTTCTCTGAAGATACAGCCTGTGGTGGACAGGGGGCTCTATATATGGAAGTAAGGCTAGGCAGCCATGTACAGGATGTGATGATTTCTTGGGTCAGCCCAAAACCAGAGCATCATGTGTCAACTCGGCTCTTATGGAGGCTTCCTTGGATGGCGGGGAAATCCTCATGGTCTGCCCCTGCCTTCCCTCGAGGGCAACCAGCATGCAAGAGGCTGCACTTGATAGGCCAGTTGGGGACGCCATCTGTAGATGGAGGGACATAGATGATGTCAAAACTCGGAGACAGTAAAATGTCCTACGTAACACCCTGGAAAGCAAACCCGTTCAACAAGTGTATCATTCCCCCCCAAAAAAGCTGAATGTGCCTGCCGAAAGGCACAAATATCACAGCTCTTCTGTAAACAGATACCATGCAATTATTTCTACAGTAAACAATATCAAAAAAAGAAAAAAGAAGAAGAAGATATCTTTAGAGAATGTAAAACATTACTTCTTTGAGTGTTCAGTTCTGGAAGATTTCAGGAGAATGATACTTCAACCAAAGCCAGAAAACATGAATATTTTATTTAGAACAATACAACAGCTGATGAACACTTCATGCACTGGGTCGAAGGACAGGAGCCTAAAATCTGCTGGATTGATAACAACATCAGAATAAATTACATAAAGGGCATGACTAAACGAAAACAGTCACAATCAGAATTGACAGATTACAGATGTACTATGACCCTGAAGATGCTTGTAGAGATTAAAACAAGAATCACCATGGCAAAAGTAGCCATTTGCAAGATGGAAAACATAGCAATAAAAGTCTGTCAGTTGCAGGAACAAAGGGACTGTAAAAGTGCTATATAGAACCCATACTGTTGTACGGATGTGAAATATGGACAATAAGCAGACCACCTGAGACACATCTACTGGCTGTGGAAATATGGTTTCTGAGAAAAGTATGAATAATACCATGGAGGGACAGAAAAGAGACATGAAAGAAACAAATGAAAAATATAAATTGATTAGAGAAATTACACATAAACAGTCAAGATTTATTGAGCATGTTATGAAAAGGAATATGCTACAATACTCAGTGACAACTGACAAAATTGAGGGGAAAAGAGCAAGGGGAAGGCAGAGAGATAAATAACTGGATGGGTTGGCCGCATGGCATAATCAGGACAAGAACTTGGACCTTATCCACGACTGGTGATCATTTAATATGGCAAACCATAACCTCTCACGTTTATTGGCATGCCACTTGATGATGATGATGATGATGATGATAGCCCAGAAGAGTGAATGAAACATTATGTGTGCTTTTTACATTTTTCGTATTAACACACAAGAAATGTCCTAGTGTATTGACTTTCTTTGTAAAGTCCATTTCATGGCATATTTTTTTTGGGCACTAGATTTCTTTGAATTTGAACTCATTGTAATCCATACATACACTATTTCTAGTAGCACTGGACTGAATTTTTCATGTGGATTAGCTTGTCCTATTACCAGTGTCCCTCTCTATCAGACGAACCCACTCTGACTTCAGAGGTACTTGTAATTTACATCCCCAAGCCAAGGACGAAACTGTCCAGTGTAGGGGTTGAACCCCTTACCTCGGTATCAGCACACCGGATGTTTAAGAACGCACGTTCTTATCCATTCGGCCGTGCTGACCTCATATTTCTTTTAAGAACTCTTGGCTTGTTCTTTTTATTATGTTAGCTAGTCTAATCTGTTATGAGATTGTTTTGTGCTCATAATTTCAGGTCAGAGATTGGTGTCCTTTTAGCAACAGGAAAATCGGATCCCAACTATTATGAAGCCATGAGATATCTGAAAGGTCTGCCACCTCTCATGTTAATCCTGAAAGATGACTTCAGCAGGTCAGTTTTCTCATTTACTTTAAAGAATCATCTTTACATTAGTTGTGTTAGTCAATCATCATCATTTTTTTTCGAGTCCTTGGTCTTTAGGAGACAGCAGCAATTTTGACTTTCCAGTCTTCTCTGTCATATGATGTTATGATGGTATTGATGATGATGATGATGATGATATTATTATTATTATTATTATTTTGGAGGTCTGCATGGCTGAATGGATAAGAGCCATCATTCTTAAAACATCCGGTGTATTGATGCTGAGGTAGTGGTCATTGGGACTAGCTTGCTGGCTTGTGTTCGCTGGCTGTAAACTCCAGCGCGAAGTCCTGTATGTCGGATGAAGACATCCTGTTGCCCAACATCAGTGTGATGTCATACCGGACTGCAATTTGTGTGAGTATCCGTTGTCCCATGTCTGACTTATTGGTGCACAGACTGGTGGTTCCTCGCTGTGCAGGCAGATACTCTCCGACTTCAGAAGAATCAGCGATCCTAGTACATTAGCCAGGACCCTGAAGGGACCTGTTGCCAGGATGCACGATTAGGATGTGTTAGTAGGTCTTGGCCAGTATAGAACCTGGCCCTCGTGCCTTGGAAACACCTCTGTGCCCCGTCAGTTGGACTAAAATGTTGACCTCTCACTTGGAAACATAAACTACAATTACCTCTGAATTTGGAGTGGGTTTGCCTGATGGCGAGAAAAACTGGTAATGGGCAAAGCTAATTCACACGCAAAAATCAGTCCTGTGCACTAGACATAGTAGCATGTTATGGACTATGCTTGAGTTCAAAGCGAGAGAACGCAAACAAAAACAATATTATGTATTGCCCTTGCTGATGTTTCTGTGGGTATGCCCATAAATTTCATTTATCTTTTCCTTCTAGTTTTGATGACCGGTGTGTTAGTGTAATTGATAGAAGCTACGCTGCTAATATCAGGCCTAGAGAAACAACAGTGGAAGATAAACTCTGAGTGAAGTAGAAAAAAATCATACAAGAAACAACATTGCTGATATAGACAAATTTCAAGCAAACGAAAGAAGAAGAAGGTCATGAGTGTGGTCAGACAAGTTTTCTACGCAATCATTTGTCGCCTGCTAACAGAGGTTAAAAGACTGCCCACCTTTTCCTCTGAACATTCAGGCTTAGAGAATGTGATGTCCTATCATATCACAGGCCCACAGCAGTTTCTTGCTTTGGGATATGTTGTAGTTTTGATGAATGATCTCGTTACACCTGCAGATGTCAGTACCTCAGCACATGTTGCTATAGTTTTGATGAGCGATCTTGTCACACCTGCAGATTTCAATACCTCAGCACATGTTGTCTTCTGTTACCAGGAGCGAATGAAATATGAGCGAATGAAAAAAAATAAGATTATGTTCATCAGTGTGCTTTCCTAATGGCGTTAGGTTGGAGTCTATTGACACTGAAGTACCTCTATCCCCTGGAGGAGACACAACCAACGCAGACCTCATCCCAGCCAGTCAGTGTGTGCTGTGCTGAATCATGACCTGGTTACAGGCTAATATGCCACTGCCCATGTCATACCAGGGCCCATGAGGGAAGGCAAGAATACCAGAAGGAGTATAAAGGCACAGGATTGACTTCATTGCACCAGGTTTTATCCCATATGGCTCAGTCTCTTTCAGCAGAAAGAAAGTTAGTTGCATATCCTTTACAGGAAGTCGCAGTCAACTCCAGCATTTTTTTGGCTGTTTGTGATTTCTTGGCAAGTTTATGTTTAGTAGTTTGTCATTGCATTCTGAACGACGGGCACTCATAGCATTGTATGAAAACCAATGCAAGGTGGTCTACTATTAGATTGCCCGCAGCTGTGTTTTGAATGCAGGAATTTTACGAATTGCAGTCCCTTCACCACAAAGCCATAAGGGAAGCAAACAATAAAGGAAGGGGTATAAAGCCAGAGGATTGACTTATTACACCAGGTTATATCCCATGTGGCTAAGTCTCTTCAGCAGCAGAGCAGTCTGCTAAAAGCGTTGCACAGAGCATGAACTCCGTAACTCCAATGACAACCCCCTGTAGTCTCTGAGAAATCTGCACTCATAGGCCTAACGAGGTGTCCTGACACAAACCCACCACCTTGTATATATTTTTTTGGGGGGGGGGGGGGGGGGGGGGGCTTGCTCACTTTTGAACTTTAGCGTAGTTCATACACACTACTTCTAGTAGTAGCTGGACTGAATTTTGCATGTGGTTAGCTTTCCCTATTAACAATGTTCCTCGCCATCAGGCAAACCCACTCTGACTTTCAGAGGTACTTATAATTTACATCCCAAAGTCAAGGACGATTGGTCAGCATCTTAGTCCAACTGTCCAGTGTAGGGGTTGAACCCCTTACCTCAACATCAGCACGCCGGATGTTTAAGAACTCACGTTCTTATCCATTCGGCCATGCTGACCTATGCCCACCACCTTTGGAGTGCAAGGCAGGCAGCTTGACCACGTCTTCACAGATACCCCCCCAAATCAAAAAACACTAACATTGTAACCTTCCATGCATGTTGTCAGATACGACAAGAAGGGTTGGCATGAACTTTCTACCTTGTCCCGCAGAAGACTAGCAACAAAACCCTACCCATCATGAATCATTCATCAAAGAACTTGGCGTATATTTCTTTCTGTGCTTGCTCGCTTTGAACTCAAGCGTAGTCTATACACACTACTTCTAGTAGTACTGGACTGAATTGTGTCTGTGGATTAGTTTTCCCTATCATGAGTGTCCCTTACCATCAGGCGACCCCCACTTCGACTTCAGATGTACTTGTAATTTACGTCCCCAAGTCAATGACTGAGAAGTCAACATTTTAGTCCAACTGACTGGTGTTGGGGTTGAACCCGCTACCTCAGCGCCAGCACACCGAATGTTAAGACGGAGCGCTCTTACCTATTTGGCCCTGCTGACTTTGCATGAGTTGGTGAATGGGCCCGTCCTCCACAGGAAGTTGAAAGGCAGAAGAAAGGAGGACTCCAACTCAGAGCCTCATACAAGGGGTACCGGACTTTCATGTACATGTAAATATTCTTATTAAGATGGCAAAACATGACCACCCACACTTATTGGCAAGGCACATGATGATGATGAAATATTCTTGTAGGTGCCTGGGCCTGTCACCTGTGATCCTGTGGGAGCATGAAGCAGAGTTTGCAGCTCTGAGTACTCACCTAAACACTTTCTATGATGAAAGCTCAGAAATTGTGTGCTGATCCTAGCCAGCATGTTGAGCCTTTACAACTGCTAAAGCATTTCCAAAACAGTGATAACGGTCTGTATTCATATTTGTGTATCTGTATTTTGTATTATTTTCTGGTATTTTTGCACTCAAGTCTGTAGCATGGACTTCCAAATAATGCATGCATTTATAACATTGCGGAGGATTGTTGGCTCAGCATGCCATGGGTTCAGATTGATATAGAGGCAGATTATATTTTAATTACCCATCCTCAGGTCTGCTCAACCTAAAATGAGTACCAGAATATGTTAAGTTAGCTGCATATCCTTTACAGGATGTTGCAATCAACCCCAGCATTTTTTGGCTGTTTGTGATTCCTGGGCAAGTTTACATTCAGTAGTTTGCCTTAGCTTTCTGAATGACCAGCGCTCATACCTTTATATTGAAACCAATGCTTCCAAATCACCTGCAGCTGTGTTTCAAATTCAGTATGCAGGATTATGAATTGCATTTGTAACCCCTTCACCGCAGACCAGCACCAGAAAATGTATTGGGAAGTAAATGTAACTGGCATGAAATTGACCACATTCCCCCTCAGATAGCAATTGGTCTGTAAAATTGATCACATTCCCCCTCGAGTAGCAATTGGTCTGTAAAATTGATCACATTCCCCCTCGAGTAGCAATTGGTCTGTAAAATTGATCACATTCCCCCTCAGATAGCAATTGGTCTGTAAAATTGATCACATTCCCCCTCAGATAGCAATTGGTCTGTAAAATTGACCACATTCCCTCTCAGATAGCAATTGGTCTGTAAAATTGACCACATTCCCCCTCAGATAGCAACTGGTCTGTAAAATTGATCACATTCCCCCTCAGATAGCAATTGGTCTGTAAAATGGATCACATTCCCCCTCAGATAGCAACTGGTCTGTAAAATTGACCACATTCCCTCTCAGATAGCAACTGGTCTGTAAAATTGATCACATTCCCCCTCAGATAGCAACTGGTCTGTAAAATTGATCACATTCCCCCTCAGATAGCAACTGGTCTGTAAAATTGATCACATTCCCCCTCAGATAGCAACTGGTCTGTAAAATTGATTACATTCCCCCTCAGATAGCAACTGGTCTGTAAAATTGACCACATTCCCCCTCAGATAGCAACTGGTCTGTAAAATTGATCACATTCCCCCGTCAGATAGCAACTGGTCTGTAAAATTGATCACATTCCCCCTCAGATAGCAACTGGTCTGTAAAATTGATCACATTCCCCCTCAGATAGCAACTGGTCTGTAAAATTGACCACATTCCCCCTCAGATAGCAACTGGTCTGTAAAATTGATCACATTCCCCCTCAGATAGCAGCTGGTCTGTAAAATTGATCACATTCCCCCTCAGATAGCAGCTGGTCTGTAAAATTGATCACATTCCCCCTCAGATAGCAATTGGTCTGTACAATTGATCACATTCCCCCTCAGATAACAATTGGTCTGTAAAATTGATCACATTCCCCCTCAGATAGCAATCTCATCTCATCTCATCTCATCATGTTCCTCTTGTACCTTGCGGTGTCGAGGTGAAGTATAAACTTCGTGAGAGTGCCCGATTATGGGCTTCATATATCGATTCCTGGTGATTTCTTCTTTTTTAGGGTATTCATTGCCTGTTCCATTTCTTCCCTTGTTAGATTTGCCATCATATATTCTGCTGCTGACTCTGTATTACTATGATGTATCTGTTTATCTTTGATCGCTTTCTTCTGTTCGATTGTAAAATCAATGTGGTTTGCACTGGCATAGTGTTCCATTAGTGCATTTGCAGCCTTTTTCCCTGTAAGCAAGGCATTTCCTTGTTTAATTGTTATTTGTTTGTTTCTTCTTGGTTCATGGCTTTCACTAGTTTCCATAGTTTGTTTCCATCTCTGTCAAAGTTCAGGTTTTCTGTTTTTTTCCCTCCAACGATCTCTTGTTGTTTAATTTACTGTTCTTTTATATTTTGCTGAGATGGCTTTGAGAGAGATGTTCGCTTCAGTTGTTTGTTCTCTCTCAGCTGTCTTCCTAGCATCTTCAACTTTGTCCTTCTAGGGGCATTTATAAGATCAGATTGAAGATGCACAACAGAGATTAAGAGAAGAATAGGGCAAGCAAAGGCTGCATTTTGGAAAATGAAGAGTATCCTATGCAAGAAGTCAC
The DNA here is from genome assembly GCA_014155875.1 of Cepaea nemoralis. Lineage (NCBI taxonomy): Eukaryota > Metazoa > Mollusca > Gastropoda > Stylommatophora > Helicidae > Cepaea > Cepaea nemoralis. The sequence continues at coordinate 662,621 of JACEFZ010017323.1, read as the reverse complement.
TATCATTGAGAGAGAGTATAGAACCAGTTTTGCTGTATGGCAATGAATCTTGGAATGTAAATGAACAAATTAGGAAGAACTTGGAAGCAACAGAGATGTTGTTCCAAAAACAAATGTTACGAATTCCTTGGATTGATTGATTGATTGATTGATTGATTTAGGAACCGACATCACAGCATTCGGGACATTCCTTGGACTGCCAAGGTAACTAATAACCACTGCCTGAAAGAGGCTAATGGAACTAGAACATTATATACAACAATAAGAAAGAGACAAACAGTTTTCTTTGGTCATGTGATGAGAAGAAAGGCATTGGAGAACATTCGTGACAACTGGAAAAATCGAGGGGAAGAGAGGGAGAGGCAGACCAAGAGAAATGATGCTGGATGGATTAAGATGGTGGCATGGAGGAATATCATCAGCAGAGTTGATCCAGAAAACCAAAGACCGAGATCTGTGGAGAAGTCCATGAATGCCTATGCCAGCCGGCAGTGGCATTTGATGATGATAACCACAGCATTAACTTTAGACAGCAAAATATGCCAGGCAATAAATTGTGTAACCGATTGATTGTGTTCTCATTTTTTTTCAAATTTAGGACAGGAAAATATATTTCTTCAAATACTGTCAATTATTCCAGTGTCTTGAAGAATATGAAGGCAGTATTAATCAATATTTCAGATCTGTGCTGGAAACTATCTTGGAGCAGCTGCAAGGGTTTTTAACAGAAGTTGAAGCCATGGTGAAGACTTGCCCATGATGCTAGTGGAAATGAAACTGTACGTTTGCGACATTTTAGTGTTGGGTTAGAAACACGGAATGTTGCTGTCTTATATCATTTTGTGACTTCCTTGATGACTTTCCTTCGTACATTTGTATAAAAGTGTCAACTTTGCTCTAGAAAGCCTCATCATCATCATCATCATCATCATCATCATCATCATCATCATCAAGTGCCTTACAAAAGTGTGGGTGATCAAGCTTCTTCATGGTTGCCATTCTCAAACACATTTTAAGAGTTCATATGGCGTATATGGTGTTCATGTCACAATCACATACTGTTGAGTTTAACATACATTTGTTTCATTATATAGCATTATACCTTAGAAATTGTAGATGAACCTTATAGGTTAAACGAAAATGTTACCAGCAGGTTTTGATCAATTAAACTAATGTTATTGCTCGCTTGCTTGCGTTCGCTGGCTGTGAACTCCAGCATGAAGTTCTGCATGCCGGATGAATATATCCTGTTGACCAACATCAGTGTGATGTCATACTGGACTGAGGTTTGCGTGAGTATCCGTTGTCCCATGTCTGGCTTATTGGTGTGCAGACTGGTGGTTCCTCGCCGTGCAGGCAGATAATCTCTGACTTCGGAAGAATCAGCGATCCTACTACATTAGCCAGGACCCCGAAGGGACTTGTTGCCCAGGACGCACGACTAGGGCGTGTTAGTAGGTCTTGGCCAGTATAGAACCTGGCCCTGGTGCCTTGGAAACACCTCGGCGTGCCTTACTGAAGAGTCATGTGAACATAATGGAATGAGGATATCTTGGAAAAAGTTAACTCACAAAGGGAACTGGTTACTCACATCAGAAGAAGACAGGTCACACCCTTTGGGCATGAGATAGAGCACACTCTTTGGGCATGAGATAGAGCACACTCTTTGGGCATGAGATAGAGCACACTCTTTGGGCATGAGATAGAGCACACTCTTTGGGCATGAGATAGAGCACACTCTTTGGGCATGAGATAGAGCACACTCTTTGGGCATGAGATAGAGAAATCTGGAGTCCAACATGAGAATGGGAAAGTTAGAGAGGAAAAGATGTTGGACACTTTAACATAGCATGAATAACATCGGTGTTAAGTTATTGGCAGTACACAGGACAGGAGGTTGTGGACAGTCATGATTACCAAAGCCACATGGCATGGACTATAAGAAGATTGGCAGTACACAAGACAGAAGACTGTGGACAGATGTGATTACCAAAGCCACACAGCATTTACTGTAAGAGGAGTGGCAGTACATGAGAGAGAAGGCTGTGGAAAGCCACACAGCATTTACTGTAAGAGGAATGGCAGTACATGAGAGAGAAGGCTGTGGAAAGCCACACAGCATTTACTGTAAGAGGAGTGATACACAGAAGTTGTAGATTAAACTAATGTTATACCACAGAAGTTGTAGATTAAGCTTTTATACCACAGTAGTTGTAGATTAAGCTAATGTTATAAATCACATAATACAAAAATCAGACATATGTACACAGGGTTGAACACCACTGACATGTATAACATCACTGACTTGGAGTTGCTCACAAACATATCTCTTGATACGGCACAATTGTTTACACAAAATTTGTATGTTTGTATATTCACATGAGTTTTATATATATATTGATTAATTTATTGATTGATTTAGGAACCAACATCACAGCATTCGAGGCATTCCCATAATCGCTCCTTCCCCATCCTCAGCAGCCAGAGAAGAGTTCCAGCACTAATAGTTCCAGTAGCAATCTGATTATATGTCCATCTCACCTTTCCTCTGAGCCGCGTTGAGTGTCAACCAGATCCCCTTGTCACTCCTCGCTTCCTCATTCTTGCCATACTATGGTGATTCATTTGCTCCTCCGAGGTGTACACATACTCCCACAAGGCCTGCAACCACGTCTGCCTTGTCATGCAATCAATACGCCACCAAGTTTTGCCGAGCAAGCCAATCTAGTCCGCCTGTTCATTCCCTAGCACACCAGCATGACCTGGAAAATAGATCCAGGTGATGCTTGCCACCTAGATGTTAATACTGATTTCATGCCGCTAAAAGCATTTTTGGCCATTCCTAATCTTTTTTATTTTTATTTCACTTCTGCCATCATCTGTTATTATATGTCCAAGATAGAAGAAACTTGTTACTGTTCTAGTATCTCCCCGTTTACTGTGATGATTGCTTGCTTGCACTCGCTGGCTGTGAACTCCAGCGCGAAGTCCTGTATGTCGGATGAAGACATCCTGTTGTCCAACATCAGTGTGACGTCATTCAGGACCTGAGGCTTGTGAGAGTATCCGCTGTCCCATGTCTGGCTTATTGGTGTGCAGACTGGTGGTTCCTCGCCGTGCAGGCAGATACTCTCCGACTTTGGAAGAATCATTAATCCTACTACGTTAGCCAGGACCCCGAAGGGACCTGTTGCCCAGGACGCACGGCGAGGACATGTTAGTAGGTCTTGGTCAGCATAGAACCTGGCCCTTGTGCCTTGGAAACACCTCTGCATCCCAATAGAAGGAATGAAATGATATGGCAGAATTCCCGGGAAGGTTAACCCGGTCAACAAATGCCCGCAGAAGTCGGATGTGTCGGCCTAATGGCGCAAGAACGCAGCTCTGCTGTAAACAGGCACAACGCAATCACGAATCACCAATGTAGAGCTCGTGGAGAGAACTAAACAAATCCCAGTGAATCAAGAAGTGAGGAAAAGACACTGGCATTGGATTGGCCAAACATTGAGAAAATCTGAGGATAGTATAACGAGGTATATGTCTGGAATTGAGAGGACCAGAGAAATAGAGAAAGACTTACACACACAAGGAGAAGAGAGGTAGAAATAGAAATGAATACTTTGATGAGAGCTTGGGCGGAGCTGCATGGAAAAGCTACAGATAGGAGGCGGGAAAACTTAAAATATAACAAGGAGAAAAGAGGTAGAAACATAAATGAATAATTTTGTGAGGTCATGGGCGGAGCTGCATGGGATAAATAAAGATTAGGATAGGAGGGCTTGGGATGAGTTAGCTGAGGGTCTATACCCCAATGGAGGATAACGGGTGAAAGAAGAAGAATCTGTCAGCTCGGTATATAGACGAAAGAATCAGACCAACAAAATGGCACGTGAAAGAGTGAGACCAACAAAATGACATTTGAAGAATGAGATCACACAAAACAATGGCATATCTTCGTAGTTCGATAGTTTTTTTGCATGTGGACATATTTGTGGTGTGCCTGTTTACATCATGCTGTACGGCCGACACATCCCGACTTCTTCACCGAATTAACCATCCCGGGTATTTTCGTGTAATCTTTCATTGCCTCGGAGTTGCGGCGGCATCTTCGCCCTTCCACTTACAGGTGGTGCCGCCCAACAGGTGTGTCCTAAACATGAGGACGGCGTTTGTGTGGGAATGTCCTGAATGCTGTGATGTCGTTTCTTGACTCAACTCGACTTGGAATTGGGCTAGCATCTGTTTTGTCTGCTCTCTTCCTGGACACAAATACAGGGGAAAAAAGTAACTGTAAATATGATTTTCTGTTGTTATTTTTATTGTGTCAGCTGGAGGATCTTATGCGTTGGTTATGAATGAAAGAAGCGGGCGCATTGATGTGATGGTTAGGGAGTTGCTCTGACAGTGGCATGAGCGATGTTAAGCGAGGGTTCGATTCCTGGGCTTAATACTTGCTATGGGACTGAAAGACTGGCCATCTTTCCCTCTCATAGAGAACAATGAGAAATATCGTTGAAACCTTTCCTGGTGGTGCTGCTGCTGTTGTCAGTATAACATCATAACCAGTACATCAACCCACTCACAACAAAGCCATACTGACTGGGCAAAAATAACCCTGCCTCTGCTGGGGATTGAACTAGACAGACAGAACTAGTCAGTGGCACAAGGGTTGCCTGACAACAGACTTATTTTTACTCTCTTTTTGTATGCTGTGTAGTACACCTGTGTGATTGGATGTTCTTCGTGTGTACTGGTGTGATTGGCTGTTCTTCATGTATACTAGTGTGACTGACTGTTCTTCATATTTTCATATTAACAAAACAATCAAATGTTGAGACAAGAATGTGAAACCCCTGCTACACACACAGAGCAGACAAACAAGGCTATATTCACTGACTCTTGGCTTGCTGTGTGAAGCAGACACCTGCGTTCTCAATCAGAACTCTTACGTCTGCTGAGAAGATATACAATTGACCTGAGTGTTGTGAGGTGGATGTTGGTCAATCAATGAATCATCTCAGACACTGGCTATACAGTTATGTGATTACAGAATAGTTGCAGCATGCTCACAGGAACAATCTTCACAAGAGGCAGCTTAGATGGTTGCAGACATATCAGAATGCAAGAAAGGAACAAACATGAACACTAATGGCTAACAAATCAGAACAAATAACAATCAAATGATAAATAATGTAAAGGAATATAAATATAATGTGCTTGAGGTGATGTTTTCTGATCTACCGGCATGTTCACGTCTGCACAGCCGACAGATCAAGCTGATTGCGCTGAAACACAGACTCCTCACAAACTGAGGTCGAGAGCACAGGTGTTCAGCAGCCAGCCGGAACTCGTAGAACAGAGTCCTGCAGTAAGGATTTCTGCGTGAGGCATACCTCAGGATCAGGAAGCGGTAAGCAGGAAAACGCTACACTTGCCACTGAAGATGAGGATGATGATGGCTGGCATCAGAAATATCTCGGTGCTGGCAATGAAGCAGGAGAATGTTGACTTGTTGAGTCTCCAACTTGCTGATCAAGTTACATACAAACACCAGAGACGTTGGGCACATCAAAATGAGGATGGTTTTTGTAAAAGAACACGCATGCAACACAGCAAACAGGAACACTGGAATCAGACACATTGTGACCGGGTAGGAGTATAGGAATATGACACAGTAGATGAGCTAATGGCTGAAGTCCTCCGTGAAAACTGGAATCAGACACATTGTGACCGGGTAGGAGTATAGGAATATGACACAGTAGATGAGGCAATGGCTGAAGTCCTCCGTGAACACTGGAATCAGACACATTGTGACCGGGTAGGAGTATAGGAATATGACACAGTAGATGAGGTAATGGCTGAAGTCCTCCGTGAACACTGGAATCAGGCACATTGTGACCGGGTAGGAGTATAGGATTATGACAGTAGATGAGGTAATGGCTGAAGTCCTCCGTGAACACTGGAATCAGACACATTGTGACCGGGTAAGAGTATAGGAATATGACACAGTAGATGAGGTAATGGCTGAAGTCATCCGTGAACACTGGAATCAGACACATTGTGACCGGGTAGGAGTACAGGAATATGACACAGTAGATGAGGTAATGGCTGAAGTCCTCCGTGAACAAGTGTCGCAGGAACTCCATGTTGAGCTGGACACTAGGTCTTGCAACTCTTGCTCACTTTTCTGATTGTAACACTGTATCGTCAGCATACCTAAGATTGTTTATGATTTTTCGTACTTTTCTGTTCTTCTTCTTCTTTCGTTCGCCTAAAATATGTTTATAACTGCAATGTTGTCTCTTGTATGAATCTAACAGTCTTTTTTAGTTCATTCAGCGGTCCATAGAGTTTATCTTCCACTGTTGTCTCTCTAGGCCAGAAGGTTCTCTGTTAATTCACCCCAAACAAACGGAATCCCAGTGTATGACGTCACATCCAAGGTTTCCCTGTGTTGCGCCGTAGCTCGGTGCGCAATTCTATCGGTGTGCAATGTTCTATGTGGCGGTGTTACCAGCTCGTTTAGTCCGTCGATGCCACCATGAATTCGCACATGTAGGACTCTAGTAGATGCCTGTGTATGTGTTCCCATTCTGTCTCTTGTTTCTCTCCTTGGCCGTTCTCCACATGCGCTCGATGCATTGAGTATGTGCACCGGTGGTAGGGTGCCCACCAAGTTGTAGTGGGAGTGGTTGACAGTGAGATATGCGTCAATTCGGGAATACTTCCAATTCCGTCGTCGTACGCACGCCCAGAGGTCGGAGACTATAGTTGTGTCAGGCCGAATGGTGTGTCCTGATCAGCGGCAGCAGAAACGTTGCTGCTGTTCTGTCTAGGAACACAGAACATGAAGCAGTCGGCTGTTTCACGACAGATGCCACCAAATACCCCCACTGTTGTGGCAACACTCGTCCCACATGAGATGTTTGCGCATTGTAAATAGGCTCTCATCTATCTCGACAGTGGGTATTTGAATTATTTGGGTCCTCCGATTACTACGGGATTGACTAACAGGTTTGTTGGCACAAACCTCAGTTAATATTACTCCAGTCACTCAGACAGAAACGGGGTTGCCAAAGCCACAGAAACACTGTAGGGCAATTGAAACACACTGACACGCATTGTACCCGAACACAGAGGAGATCACCGCCAGTGCTAAATATAGCTGGTGACCCTAAATATAGCTGGTGACGTTTGTTTGGGGTGAATTAACAGAAAAGTACCAATTCTTCCATTGATGTTAAGTCCAGGCATTTCAACTTGTTTGAAAATTCTTTCTGTGTATAGGTTGAAGAGGCTTGGAGACAGTACACATCCCTGTCGTACTCCTCTTTTTATCTCTATAGGCGACGAATAGTTATTACCGCATCTAACAGACGCCACTTGTTCCCAGTGCAAGTTACTAATTACTAATAAGTCTGATGTCCTTTCCGTCTACTCCTATATCTTGAAAGCACGTAATTAGTCGTTCATGTTGTACTCTATCAGAAGCTTTCTTGTAGTCTATAAAACAAACATTTATACCAACAATATTTGAAAGTTATATCTGGAAATTACGGCACAAAAGTTGTAAATACTGTCCGAAAACATGTTCTTTGTGACTATGGCGCCACTGAATCTCTGCTAAATATGTATTAAGCACTGCACGACCAGTGCCGTCTTGGTATCGTTGTTTCCTTTTTACTTGCATCCATAACCCTTCAATTGTTTGGGTGTGAATGTCACTGAGTACAGGGTCAACAAAGTTATTGGCATGAACAACAACTGTATGATCGTAGATGCCATGGTTTAATTGACCGACGTTATTGTAGCCTCGCCAGGCATCGGTGACAATATTCGTTCCTGGTAAGACGTGATCACTTATAATGCATTCCGGTGTTGTCGCATCTCGCCTTTCCACAACTTCCAACCAGCAACGATCACTACCTCGTTCAACCAGCCCAACTACCCATTGACCAGGACGTTCCAGTGTTGTCGCATCTCGCCTGTCCACAACTTCCAACCAGCAACGACCACTGCCGCGTTCAACCAGCCCAACTACCCATTGACCAGGATGTTCCAGTGTTGTCGCATCTCGCCTTTCCACAACTTCCAACTAGCAACGACCACTGCCGCGTTCAACCAGCCCAACTACCCATTGACCAGGACGTTCCAGTGTTGTCGCATCTCGCCTTTCCACAACTTCCAACTAGCAACGACCACTGCCGCGTTCAACCAGCCCAACTACCCATTGACCAGGACGTTCCAGTGTTGTCGCATCTCGCCTTTCCACAACGTCCAACCAGCAACGACCACTGCCGCGTTCAACCAGCCCAACTACCCATTGACCATGGCGAAAGTGACCACGATGGTACTTAAGGTGAAAACAGTAGCTCTCGTCAACTTCAACGACCACTGACTGTCCGTTAGCATTAAATCCTCCCAATTTAGGATTACTAATCAGCAAGAAGAGATTAGAACAAGAATCGCCATGGCGAAAGTAACCTTTAGCAAGATGAAAAACATTCTGACCAATAAAAAGATGTCAATTGAAACGAGAAAAAGAGTGTTGAGGGGATACATAGAGCCTGTTCTTTTGTATGGATGTGAAACTTGGACAATGTGCAGTCAAGCTGAAAAACATTTGATGGCTACAGAAATGTGGTTTCTGAGGAAAAAGCAAAGAGTACCATGGACAGACAGAAAAACCAATGACTGCAGGAGACAAATGAAAATCGTAGACTGATTAGAGAAATTAGACGAAGACAGTCAAAATGTTTTGGACATGTTATGAGAAGAAATGGAATGGAGAACTTATTGACAACTGGCAAGATCGAGGGGAACAGACCAAGATGAAGACCGAGAGGAAAATACCTGGATGGCTTGGCCACGTGGCATGGACGAGACAGGAACACTGAGCTGATCCACGACTCTGGTGATCGAGTGAAATGGCGAGTCATGACCGCCCACGCTTTCCGGCATGGCACATGATTGATTGATTGAAGCAGCACTCAGTTGTAACATTCTACCCGAAAATAGTTATTGTAGTTGACAATAGTGTCACAGCTTGTCTGAGCGGGAAACATCACATGTTTCAACTTCACATCGAACAACCAGTAAAACATTATCATCGCAACTTTTTCAGTTGGGAGTTCACAAGAGGCAAAGAACAAACCTGTTCGTACACTGCAACGACTATTACATTAACGACACCGCCACGAGAATCTGTCAGAACATTCCAACCGCGAAACTAACGACATCGGACGTTGGCAACGTGAACATTCTACTGTGTTTCGTATTAATCTGTGTGTAGCAAGCCATTGTAACCACTGTAGTTTATTGTTCATTAATGTATATAAGTCACCAGGTCTGACACCTACAGCTGCCAGTTGATCAATTGGTAGAACAATATTGCTGATCTGTGTCGGAGCTGATGGTCTGCCTGCCATAATAATATTTCTTTCTGGGAGAGTGTATTCGCAATCAAATTGCGAATAAACGAAGTCTCTATTCGCAATCAAGAGTAGATACAAACAAGCTGTGAGAAATCCTTAAACAATATGGAGTGAGTACACATCTAACAAACCAATGTAGAAGCTTATACAATTAAGCAGCCATGTGCGGGGGAATGCCCAAGTCTGCCCCTGCCTGAAGTCTGAGTGGGTTTACCTGATGGTGAGGGACAATGGTAATAGGAAACATAGTCCACATGCAAATATCAGTCCAGTGCACTCTCCAGTAGTGGCAGCTATTAGTAGTAGCACGTATATTGGCTACGCTTCCGTTCAAAGCGAACAAACAAACAACAACAACAAATTCAGATATCCTATAAACCTCTCATGATATATTTGATATCCCCGTGTCGATCAATATCAATATGTTTCAATGAATTAATCCTGACACTGTGATGTATGGCTTGGTTTGGCAAATCAACAGAATATGTTTTGTTTTTAAAATTCCCGGGCATGTTTACGTTCAGTAGTTTGCCATTTCTTTCTGAATCACACAGCACTTGCATACCACTAGCCTAGCGGGGGCCTAGGTGCTAGAGTGGTGTACTTGGTGGTGCTGGTGGTGGTGGTCGGATGACTCCGGATATACTACTACCTTTGTATAAAAACCAACGCAAGGCGGCCTGCTTCCAAATCGCCGCAGCTAGGTTTCTAACACGGTATGCAGGATTTCGAAGTGCATTCATAACCCCTTCACTACAGACCCGGCGACTATTCATGTTTGTTTCAGAAGGTACAGTTAGTTGGATATCTTTTACATGACATCACAATCAACCACGGCATTTATTCCAGAAGTTGGTGTTGTTGTTGTCTTCCACGTATGCCGTTAGGCGTCGTGGAGAAGGTTAATTGAAGCTCCAGCGCCTTTCCTCCAGTTTCCTACCGGTTTGCTAGACCGTTATAGGTTCCTTCTTACCTAATATAAGACCGCAACGGCTTACTTTAATAAATAGTAAGTTTCTGATCTTCTTCTTCTTCTTCAGCGTTCCGAGCCATTGAGGTTCTTTGCTGCAGATACCATCCGTCTCCATTCGATTCTCTGGTTGACCTTCTCTTGCCAGTCGTTGATTCCAAGTTTCTGATAATTGAAAAAAAAAAAAAAAAGTTTTGTGGGGAATCGAATCACGGTCTCCTGCATCACACGCGGAGATACTTATCTCTTTGCTACTGAAGACACGATAAAAAAATGTTAAATAATGTATAATATAATCAAACGATGACGTCACGTATAGTCACGTGACTAGCCTTTGATCCAATGAGGCCCTGTAAGGGAGACAGTTTACACCTAAGATTTATCTCCCGATTTAGACCCGTCATTCGAAAGAGTGCCTGCCCATCTTCTGCAAATTTCAGTATCCTTCTAATCCATGGTGGTACTTCAATGCTTGAAATTTTGCTTGTGTAAACATTGAATAGTACACGCAAGATTGCAGATCTTTGTGGTCATTTTGGGACTTGCGATCGCCCGCGTTCACCTGCTTTGAACTCAAGCGTTGTCCATGCAGTGCTACTTCTAGAGCACTGGACTGATGTTTACGTGCGGATTAGCTTTTATTTTAAATTACCAGTGTCCCTCGCCATCAGGCGAATCCACTCCGACTTCTGAGGTACTTGTAATTTACGTCTTCAAGTCAAGGACGAGAAGTCAACATTATAAACCAACTGACAGGCGTAGGTGTTAAATCCGCTACCACGGCACCAACATGCCAGGTGTTTAAGAACGAGCACACTTATCCATTCGGCCAAGGATTCCGGCATAATAATTGATGCCTCTGAGGTCCATGAACTAGGCGGAGAGCCTTCCATGAATAATGTTCTGGGTCTGCATACCTGGTGGATAATTCTTCAGCACCGCCCACATGAACGATCTACCTTTCTTTGATCCAGGTCCTCTATATGTGAACAGGGAAACGTGGGACTGGTGTCGAATTGGACCTTCACTTTGAAGTAATCACTTGCTCTGATTAATTTGCTTCTGCTCGCAATAGAAGGGCAGTAATATTTCGATAAGATATATCACTGGTGCACCCGAGAATGATCGACAAGGATTAATTATCTGTTTTTGCACAGCTGTTTATTTGTGTGGTGCTAATTGTCAAGGTGACCAGTGCATTTTCAATTGTGGTGCAGTATCAATCCTTAGTACAGCATCACAAGTACTCAGTAGCCGCTAATTGAAATTCCTCACCCCCCCCCCTTTCCCCATTTCCGATATGTCTTCACCTTGTCGTGGGGGGGGGGGGGGAGGCTTGCGTGTCCCAGAGATTCCAAGAGCATTGTCGACAGATGCACAACTACATGTCGGACAGGCCTTGAGTTAGGGACCAGACCAAGAGAGACACAACCTGCTGCTCTGCAGGTAGACTGAGGATACCAGTCAATGTCTAAATTAGGCGTACGATGCCGCTAAAGTTTGGCCCGGACACATACTCTAAGGCTCTCAGCTGAGGGATGTAGCTGAACGCCTCTAAGCCATAAGCACTCGGATGTGAGAGCCGGGCCGATACCCACATACCGATAAATGGAGGTGAGATGCTGAGCACGCTACATGCTTAGTTCAGATACTTGTTCGAAGGCTCTCAGCTAGGGGATATGAGGGATCCCCGGATGAGAGGGCTTGGCCGTTTCTCGCTCACGGAACGCGCACGGAGGTAAGGTGCTGAGCCGGCAGCACATGTAGCCTACCTCGTGAGCGAGTATTAAAGGTAGAAAAATGCCCCAGCTGCATGAAATGGTTATCAAAAATGTCTGTATCTATACACATAGAGAGTGTAGTCATGGTGGGAAAACGTTTCAATAACACGAAATGGAACGCCTGGCTAACGAATCCATTGCGTAGGGCGAAGTCCAAAGCGAAAGCTTACCTAGTGGATGTCGCCCGAATCTGTCCGTTCTTGGTTTGTGCTTGAGCGACCAGTGGCAAACGAAATGACCAATAGATGGAAGTGAGAAATTAAAGCTGCCATGAGCAGGACGTTGCAATTCCTCGGTGAGCCTAGTCTCGGAGCAATATGTGCCGGCTCTGCAACTATGGAAGCCTCCTTGGATAGCGGGGTACGCCCATGGGCTGCTCCCGCCTTCCCTTGAGGGTTGACCGTGATGTCTTTGACCGTTCTACCTTGGCAAGCTGAGATGTGGGCGACATAACAACAATAAGTCTAACGTGCCTCGAAACCCGAGGAGGCTAACCTCATTAAAAAATGCCCGCCGAAGTCGGAAGTGCCGGCCTACGGGTGGCAAAATAAAACACGGGCCTTTACGGCTCAGGCCGGAGGGAGAATTGTGAAGCAGGACTCTCGTGCTTTCACTGAGACCACAAGTAGCCTGACTATGGAAGTCATGGTAGTAACTAAAGCAATAACATGGCTCGAGACACAGACATTCACAAGGGCATGTTTCCTTAGCGACTTAATGAGCATGGTCAAGAGGATAGAGGTGGGTTGGATCCGAAGAGAATGGTTGCTGTCTCTGGAGCGGTCTTAATTGGCAAAGATTAGTTTCATCTTCGTGCCAGGGCATGCGGGAGTACAAGGAAATGAGCGGGCTGACGAGCTCGCAGGTGAGGCTTCGGTGGAGGGCGGACGCGCCATGGACCAGGCTCTACGAATGCTCTACGATAAGTAAGACTTTTGCGTGAACCAAGTGATGACTGTGAATCTACAACCATGGCCAGACTGCGAGAACAACAAATTAAAGGAGAGGTGGCCAAACAAGAACACTACGCAGGAAGCCAAAGAAGATTGATAAACCAACACAGAACTGGTATCAGCCGCTACACGCTGCGGGATTTGCTGAGGAGGGGATCCGAGCACTTATGGACTGAATAGTTCGATGTGCAATGTGGATGATCTGTCGACTAACTAACTAAAATAAAAACTGGCACTACGCAATTACGTCCGAGTGAAATGTCTTTCGTGCTAGGAACAGCTCTGACTACCTAGTTTCCGAACGCCGCTCATGTCCGGAACAGCTCTGACTAGATATTTTTCTGAACGTCCGTCGTGCCCGGAAGTATAGACTCGTACTCTTTTGTCCCCGGGCACAACGACAAGCACGTGTCCGAATCGAAAACTCGCTGAGTGGATACCGTCTGCATACCGGTCTGGTTTGTGCGGGAATGGACCGGGGCGATCGAAACGCCCAGTAATATTGAAGTGAGGAATTAAAGCAGCCATGAGCAGGATGTGACGATTCCCTCGGTGAGCCCAGCACCAGGCCGGTATGTGTCGGCCCTACAACTATGGAAGCCACCCTGGATGGCGGAAAATGCCATGGACTGTCCCTGCCTTCCCATGAGGGTTGATCGAGAAGCATTCGACCATTCAAACTTGACAAGCTGGGATGTGGACGGCACCATAAAAGTGAGAGTCCCACAGGAATGCTAACCTGGTCAAAAATGCACGCTGAAAGTCGGATGTGTTGGCCTAAGGGTTTCGGCCCAAGGGTGCCTAACCAGACATACCGCAATCACATCTGGAAAAAAACAACACTCCGGATGAACGCAAAGAAGAAGAAGAAGAAGAAATTCTTCACAGTCACGACTCTCACTGTTGATAAGCCTTGGTCTGTTCTATGTGATCTTTGAATGCTACACTTCTGTCGAATCTCACACCGAAGAATTTCACGATCTGGTTCTTTCAATGTCGCGTCTAGTCAATTTCATTGTTGGCATGCATTTTCTGGCAACACTATTATACATTGAGAGCCACGTTATGGTCGCTTGGGATAGATTGACAGTTGCATGAAGTTGGGGAAGAAGGCAAAAAAAAAAAAAAGGTGGGTGACATGAAGACAATGAATATATGATGATGGACCTAGTATGAACCCAAGGATATGTATATCAATAATGTATGGCCAATGCATGGGTTTGAAACATTATAGGCTGGTCATGATGAGGCCAATATCAAAGAATAATAATCATGTGTATATGAAGAGGTTTGTCACCGTAACGTCCGCTTTTCCCTCGTCGCTGTGTTTTGTAAAGCAGCTTCATACTTAGGGATTTTATATTGTTTACTTCGTGTTGTGGGAACAGAGTAACACCAGCTCAGTCTTTTTCCAGCTTGATGTACCCCCAGGATGTAATCTGCATATGAAAGAGTTCTGCTATCGCCGTTTAATTGTTCCTATGCAATGTTGATTGCGTAGAGTCGTAGACATTGAAGAGAACTGGAGACATGGGTCAAGAACCTTGGGAGAAAGCTTGGCTTGATTACAATCGGGTCTGACGACCAGCTGCCGCATGAAAGTACTACCTTACTTTCGAATAAGGCGAGAAACATCAATGAGGCGTAGTTGGTGGAATTTAAGTGCAAAGAGTAGATTCGTCAATAAGATGGGAGGGCTTTGTTGTACGGTCTTCAGTTTTGGTGAGTTATCATGCCACATTATTTAGTATACGGAACATCAGTCTACATTTCCGGTATATATGAAAGTAAACATGGCGGCTTCCTTGGAAAATGCTATTTTCCATTTCCACAATTATTCTCTGGAGGAAAGACAAGACAAGGAACAATCTGTTGTGCTGAATCGGTATTTTAATCATGCGGTGTGCATTATGTTTATATTTGACTGACACTATCACTTTACTAAGAAATTGAAAGTAAATTGTTACCCGATGAAATGTTTAGTTTGTAATTTCTAATTTGTAAGCATGAATGAATCATCACCGTCACGATGTTAAATTTGAATGCGACCACAACAGTAGATTAGATAGGCCTTGAAAATCAAAATCTAATTGTACCTCAATGATGCCTGTATGTTACTTCTAAGTGAAGATATTCACATTTTTGTGAAGGTGAGACGAGTTGCGATTTCTCATGCTCCTCAACCGATATTGTAGCTCTTCAGTGTGTCCGTTACCTTCACCAGCGAACTGTGCGTATCTGTGCGTGCGAGACGGTCTCAAACGGTCATATGAAAACTGACTTCAAAAATATGTTCCGTGATGTTAAATGATTAAAAACTTGTACAACATATTCAAATAAATTATTATTAATCTTTAAACTTGTGTTCTCTTTAACTTCAGTAGGTCAAATTGCACGTTTTGTGTGTTGAAAAGTGAAAGTGTACATGCCAGTCTGATCGCTATGCGCATGCGCAGCCGCCATGGCCCATGGCCATGCGTTTCCCCATTCACAAAAACACTTCTTCGAAGAAAATTTTGTTTTCATCCACTAGGGGAGCAAGTTTCGTGATGAAACTTTCCAAATATATGTAATTTTGTATGCAGAATTTGAAAATCCATCTGCACTTGATGCAGTTCTATGCACGGTGCCAGAATAGTGTTACAAAGTGTACATGCCAGTCCGATCAATTATGCGCAAAGAACAAAAACACTTCTTTGAAGAAAATTTTCTTTTCATCCACAAGGGGAGCAAGTTTTGCGATGAAACTTCCCAAATATATGTAATGTTGTATGCAGAATTCGAAAATCCATCTCCACTTGATGCAGTTCTATACACAATGCCAAAAAAAAATTAATTACGGTAAGTGTGAAATGTATTCTTATTTATATAAAAGGCCACGATGTTTTCAACCAATCGCTGTGCACGGAATATTAGGCAAACCTTTCCTGAAAACCCAGGATGACGAGTGTCCTTGTCACGTGAGATTTGAATGAATGAATAATGTTGAAAGAATGCATGGTCAGACATAAGCGATTTCTGGAGACACGGTGAATCACCGCAGGGTGACTCCGTATATCACTTTTTCCCCGGGATGGTTAACCCGGTCAACAAATGCCCGCAGAAGTTGGATGTGTCGGCCTAACGGTGCAAGAACGCAGCTTTGCTGTAAACAGGCACAACGCAATCACATCCGGAAAAAAAATTTCTGGATGAACGCAGAAGAAGAAGAAGATATCACTTTTTTTTTCATTTCCGGTAACGGCACGATGGGACTCTCTAGTAATTTGTAATGACCTGTAATGTATCTCTTACTCAGGTAACTCACTGTTTTGAAGACATTTTTTGAAATGATTTTCTCTAATTTAAAAAAAAAAATTATGGGGGGGGGGGGGGGGTGGCGGGAGAAGAGGCATGGCAACTGGATTATGTCATTTTTCTATCTCTGTCCATGAGGTTGATCAAGAGTCATTAAACAAGTGCCACCCCGGGAAGGTTAACCCGGTCAACAAATGCCCGCAGAAGTCGGATGTGTCGGCCTAACGGCGCAAGAACGCAGCTCTGCTGTAAACAGGCACAACGCAATCACGTCCGAAAAAAACTCCGGATGAACGAAGAAGAAGAAGAAACAAGTGCCAAAGATATCTCAAACAAAGGAAAAATATTAGAACGCAACACCATGATTTTAAAATCGAGTATTTACAAATGTGACCACCACAGGTAGATAGGTCTTGAAAACCCAAATATAATGGTACCTCAATGATGCCTGTATGTCAATTCTAAGTGGAGATATTCACATTTCTGTGAAGGTTAAACGAGTTACAATTTTCTCATGTTCCTCGTACTTTTGAGGCCCTTTACTGTGTCTCATGTTCTCAGCTTCCGATCCATCTGAGATTGTATTAAACAGGTCATTGACGGATATGAAATCTGACTTCATCAATATGTTCTGTCATGTTAACCCTTTACAGGGCAGACGCTTGTCCGTTTTGTAGCCCTGAACGGGCAAGATCTTTTCAGGTTCTGTAAAATTTCGGGTCGCGTTAGTAAAAACATCACAAATAAGGTGTTAGTCAACCGATTTTAGTAAAATAAACAACACAATGAAGGGAAAAGCATGCAGAATATGTTACTTACGTGATTGTTGCCGGTAATCCATATATGAACACAAATATTTACGAAATACGGCATGTTGTTTGTGATTTTCCGTCATCTATACGGTAATTTACAAACACATTTTCAGAATCATAATCACTTTCTTTAAAGTCCGACTCACGACTGCTAATGCAAAGTAACGCTTTGCACTGATATCTAGCTCCGATTAATAATCAACTTCGTGCCCTTTAATGTCATTTAAATTGAACAGAGCGAAATCTCGGCTATCACTTGAAGAATCGCCGAAATCCATTTTGAAAAACAGCGTAAAAATCCCGAAAACTATCAAAAAAAGTCCGTTAAAGTCTGTTCAAAGTCATTGTAGCGCGTTTACAAATGGCGGCCACGTTGTCAAGCTATCGGCGAAAGTGAAAGTAGCGATCGGAAGTGTCGGAAAACCGAGAGATCGCATTTTTAAAACGACTAGTCATCAAAGACGCGATTGGGCGCTATGCCTGTTTAACGCATCGAACGCTATCAGGCGCTGTGCCTGTTAAAGGGTTAAATGATAAAAAAAATAGTACAAGTATACAAATAAATTATTAATAATCTTTAAACTTATATTTTCTTTAACTTTAGTAGTTCAAATTGCATGTTTGAGCATTAAAACTTTTCACAGCTGGTTGGGCTTGGAGTTCCATTCAAATATCTCGCAGACATATGTTTTTAAACGAGAGGTAAAGCGAAGCAAGCGATGAAACTCCAAATATATGTAAAAATGGGTACTGAATTCGAATAGCCATTTAAGAATATCTGAATATTAATTAATCAAGCTCTAGAATTTAAATTTACTTACATTTTGCCAAGTAATTCAATTTATTTGAAAGGTCACGATAATTTCAACCAATTGCTGTGCGCGTAATATTAGGCTAACCTTTTCTGCTTAACCTTAGGTGGCGTCTGCCATTGTCACGTGATATTTGAATGAATGAATGACGTCGACAGCATGAATGGTCTTTGACAGCAGCCATTTTTGATGACACAAACAATGGATCATTGTGGGGTGGCGCTGTATATCACTTCCAGTTTAAGTTCGGGTCGCGGCATGATCAGATTACCTAATATATGATATAGCGGGTTCAATCATGATTTTCAATTTGAGTATTACTAATGAGACCATCACAGATAGATAGGCCTTGGAAAACCAAATCTTATGGCTCAGTGATGCTTGTATGTCACATTTGAATGTCGGTACCTCCAGCAAAAATATTGTCATGATTTCCCTAATTTCATAGCTCTTCAGTGTGTCTGATTACCTCCACGTGTGAGGTTGTCTCAAACGGGTCATAGATGGATATGAAAACTGATTTCAAAAATATCTTTAAACTTGTATTCTCTTTAACTTTAGTAGGTCAAATTGCACGTTTTGAGCCAAGTTTGATCAATATTCGCGTCAGCCACCATCTTGGCTTTCCATTCACAAAGGCCGAACAACATATCCGCAGAAATAAATTTCTACTACTTATAAAGCGATGATAAGTGATGAAACTCTCCAAATATAAGTAAAAATTGGTGCAGAATTCGAATACCCATCTAAAAATATCTTAAAATTAAATAAACAAGCTCTAGAAAATAAAATTACTTACTTTTTGCCAAATGGGCTGACAAGCTCGCGGGTATGGCTAATGTGGAGGGCGAACGCACCAAGGACCAGCCTGACAAGACTGTTGTGAGAACCAAGTGATGTCTGCGAATCTACAACCATGGCCAGACTGCGAGAACAGCAAATTAAAAGAGGTGTGGCTAAACAAGAACACTACACAGGATGCCAAAGAAGATTGATAAACCAACACAGAACTGGTGTCGTTAGCCGCTACATGCTGCAGGATTTGCTGAGGTGGGGATCGATCCGAGCACTTATGGACTAAATGGTTTGATGTGCAATGAGGATGATCTGTTGATTAACTGACTAACTTTTTGCCAAATAATTAATTTATTTAAAAAGTCCCGATAATTTCAACCAATCGCTATGCATAGAATGTTAGACTAACCTTTCTGCAGAACCTAAGATGGCGTTTGTTATTGTCACATGATATTTGAATTAATGAATGGTCTTTACATAGCCAGTTTTGGGGACACAATGGATCAGGCCATGGTGGCGCAGTATATCACTTCCGTTTTTAGTTCGGGTTATGGCACAGTCAATCTCGCTATTATTTTTTTTTTTATTAAGGGAGCTGGTAATCTTTCCTCATAATCATTATGATAATGATGTGATAAGGTTTAGTGACATTTTCTGGTGCCCATTTTGTAAAGAAATATCCTGCCCCAAGAGGAATGTTAACCCACATTTTTATGTGTTTTTGTTTTCAGTTGACTGTGATATTACCTGGAGTGAGCGTCATTCCCAACCCTATCCTAGAATGTCTATCAGAGCAGCTGGCCTACAGGCTACACAGGCTTCCGTTGTACAGACTGATAGAGATACCGTTCATTCACGCATTTGTCAAGAAAGGTTTGTTCTCAGCTACTTGTTGGTCGTGGTTCCAACTTCATGGCACAGGGTCACCTCCATAATGCTCCGTTTCTCTGCCAGTGAATATCACACAAAATACCCGTCACTGTCCCATGTGCAGAATGGAACAGACACCAGTACTCACAACCCAACAGCATGCACAGGCAAGTACATGCACAAGGCCGCTGCCAGAATTCCAACACAACAGTCCGCCATGAAAATTACAGTTCATTATTGTGTTCTCTGTCCTGTGGGTCAGAAACATGGAGAACAATTAAAAGAATTGCTAATTAACTACAAACATTGGCTAATTGGTACCTACACAGAATAGTGGGAAGAAAAGACGCTGGTGCTAGGTTGGACACACACTAAGAAAACTTGGGGACAATATAATAGACACTCTCTTGTCTGAAATCTACAAGACAAATGAATGAAATAGCTCAAGACATAAAAATACACTGGAGAAGAGGATTACAGAGGTGAATAATATTGGGAGGGCATGGAGGTAGCTGCAAGTGATAGAAGAAGTTAATAACAGCTTGGCGTGGTTTGCTTGAGGGCCTGTGCCTCAGTTGGATGCAAAGGGCAGAAGAAGATGAGATTAACTGACCTGTCTGCTCACTGAAAGCCACGATCTGGTTATTTCCTCATACCTCAACCTGCGCTGCTATCATTGGTTGTATCCCAAGAAGAAGGGAACTGGTCATATAATCTTATAAAGCAGACCTAGTATATATGAAGGCCTTAAAAAAAAAGTTGACAGGGTCGACTTCATTGCACCAGGTTTTTATCCCGTATGGCTCGGTCTCTTTGGCAGAGCGGAAAGCACCGCACAAAGCACAAACTCCATAGCTCCAGCGACGACCCACAGGAGTCTCCAAAAATATTCACCAGTGAACCGAAGGATGCGGCCCGGAATCAAACCCACAACCTTTGGAGCCCAAGTCAAACGGCTTGACCACTTCGCCACTGAGAATTTCATGTAAAGATAAATGGCAGAAATAGGTGCTGCATAGGATCAGCCTCGGCTGGTAGGGAATGTAGGCAACAGATCTGGTCCAAGATTGGTGATTGTGTCATGTGAGATGGCCTTCTACGCCTGTCGGTATGGCATATGATGAGTGGGTTCCCAGAAAAGTCACACAGGATGTCAACTTCATTAAAGAACAACAGATTAAATGGATTGGCTACCTCATGAGAATGCCCTCGTACCAAAGAGCCATATTGACAAAAATATAATGAGTAAGTCACAAATGGCTGTGGAAAAATAACTAAATATGATAACAACTTGAAACCAGTTTATTTTTATATATACATTGTCCCTTTATTTCTCAACATAATTTCCACCAACATTGATGCACTTATCCCATCGTTTTATCAGTTCTCCCAAACTGGCTGCATAGAACTGCATGCTCTGTTTTCTAAACCACGTTTTCACTTCACATTCAACTTCAGTCATCATTCGCGAAATGTCTCCCGCCAGGGTGGGTTGTCAGTGTTTATGCTGACAAATGTTTGTCCCGTAAAGCGGTTCATAGCTGGGTAGAAAAAAGTTACGAGGGCGAGTCAATAAGTAAGTCACACAGTTCTGTGGGATGGCCGGTAAATGAAAACAAAGCATGCAGTTCTATGCAGCCGGTTTGGGAGGACTGATAAAACGATGGGATAAGTGCATCAATGTTGGTGGAAATTATGTTGAGAAATAACGGGACAATGTATGTATAAAAATAAACTGGTTTCAAGTTATCATATTTAGTTATTTTTCCACAGCCATTTGTGACTTACTTATTAACTTACCGCCAAGAAGTTCACTGCCAAGAGTAGATAGATACAACATATATATATTTATATTTCTACGGCATTTAAAGGAACAGTATAATATAACATATATCCAGACTGAAAATATTTCTTTGCATTGTAATATTCTTCTTCCTCTTCTTCGTTCATCCGGAGTTTTTTTTTCCGGATGTGATTGCGTTGTGCCTGTTTACAGCGCCGTTAGGCCGACACATCCGACTTCTGCGGGCATTTGTTAATATTCTATAATGTTGTCTTTTTGTGTTGTACCTGCCTGTATTTGTATCAGTGTAATTTTAACATGTGCATTGTTCCCAACAGGCTCTATTCACATGATTTCTGTCAACACAAAACTGGATACTAGCGACTGTGTGGCAGTGACACCTTCAGGTAATTGCTACTTTGTTTTGTTTCTTTTCTGCATTATATTTCAGTTTTGAGACCTAGTTTTTCTTCAAACACCTGCTCTCTTTAAACTTCAGCGTAGTCCACACATGTGCTATTACTATCAGTAGTTGCTGCTACTAGGGAGTGCACTGGACTGATTTTTGCATGTGGATTAGCTTTCCATATTACCAGCATCCCTCGCCATCAGGTGAACTCACTCTGTCTTCTCAGGTACTTGTAATCTATGTCCGCAAGTCAAGGGTGGGAAGTCAGCATGTTAGTCCAACTGTCCTGTGTAGGGGTTGAATCCACTACCTCAGCTTCAGCACACTGGATGTTTAAGAACATCATGCTGACCTATCCTTTCTGGTGATATGCCTCATAAATTTCATTTGTCTTGTCCTTATGGTTTTGATGAGAAATGTAATGACTACAGTTATCAGTACTTCAGAGTTTTGATTGTTTCTGTCATTGCTGTTGTCTTGGTTTAGCTTCATATGTGATGTATGAAAGAAATAATGTATGAATGTAGAGATATAATAAGGGCAGCATGTCAGACGCTGCATGCTGTTCGTTAGTTTTGTCTGATTTTTATGTCTGCTATTCTCTTGTAATTATATTATAAAATTTATATAGCAGACTGGTAACAAAGATCCTTCGTTATTAATGTTCATTATTGATAGCTTTTGTTAAATGAAACCATTTTGTCTGTTAACTCTCAGGATGGCTGTTGCTTCATTTGACCAAGGATACTTATGAAGAGTTAGGGTTAGAAGCCCGAAAACAGACCCATAATGAGAAAATGTTTGACATCTATGGTAAGACTTAGACAGACACATGTCTTATTAGATGTGTGTAGATTTAATTATTTTCAGTATGTTTTATAACTTCATCATTTTTGTTTTAATTGTGAAAGGCGTAGAATACGTACTAAAATTTTATATAGAACCTATTTTGCTCATCATCCCGGAACGTAAATGTACAAATTAGGAAGAGTTTGGAAGCAACGTTGATGTGGTTACTGAGACGAATGTTGTGAATAGCTTGGATTGCCAGAGTAACTAATAATGATTGCCTGGAAGAGGGTAATGAAAGTAGAACATTACACAAAACTATAAGAATGAGACAATCATCTTTCTTTGGTTATATGATGAGAAGAGAGGCATGGGAAAACATGATGTGTGGACAGATTGGTGGGACAAGAGGTAGCGGTAGGCCTGAGAGAAATTATACAGGATTGTCGAAGACGATGGCGTAGAGGAATAACATAAATAGAAATGCTCCAGAACATGATGGATCAAGCTCCGTGGAGAGACATGAACTTTTATAGGCACACGATGCTGATTTCTAACTTTATCATTTATTTCTATTTTTGTTTATTATTTGTTCATTCTATAAGGGACATTGTCATGAATGTCCACAGACCCCTATCTCACATACTGTTGTCATGAATGTCCACAGACCCCTATCTCATACTGTCATATATGTCCACAGATCCCTGTCTCACATACTGTTATGTATGTCCACAGACCCCTATCTCACATATTGTTATGTATGTCCACAGACCCCTATCTCACATACTATTGTCATGTATGTCCACAGACCCCTGTGTGTAATATCTTGTCAATCCAGTTCGGTATGTGTTCAACAACCCTGCTGTTCTATTCTGCCGATGTAAGTAGACTTGCACCTGCATGTGAATTGGTAAATGCAATTGGATGTGGTATACATAGGGGTAGATTCTTTTACTGCTGGGGTCGTCCATTGCACGTCATGTCTTGGAAACCGGTAATGTAATTGATAAAGACAGCACTTTTCATGTGTTGTTTCATACACAAAATAGTTGTTTGTTAAAGTTTGCAGAAGCCCTAATGATTCGTCTACATAGGCCAATTTTGTGCAACAGATAGACATGGTAGTAAATATAAAATTACCATGGTAAACAGTTAATATTACTATGCAAACGTGTATATTTCAGCTTGGACGATGTATCTAGTTATTTTACTCTACGTTGTGTGACTTCTGCAGTATGTACCTGACGAGATGCAGCAAAATATGCTTTGTGTCTTCGTTATTCAAACTTTCTAACGTCTTCTCTTTAGAGGTTGTCTCTGCCTCCCTTCCCGTCTAAGTTTCCAGATGTCATGAAGCACACCAGCTTTCTCCTTCACACGAAAGAATGTAGATTTATGTATTCATATAATTTGAATAACGAAGACACAAACCATATATAGTACGATTTATTGCCTGGCACATTTTGCTGCATCTCGTCAGGTACTTACTGCAGATGTCACACAGCATAGAGTACTATATATGGTTTGTGTCTTCGTTATTCAAATTCACTACGGGACAACATTGTTTTGATATTCATATAATGTTATTTTATGTTGCATAATATTAATTAGTTTTTATCTTGATCTTACGTCAGTAGACTGTTTGTTTACTTCATTATTTCTCTTCTGCCATGTGATGTAGAAACCATTAATATGATATCTCTGGGAGACATTTATTTAACATAAACATCAAAAAGATGTTTTAAAGAACTTTTAAACAAAATTCAAATAAATAATTTCAGCAATTGAATTATAATACAAGATTTCACATTTGTCTTCATCCAAAATGTGATATATACTTCAGTGTGTGTTAAATTATTTTAGTTGTGCAGATAAACCTTCTGGCAGACCACTTTCGGCCAGGTAAAAAGGGCTACAACAGAATTCTTTGGTGCCTGAAAGACAGGCTAAATCTGGCGTTTGACTTCCTGATTGCTTGGGAACCACATGGTATGTGTGTTGTAATATGTATATTTTTTTACAGAGAAGATTACAAAACTGGTTTGTTTTTCTGTGAGTCAAAACCCTGAACAAGGAACCAATATCTTACATTCCAGTTTTTAAATTGGTTTGCTCGAGAAGGTTAACCCGGTCAACAAATGCCCGCAGAAGTCGGATGTATCAGCCTAACGGCGCAAGAACGCAGCTCTGCTGTAAACAGGCACAATGCAATCACGTCCGGAAAAAAACCTCCGGATGAACGCAGAAGAAGAAGAAGAAGAAATTGGCTTGCCAAAGTCAGTATCTATTAAAACAGTATCATACCTCAATGTTACAGACATTGCTATCATCTATTTAAATAGAGTGGAATTCTGGGTCCAAGATGGCGGATAGGCTATTGAGCTGTTAAGGCCTATAGAGTGTTTTTGCTTCTGGCTACGTCTTGCTTACACATTTTCATTTTGGACTGGTAGTGCATGGTACACTGGTGTGTTGGGTTCAAGGGTATCAGTAATTGGATGGCTATGGAAAAGGGGGATATTTTGAAGACAATGAATGTTTGTAAGTGGAAGACACATTACTAAGTGAAGAACCTATTTATGAGTGCTTGATTTTGGATTTAGGATGGCATGTATCAGAGGGTGAATCTCAGTTATTTATAACCAGTGTGTTGCTTACATGATCAGCATCTACACCTTGTCACATTTGCTAATGGAGATGGAGCATGTATAGGTTTGGTAGAAGTGCTTTGATGTTGATTCTTTTTAAAGCATTATCCTTTACCGTTAACTCATTCTGTTTTCTTCTAGATGACAATGTTTGCAGCAGTTCTGTGATGTTGATTCTGTTTTAACCTTTACTGTTGACTCATTATATTTCCTTCTAGATGACAATGTTTGCAGCAGTTCTGTGGGTGTATATTTCATGGAGAAGTGTCTCAAGGTTGAGAGGGTTGGGCAGGAGAAGACCTCGCGGGTTTTCACCAGCTTGCCGTGCCCGAAGATAGATGTCACCCAACCAGAAGGCTCGGAGGATGGGTGTCATTACCAAGAGGTCTTTGAATGGATGGGAGCAGTGGCACTCGGCATTGACATGTATGTCTGTATGTGTGTGGGTCTAATTAAGGTAACGTCTGTGAATGTGTGCAGGTTCTCATATCTGGTAGAATGATTGGACGGTGGCTTGTATCTGGTAGAATGATTGGACGGTGGCTTGTATCTGGTAGAATGATTGGACTGTGGGTTGTATCTGGTAGAATGAGTGGACAGTGGGTTGTATCTGGTAGAATGAGTGGACAGTGGGTTGTGTCTGGTAGAATGAGTGGACAGTGGGTTGTATCTGGTGAAATGATTGGACTGGATTGTATCTGGTAGAATGAGTGGACAGTGGGTTGTATCTGGTAG
The DNA here is from genome assembly GCA_014155875.1 of Cepaea nemoralis. Classification (NCBI taxonomy): domain Eukaryota; kingdom Metazoa; phylum Mollusca; class Gastropoda; order Stylommatophora; family Helicidae; genus Cepaea; species Cepaea nemoralis. Next base: position 636,533 of record JACEFZ010017323.1, on the reverse strand, counting down.
AATGATTGGACAAAAGTGGAAGATGATGATGATGAGTTTTAATGTAAAAGTATTCAAATTACTCATTGTATTTTTACATCTTTACCGCAGTCAGATTTATTTAATTCTCAATGGAGAACAGGCCATCAATCAACTCTCGCCAGTTCCTTTTGTAGACTTGGTCATGATTGGTTGGATTTTGAATTTAAAAAGTTTTCTATGGGATGATGTAACAGTTATAAATGGAATAATTTTGGAATTATTTCATGTAGTTATATCTCTGTGTGTTTATTTGTGTGCTGATGAAGGCTTTGGCTCCAACATCCATTTTTGTGACTAATGATCATGTTGTAAAGCTTACCGTCTACTTCTTCTTGTTGGTGATTCATTATTGGATGATATAGCCAGTTGCATGTCACCCCCGCCTTAGTCACCTCTTATAACATGTTAGGTTATATTGTTACTATTCTTTTACCTCCCTTGTGGGGTCAGTTTTTCACCAGTCTACGACATATGGTATTTCATATTCTGCTAGTTAAGTCTTAGTCAGAGATAGACAGTACTACCTGCTGTCTGTTAGCGCAGAATGTTGGGCGGTGCTTACCAGACCTGACACCCCACATTGTGCCAAAAGCTTTGGGCAGAGGAGCGTAATTGGCAGGGTACAAGTCTTATCCTGGTGCAAGGAAATGCAACCAAAAGACTAAATATCATGGCAGGGCAAACCAAGCGATAAGTCTTGGTCGACAACTGGTCTAGGCTCGATGTTCCGACAGGCGGACAGTTAGAGCATTGCTTTGCTTATCCTGCAGCTTGTCATGTTCCAGATGTATTGGTGTTACCTTTCCTCTAAAGTAAACTAGACAGGCCGAGAGAGGGATCATGCTGCATGGGCAACACATGGTCTCAACAATTTCAGCCCTGGCTTTATATTATAGAGGTTATGCCTTTTGTTTTGAAGCACAATATCATAAACTATTGTGTATCAAGATGGCAAGATGCCAGTATAGTATTTGCTTTAAAGTAAAATTAAGCAGGGTAAATTTGTGCTTTTCACAGGTCTTCCGAAGCTGCTGGACCAGATAGCTACACATCAACCTTCACCTGTCCTGACCCCAAGTACAATTGTCCTTGGGGCTGTGTGTTTGAGGTGTCTGGTTTTATTACTCCTCGCACTGTGCTGAAAGTTTGGAAAGCACTAAGGTAAATATTCAGGGATAGACATTTTCTTCTTCTGTCCTTTATTGTCTGCTGGGTCAAAGTCCCTCAACCATCTTGCACCAAGCCGCCCTCTTTATCCCTTGCTGTCTCTTTCAGCCTCCAGATATTCATCTATGGAGGACAACATGGCAGAAACTTAAACTTCCGCTGCGCTGATGCTGAGGTAGAGGGTTCAACCCCTACACCGGTCAGCTGGACTAAAATGTTGACTTCTCGTTCTTGACTTGGGGACATAAATTACAAGTACCTCAGAAGTCGGAGTGGGTTTACCTGATGGTGGGGGACAAATGGTAATAGGGAAAGCTAATCCACATCCAAAGATCTATCCAGTGCAGTCCCTAGTAGTGGCAACTATTAGAAGTTGTAGCACGTTTACAGATTGCGCTTGAGTTAAATCGAGTTTTTAAAAAAAATTCCATATATCTCTAATTCACTCTTCCATATGTTTTTAAGTTCCCCTCTATTTCTTTGACACTCTGAGTTATAGACAAAGGATATTATAGTTATACTATTATTGAAAAATTCCATATATCTCTAATTCTCTCTTCCATATGATTTTAAGTTCCCCTCTATTTCTTTGACACTCTGAGTTATAAAGGATATTATAATTATACTATTATTGAAAAATTCCATATATCTCTAATTCTCTCTTCCGTGTGTTTTTAAGTTCCCCTCTATTTCTTTGACACTCTGAGTTATAGACAAGTGATATTATAGTTATACTATTATTGAAAAATTCTATATATCTCTAATTCTCTCTTCCGTATGTTTTTAAGGTTCCCTCTATTTCTTTGACACTCTGAGTTATAAGCAAGGGATATTATAGTTATACTATTATTGATTTTCTCAATGTGTCCTACTCAGTGCCACCTTGTCTTCTTCACCTCTGGACTCGCTGGTATTAAGTTCACATTTATTTCTACTTTGGTGATTCTGTCATATGATGTTTAGCCCTTATGTTCCATGCAAGCACTAGGTCATGAATGTCCGTAGATTATTAGTAATGGTTTTTGTTGTTCTCCGTGCTTCTGATCCACACAGTGATACTTATTATTTATATATATTAAATTATAAACTTTCAGGCACATACTGCAGTTATATATCAATTGAAGTGAATAAATGAATTATACTTTAGTATTCTTTCCTTCTAATGTTCTTAACTTAGACAGACTGACTCTCCAACCATCACCAAATCTAGTGTTTGATAATGTAGACTGACTCTCCAACCATCACCAAATCTAGTGCTTGATAACTTAGACAGACTGACTCTCCAACCATCACCAAATCTAGTGCTTGATAACGTAGACTGACTCTCCAACCATCACCAAATCTAGTGCTTGATAACGTAGACTGACTCTCCAACCATCACCAAATCTAGTGCTTGATAACTTAGACAGACTGACTCTCCAACCATCACCAAATTTAGTGCTTGATAACAGACTGACTCTCCAACCATCACCAAATCTAGTGCTTGATAACTTAAGACAGACTGACTCTCCAACCATCACCAAATCTAGTGCTTGATAACGTAGACTGACTCTCCAACCATCACCAAATCTAGTGCTTGATAACTTAGACAGACTGACTCTCCAACCATCACCAAATTTAGTGCTTGATAACTTAGACTGACTCTCCAACCATCACCAAATCTAGTGCTTGATAACTTAGACTGACTCTCCAACCATCACCAAATTTAGTGCTTGATAACAGATTGACTCTCCAACCATCACCAAATCTAGTGCTTGATAACTTAGACAGACTCCAACCATCACCAAATCTAGTGCTTGATAACTTAGACAGACTGACTCTCCAACCATCACCAAATCTAGTGCTTGATAACTTAGACTGACTCTCCAACCATCACCAAATCTAGTGCTTGATAACTTAGACAGACTGACTCTCCAACCATCACCAAATCTAGTGCTTGATAACTTAGACAGACTGACTCTCCAACCATCACCAAATTTAGTGCTTGATAACTTAGACTGACTCTCCAACCATCACCAAATCTAGTGCTTGATAACTTAGACTGACTCTCCAACCATCACCAAATCTAGTGCTTGATAATGTAGACTGACTCTCCAACCATCACCAAATCTAGTGCTTGATAACTTAGACTGACTCTCCAACCATCACCAAATCTAGTGCTTGATAACTTAGACAGACTGACTCTCCAACCATCACCAAATCTAGTGCTTGATAACTTAGACAGACTGACTCTCCAACCATCACCAAATCTAGTGCTTGATAACTTAGACAGACTGACTCTACAACCATCACCAAATCTAGTGCTTGATAACTTACTCTCCAACCATCACCAAATCTAGTGCTTGATAACTTAGACTGACTCTCCAACCATCACCAAATCTAGTGCTTGATAACGTAGACTGACTCTCCAACCATCACCAAATCTAGTGCTTGATAACTTAGACAGACTGACTCTCCAACCATCACCAAATCTAGCGCTTGATAACTTAGACAGACTGACTCTCCAACCATCAACCAAATCTAGTGCTTGATAACTTAGACTGACTCTCCAACCATCAACCAAATCTAGTGCTTGATAACTTAGACAGACTCTCCAACCATCACCAAATCTAGTGCTTGATAACTTAGACAGACTCTCCAACCATCACCAAATCTAGTGCTTGATAACTTAGACAAGACTCTCCAACCATCACCAAATCTAGTGCTTGATAACTTAGACAGATTGACTCTCCAACCATCACCAAATCTAGTGCTTGATAACAGACTGACTCTCCAACCATCACCAAATCTAGTGCTTGATAACTTAGATAGACTGACTCTCCAACCATCACCAAATTGAGTGCTCAATAACCTAGACAGCCTGTAAGTCCCTAACCATCACCCTTTCTGGTGCTCAGTAACTTCGACACACTGACTCTCCCATTCACCATACAGTATATTATAACTGAATCTGTTCACTCCCCCCAGAGAGTACACCACCAACCACCCAGAGAGCCTGCCAACCAGCCTGACAGTGCACGGGTTTGCCGACAGCAGCATCTCTCACAATCTGGTTCCACACCGTTTCTACGTTTCTGGAGATAATATATATAGTTTTCTTTTGTTGCCAGGCAATAGATGCTGGTCCTATGTAGCTTCTGTTTCATAAATAATGCATTCATTGTTTTTTTTTCGAAGAAAAATTAAATAAAAATTGGTTTATTCATTATTGCATATTGGTTTTTAAAAAAAATAACATTTAACTGTCTTGGGTTTTCTAGAATTGTGATTGAGCAGTAGAAAAAAAAACCCCAATGGCTGAACAAGGTAATAATGATGATCACATGTAGTGACATAAACGAGGGGGCTTCAATTGAAAACCTTAAAAGTGTGATAGAAATTACAATAACCATGCCATTGTCTTGTCACCTGTCAGTATTGTTGTTAAGGATGCCAAGAGTGTTGAGTGTGTAACATCACAGTGCAGACAAAATTGTGACGCCATAAGAACAATTTAAAGATGGCTGCCCCACTTTTGACATGCACCAAAGAGGAGCAGCATTATGTTATCCGTTTGTTTTATCAGTGAAGGGGTGAAACCTATAGAAATTCATTGCTGAATGAAGGTCTGTATGATGATGCATGCCTATCAGTCCAGCAAGTGTATGAGTGGAGTAGGAAGTTTCAAAATGTTTTGGTTGGATGAAGAGGCACAGCAGGTGGTGCATAAATGGTTACACATGCGACCAAGAGAATTGTTTTACTACAGGAGTCCAAGCATTTTATCGGAGGACTTGCATTAAACGCAGTGGAGACTACAATGAAAAATGATACATTTGTTGTTTAATTTGTCAGCATTTATTCACACAAACAAACAAAAAACACTTAAGGTTGTCATTTGAAGCCCCCTCATATTAATCATCTTGTATCAACTGAATGTAAACTTGAACAGGAAATCACGAACAGCCAAATAATGCTGGGGGTTGACTGCATTGTCCTGTAAAGGATATGCAACTAACTTTAAGCAGGTCCCTCCACAGAATGTCACTCATCACTGTCCCCACAATACCAGCTCCTCCTGCCCCATGCATGTTCATGCCCCAGGTGTCTGCAATGTCACGTGTTCATCTTCATGTGGTTGACCCCATGCCTCTTCCTCCAGGAACACACGCCTTCCATCACTGTTCTCTTCAAGCCCCAGACGTGTAATGTTGCCAAAGTGTTTCAGCGTCCGAGACCTGATTCTATTTATTGGGCTGTGTTCTTGATGTTCGTGTTTCGTAGAATGTCAGTTTTTGTCTTCTTGCTCCACAACATTCTAAACTTTTCTGTGACATGTGATGTTCAAAAACTGAAATTTTCTTCCGTCAATCATTCATTCCTTTGCAGAACATCACTCCCATAACAACCTTCTTGTCATAAGCAAGATGTCCTGCATCCGATACACCCATTTGGAGATCATCTGCCACATCCTCCACCCATCTTCTCGTTGGCCTTCCTCTTCCTCTCTTTCCAGGCATATACCCCTCCATTATTGTTCTCAAACTTTCATGACGTTTCAAGTGACCAAAATATTTCCCTTTTCTTTGTTTTATCATCTTTAGTAACCAACCTTCTTCAATATTCAGATCTTGTCGTATGGATGTATTTGTTCTTTTCTGTATCCAAGATATTCTTACAACCCCTCTATAATATGTATATTCAAAGGCATTTATGTGCTGTTCAGCTTGTTAAGTAAGTTTAAAAAAAAAAAGGGGGGGGGGGTCTAGAATGTCAGATATTTGTAGTACCTTTGGTAAGGAACCATTTTCAGAGCCCATCCCCCACTGGCCCAAGCCTGACATCCAGCTCACACCCAGTGGCTCCTAGTAGTTTCAGCGTGCGACATGTGAAAGGCCGGCAAAACCAGGCAGGGGTAACCGATTCTGCATCAAACCAATCTGTGAACTAGGGTATGCCTACCCAGCATGTGAAGACAGGATTCGGCAGACATCATTGATGGTTCAACGGACAATACAGCATTTGCCTGCAAAACATTGTGGAACATAATGAGCAAGACAAGGCACGTAGAGCGCTCTGGTCATCCACTACAGTAGTATTCGTCTCGAGTCTCTTGACGTGTCTTGCCACTGGATCCAGATGGACTCGGGCGAGAGTGTGTGGTCGAGTTGCACAACTTCCTCACTTTAATCCAATTAATTGCGTAAGTCATTCTTCATGCAACATCATCTATCACCACCAAGCAAGCTTTTTAAATTCATCATGACACATGGGACACTGCTGCCAAAGACTGAAATTCATGGCGTACATCATTACGCAAGGGTGGAGTCTTGCAAAGCAAACGGGACTGCGAGAGCTGTGAAAATAATACTGGGCAAAAAAATACCACGGCAGGGGATCCTCTTCCTGGAACATCAAACATTCTTTGCCCACATCGTCAAAGAACATTTTGAGCCAAAATAGGCCTTGCAGCCATCTCCAGACACAGCTCCAAACATTCAATTCCACTGGATGAAATGAATTATCATCATACTTGATGGACAAACAATTGAAAACTAGTTTACCTTGTAGTAATAACATTTGCCTGATTCTTTGTGGAGGCTTTATTTCACTGCCTTCTGCTGTTGAATCCAGCAGCACATAATAAAGACGTGTCACATAAAAAGAACAATCATGCAAAATAGTCAATTGAAGGCCATATTTATATACATTTAATGACAATGACAAAGATGTTTAGAAACGAACATTACACATGCAAGTTTACAGATGACATGTGCAAATGAAAATCACAGTTGAAAGCTAAGCACTTATGTGAAATGAAAATCACAGGTGCAATATACTTATATCAAATGAAAATCACACCTACAATGTATTTCTGTGAAATTACAATCACACCTACAATGTACTTATGTAAATTGCACGTACAATGTACTTATGTGAAATGAATATCACATGTACAATGTACTTATTTGAAATGACAATCACATCTACAATGTGAAATGAAAATAAACACTGATTAGAAGGTCATGTTCATAAATTAAACAGAAAGTAACTTACATACATTAAATTCTTCTTCTTCGATCACCGGATATTCTTTTATTTTGAATGTAATTGGGCTGTACCTGTTTACAGCTAAAACGTTGTGTATGTCCTTTTACAGAATGTTCCAGTCAACCCTACCAGTTTTTGTCTGGCTTTCTTGGCAATTTTACAATAAGTAGTTTGCCATTGTTTTCTGAACAGCTGAAGTTCATACCATTCTGATAATCAATGCACAGCGATGTCTGTTTGTCTGACACTGAACCTGGTGTTCTAATTATGAAACTTACTTCTTCATCTTCGCTCTTCTGAAATGATCGTATTGGACGTAATTGCATTGTGCCAGTTTACAGCACAGCTGCGATATTTGCGCCTTTTAGCCCAACACATCCAATTTCAGGCATTTATTGACCGGCGTAACCTTCCCGGGAAATCGTGTTTACTATTTGTAAGCCATAGACATCGACCTAATTAAAGCACTGCTGCGATATTTGTCACCTTTCGTCCGACATCTTCCTTGCATTTGTCGACCAGGCTAACCTTCCTGGGTAGTTTAGGTGTGGTGATGACATCACCCTTCTATTTGCGGATGGTTCCCCTCAACAGGCCTGCCCAGAACAACTACAAGCTGGCCGGTCTGCTCTCAAGGAAGGCAGGGACATACCCTGACATTCTTCTTCTTCTTTCGTTCGCTTGAAATATGTCTATAACTGCAATGCTGTCTCTTGTATGAATTGAACTGTCTTTTTCAGTTCACACAGCGGTCCATAGAGTTTATCTTCCACTGTCGTCTCTCTAGGTCAAAAGGTATGCCTAGATATGTTATATTTTGGGCAGTCTTGGAGTATGTGCTCTGCTGTCTGTGACGCCAATCCATATGTGCACATGGCTGTTTCACCAATCTTGAATTTTGTATACATGTGGTTGCGTAATCTATTGTGCCCTGTTCTGAGGCGCAGAATAATGACTTGTTCTGGTCTATCCATAATGTGGTAGTCATCTTGAGCAGGTTTTGGTGGCTTTCTGACTGATTTGATCATTCTTTTCTTTTGGTGGTATGTAACGGGCACATCAGGCTGTTCTTCTTTGGCTCCTTCCTTAGCCAATTGATCAGCTCTGTCATTTCCGGGTACTCCACAGTGAGATGGTATCCACTGTATGGTGACCTTATGCTGACTGCTAAGTTCAGAAAGTAGTGTCCTTAGTACCCTGACATTCAAGGAGGCTTCCACAAACACAGAGCTGCCACAAAACGCTCTGGTACTGGGCTCACCCAAAGAAAGAATCGTCACATCTTGATCATTGCTAAGCTTCACTTTCATATATTCAGCCTTTACACACATACACACACAAACAATGTATTGGTTCAAACAGGTTATGTTCACAGCTGAAATAAACTGCACACATACAATTGTGAATTAGCTCAAACAGCAGGTAAGAGTTCACATATGAAGTGAAAGCACCATCCAAGTTTCAACAGGTCTTCGAAAAGATCATGTTCACACATCCAAGTTTCAACACAAGGCCTTAGATACAGAAGATCATGTTGACACATCCAAGTTTCAACAGGTCTTAGAGAAGATCATGTTCACACATAAAATGAACACTATGTATACACTTTCAAACTGATTAAGCTCAGTTTTAAATACAGATTTATATTACACGGGAGCTGCAATAGCGTACAGGCTAGATACATGGATGTCATGGGTTTGGATCTGCATTAGGGCAGATTTTGAAGACCGACCTGGGCTCTTAGGTTGGTCCATTATAAACTGGGTATCAGGAAATGTCTTGGCAAGCAAAGGCGGCAGCGTCAAACCGACCACATCAACCACTGATATAGACTGGTCTATACAAATATGGGACTCGGTACTACAAGCCTCTTAAGGTTATGAATAGGTCCTTTACTTTAAAAAAAAACCATATCACATAAAGTTTGAACAGAAGTATATTACCCACAAGGTCACGTGAACATTATGTGTGCATGTTTCAACTATGATTAAGTGAAAAGTTATAAATACAGATAAATACCACATACAAGGACATCATCCCTGCAACAGAGACTTGACTTAAAATTTTTAATCATCTTTCGGTCACTTGTCCTGAACATAAATTAGCCTTCAGAACAGTCTTGAAATGTCTACCATAATTCATTTGTGTTGTTGATAGTAATACTGTCAGCATACTGAAGTTCATGTATTTCTATGTCTCTAATTACGAAGGGATCATACTGTTCCTTGTCCATATCGTCTGTAACATTCCTCATAATGATTTTCAGTATATACATTAAACAGATAAGAGGGGGAAAACGCAACCTTGCCTGACTCCCTGTTCTGTACCAAACCAATCTGTTGTATCACCACACACTCTCACGGCTGCCCTTTGTTCACAGTAGTGTTTCTAAAATCTGTGTGTAGTGGGAAGCCCATTTCTTTCATTATGTTCCATAATTAATGTCCATACATTTTACTGAAACATAGCTTACCACAACCTGGTGCTCAGTGATGATAGCAAGGTAATGATCAACACACATACAAGTTTGTGATTTAATCAGGCTGGAAATGCCAAAGAACATCATATATATATATACTACATGGCTCGCGAACAAAGGAAGGACATACATGGCTGATTTATTTCACTTGTTCAATTCTTTTTCTTCGCTCGCTCAATTTGAACTTAAGTATAATCCATACGCACTCAACTACTTCTAGTGCACTGCACTGATTTTGCGTGTGGATTAGCTGTCCCTGTTACCAGTGTCCCCAGCCCTCAGACGAACCCATTCCAACTTCTGAGGTACTTGTAATTTACATCCCCAAACCAGGGACAAGAAGTCAGCGTTTTAGTCCAGCTGTCCAGTGTAGGGGTTGAACCTGCTACCGTGGCACACTGGAATTTTTGAGAGAGCATGCGCTTATCCATTCAGCCATGCTGACTTCGACGTGCTCAGTGATTAAATGTACTTCTACACTGCCACAATTTTGTCAGTCAAAGAGCCACAGTGAACAGAGAAAAAAACGGCCATTATCTGCTTAAGTTATTCACTTATACGTTAATCGGTTACAGCCATATGAAGTAACCCAATCATACACTCATCAACAATTGATTGAAGTAACCCAGTCATACATTGATCAACTACTATTACATAAATAACCCATCCATACATTTATCTACAACACATAAAGTAAACCATCCATACATTTATTTACAACACATAAAGTAACCGATCCATACATTTATCAACAACTGATACACAAAGTAACCCACACAAACGTTCCAACAACCGATGTCCATGAAGCTGACACATTCACCCACACCCCAAGCATGCCCTGGGAAATATCCATGAAGTCTCTGCTGGTTTAATGCATCTTCTTCTTCTGCAGCGTTCCGAGCCATTGAGGTTCTTTGCTGCAGATACAATCCGTCTCCATTCGTCTCTCTGGTTGACCTTCTCTTGCCAGTCGTTGATTCCAAGTGCTTGTAGGTCTATATATATATATATATATATATATATATATATATATATATATATATATATATATATATATATATATATATATATATTATATATATATATTCTTCTTCTTCTGCAGCATTCCGAGCCATTGAGGTTCTTTGCTGCAAATACAATCCGTCTCCATTCGTCTCTCTGGTTGACCTTCTCTTGCCAGTCGTTGATTCCAAGTTTAATGTATGGGTTATTTTATATATGCTGGTTTAATATATGGGTTATTTTACCTCTGCTGGTTTCATATATGGGTTATTTGATGTGCTGGTTTAATATATGGGTTATTTGACCAATGCTGGTTTAATATATGGGTTATTTGACCTGTGCTGGTTTAATATATGGGTTATTCAACCTGTGCTGGTTTAGTAAATGGGTTATTTGACCTGTGCTGGTTTAATATATGGGTTATTTTACTTGTGCTGGTTTAATATATGGGTTATTTGATGTTTGCTGGTTTAATATAAAATTCCAAGGCTATTATTGGTGCTATTTCAATGGTTAGATACAATTTCTGCCCATATTCCACAGCTGTGGGTTTATGTGGATGATAGACCTGACTAATAAAGACACCTATTTTAGGGGTGCCTAGTTGGTCATGTATCGAAGTACACTTGTTTTTACAGCAAGGTACTGTCGTGATTTGGAGGTGACAGGTTCGAATCCCAGTTGGTAACTATAGCTTTTATGTTGTCTAGTGCATCCTCTAATCCCTACTTCTTTCTTCTACAACAACCAAACAATTTATGTGTGTTTATTTATTATCTGCAAGACCAGGACATCTATGCTTTGCTTCCACACATACAACATACATCTATGTACAGCTTTACACAGTACAGACTAAGAATCAGACAGCTCTGGTGAACTCAGTACCAGCTCACTCCGAAGGACAATCAATCCAAAGATGTGTTGAGGACATCTGATCATGTATCTCCACTGCGGTTAGCATGTCCAAATTGAGAAGAGTGTTTATTGTTTAACATCTAGTGTTCTGATGCCAAGGTAGCAGGTTTAACCCCTACACCCGTCAGTTGGATTAAACTGCTGACTTCTTGACCTTGACTTGGGGATGTAAATTACAAGTACCTCTGATGTCAGAGTGGGTTCATCTGATGGCGAGGGACACTGGCACTAAATCAGTCCAGTGCACTAGATGTGGTAGCATGAGTATGGACTACACTTGAGTCAAAAGCGAATGAAGGCACACACAAATGTTCTTCCACGGCTCCTTTCCTCAGTGACTCTCTTCAGCTCAGCCTAACTCTGTACCCAATGTCTTTGCAAGCTTATACCAACCACCCACTTTAAAGCCAGAATGATTGCAGCCGCCTCCATGGTCTGGCAAGAATGAGGCAGCGAGGAGTGACGAGGGGATCTGCCCGACGCTCAGAGGAAAGGCGAGACGGACATATAATCAGATTGCTACTGGAACTATTGGTGTTGGAACTCTTTGCTAGCTGCTGAGGATGGGGACCGAGCGCTTATGGGAATGCCCCGAATGCTGTGATGTCGGTTCGTAAATCAATCAATCAATCAATCATACTTGGTTTTGTAGACCTATGTATTCTGTTCCGCTTAGCCACATCCTTCGCCCTAGCATGAACCACAAATTTCATTCAGAAAGCAATGGCAAACTATTAAATGTAAAAGAGCCCAGAAAATCAACTCTGGGTTTGACCACAACATCCCGCAAAGGACATGTCACATTTAATGTTTGTTATTAAAAATTTAAAAAAACTGGCTCAGACGGAAGGAGGCAACAATTATAGATAACTTGATAGACATTTAAAAGTCGAGAGGATCGACTTCATTGCACCAGGTTTTATTCCATATGGTTCGGTCTCTTTCCGCACAGGGGGGGGGGCGCGCTGCCAAAAGCATCGCACAAAGCAGGAGCTTCAAGGCTCCAGCGGCGACCCTCAGGAGTCCATGAGAAACATACGGTCATGAAGTCATGAATCGAAAGACATTGCAGAATCAAACCCACAACCTTCAGAGCGCAAGGCAGATGTCTTGACCACTTCACCACGGAGACTCCCTTTGAGTGACGTATAGTAACATATGATTGGATAGAAGTTAATGAAGAAAACTGTGTTATAAATAGGCTCAGACAGGAGGAGGCAACAATTATAGACTTGATTGACATACAGTAACATATGATTGGATAGAAGTTAATGAAGAAAACTGTAAGTGTTATAAACAGAATGAGGCAAAAATTATAACTATGAAGAGCTGACTGACGTATAGTAACTGACTGGACAGAAGTTAAAGAAAACTGAACGTGTTATATTTGTCCAATGCAACTGGCGAACATGCAGCATACAGAAAGACTCTTTTAATGATGCAGAAGCTAACATTGTTATTCGACGACAATTAGCAATGTAAAATTATCTCATGGGGATGTTAATGGTTGTACATCTATCTACCGCTGGAGGTGTCGATCATCTCTGAGGTATTTCACTATGAGGCATTTCACTACGTGGATTGAAGAACTTATGACAGTCTGTGTCATTATGCCAAAACAAGTGAAGTATGTTAAAGTACTTTGACAAACTCAAAGATAGCAGAGGAAGGACAGAACTGTATGGTACTTCTAAATCTTAGCTCACGGGAGAAGGTGAAGATCAAGACTGTAAGGTACTTCTACATCTTAGCTTAAGATATTAGAAAAAAGACTAGACTGTAAGTTATCTCAACTCAAGGAATTAGAGGCAGGGCAAGACTAAGGAGCAAAGATGATAGCAAACTGCCTTGATAATGTCATAAACACTATTGGATGCGGGTTTAAAGCCTGGACTCATCACCTGTGAAAGGAGGGAAAGATTGGCCACATATTCCTCCATGCAATCAGGCCTACAAAACTGACGGCGTCACAGACTTATAGCAAGAAAACTGTTTTGGGGCAATATGTCTGGTTAAAATTCAAGACTGCGTTACTTCCACATTTCAGGGTAGTGGGCAGAAAGTCATGCCAGTGTACCATCAGTGTGACTGCTATCTGTCTCTACATCCCAGGGTAGCGAAGGATACACAAGACTGTTCAGCACCTCCACACCTCAGGATAACAGAGGACAGACTGAATGAATGAATGAACAAATGAATGGATGAATTAATGAAAAATTGTCTTATTAGTTCCTACAAAGCTAAGAAAGTCACAGATCACTTGTACATCATAACGTCAGGACTCTGGTACATGCACATGTAACCGTCACAGAGAATTCTCCTCAAATATTCCGGCAGATCCTTGTCGTCACTCCACTGCAGCAACTGCTGGAGGTTGTCTTCACCCAGCCACTCAGAAATTTCCGGAACAGGCACCACCTCCGGTATATTGTACCCTCCTTGTTCACCTGTGGCAGAGGATTCAGGAAGTTAGGCACAGCTGTCATTGTTTTGTATGTACCAACCAACTACAAATAACGATCACAATAATAGTTCATTACACAAGTTCAGTGATCGAGTTTCATTACATGGCTGGTTGGTTGATTGCTTGGTTGGTTGGTTTATTCATTGTTTGGTTGGTTGGAAGGCCTCTGGAAGATTTGAGTTCTAACTCTTGAGATTGTTTTCGTTCGCCCATTTTGAAGTCCATACACGTGCTACTACTTCTAGGAAATTAATCCACTTCCACACAGTCTGCCTTAGGAAGTTACTGAAGATTAAATGGCAAGACAAGATCCCAGACACTGAAGTCCTAGAAAGAGCGTACGTGCCCAGTATCCACACTCTACTAATGAAGAATCAGATTCGCTGGGCTGGTCACTTGACTCGTATGCCAGATCACAGGCTCCCTAAACAAATTTTTTATGGCGAGTTGCGTTATGGTAAATGCTCCCAAGGCGGCCAGAGGAAACGCTTTAAAGACATTCTGAAAATCTCACTGAATGCTTTTGGAATTCATCATGACACCTGGGAGACTGCAGCCAGAGACTAAAATTCGTGGCGTGCATCATTACGCAAGGTACTGCAGAAAATCCTCCTCCAGAAACGTCAAGCATTCTTTGTCGTCCACATTGTCAAAGAACATTTCGAGCCAAAATAGGCCTTACCAGCCATCGTAGAACTCACGGCTCCATACTTTCAACCCCACTGGATGAAATGAATGGTCATCATCATTCTTGATGGACAAACAACAACAACTACTTCTAGTGCACTGGACTGATTTTTGCGTGTGGATTAGCTTTCCTTATTACCAGTGTCCCTCGCCATCAAGCGAACCCACTCCAACTTCATAGGTACTTGTAAATGACATCCCCAAGGACGAAAAGTCAAAATTTTTAGTCCAATACCAGTGATGGGGTTGAACCCGCTACCTCAGCATCAGCACACTCGATGTTTAAGAATGGGTGCTTTTATCCATTCGGCCACGCTGACCACCACTCTTGAGAAGACAATCTTGTCCTTGACTCAAGGACATAAATTACAAGTACTATAACAGAGTATCCTGTTATGAGGTTGTAGGGCATGGAGGGCTAGCTGGTGAGCAATATAAAGATGTATTAGGGAACAATGCACAGGGTGAGCACCGTGGTTAGAGGTAGCTATGGGGGGTCGTGAAAATGACAACAAACCTAGTTACGGCAGAGAAGAGTTTGTCCACCAGCTGGCTAGGTCGTGAAAGTTGGTTTTCCATCCAGAATGTGTTTAATTGAGCAGAGCAGTTCTTTTGTAAACCTTTGTCAGTCCAATGTCTTGTAAGATGCCATGCCTTATTTTGTATGAAGAACGAACAACCAATAAAGCATGAAACTTGAAATTTGGATGTCGCCGGCCTTTGTCATCATTTCCAGAGAATGTCAACATTGAAACATGCTCTATATGTACGTCACGGTTTATTTTAGCTCCCCTACACTGCTATAGTACCTCAGGAGTCAGAGTGGGTTCACCTGATGGCGAGGGACACTGGTAATAGGGAAAGCTAATCCACACGCAAAAATCAGTCCAGTGCACGAGAAGTAGTGTTATGGACTACACTTGAGTTAAAAGTGAGCAAGAGCACACACAAAAAACAAAGAAAAAAGATGACATTGCTGGTTGGAAGGACTCTTAATTTATTGAAAAGTTAGTTTGGAATGGTAGTAGCTGAAAATGGTTGCAGAGGTACCTATCAGGTATGGGCAAGACTACAAGGTGCATCAATCAACATACCAAACTGTCTCGGGATGAAGAGGCATGTATCAGGAATGGACACAACTCTAAGGTGCACCAACATATACTGTCTAAGTAGGTTGCGCTACTTATCAGTCTTGTCCTGGCCATGGCACCGTCCATTATTGTTCTATATAAGTCACCATCACGTAACAGGTTCCTTGTAGAATATTGCTCTCATCACATCCTACCAACAGGATTAGCCATCTTTAGCCAGGTCCCTGCCTGAGGTATTTTCAAGCCCAAGGTGTCTTTAATGTCCTGTCTTAAAAAAGTCTTGTAAGTCGAGAGGATTGACTTCACTGCACCAGGTTTTATCCCATATGGATCTGTCTCTTTCCGCTGGGCGGTCTACCGAAGCCATCGCACAAAGCACAAACTCCATAGCTTCAGCAACAACCCCCAGGGTTCTCCAAGAAAAATGCATTCATGGACTGAAAGACTTAGCCTGGAATTGAACCAACAACCTTCGGAGTGCGAGACAGAAGGCTTGACCACATCACCATGGAGACTCTGAGACTTGAATGCCCTGCATCCACCTTTAAAAAAAAAAAAGTTATTTGCATATCCTTTACAGGACATAGCAGTCAACCCCTGTATTTTTGGCTGTTCATGATCCCTGGGCAAGCTTAGGTTTAGTAATCTGCCACTGCTTTCTGAACGACTAGCACCCATACCATTTCATAAAAAACCAATGTAAGACGGTCTGCTGCCAAATCTGGCACAGCTGTGTTTTGGACGTGGGTATGTGGAATTATGAACTGCGTCCGTAACCCCCTTCACCACAGAGCGGGCCGTGTCCATCTACATACTGGTCAACCCTTGGGTCTTCTTCCTGGAACTATGCCTTCCACATGGCTCTTTCCCCATCGCCTTTACTTCCAAGACAACTCCCAGGACATTATTAAAATGGCCTGGTATACAGTTTGATGTGGCTGAGTTGACCTCGCAGTCACAGCCGTTGGAAACAACAATTCTGCCTCTCGTGGGGATTGACCCTAGACCACTGTTATTGCAGGAAAGTACACTAACCACTATGTTAAAGTTAGTTGCATATCCTTTTACAGGACGTCGCAGTCACCCCCAGCAATTTTGTTTTGCCGTTTGTGATCTCTTGGCAAATTTAAGTTCTGTAGTTTGACGTTGCTTGCTGAACGACCAGCAGCCATACCATTTCATAAAAAACCAACGCACCGGTCTGCTGTAAAATCGTCCACAGATGTGTTTTGAACATGGGTATGTGGGATTACGAACTGCGTCCATAACTCCTTTGATACAGAGCCAGCTAACCGCTATGTAATTGTTTAAATATATTCTTTAACTGGTGCTCTCCTGACTTGCTCCCTGGTACCATAATTTCTGATCTAATCTCTTCTGGTTCAACTCAGAATTCACATAGATCACATCAATGACTAAATTACTTACCCATTCTGTCCGCCATAGAGTCAAAGAACACCCAGCGAGCCTTCTTGCCCAAGCCACACTTGACAAAAGATACATAATGGCTGGTCTGTATGCAGATCACAGCAAACAGCTCCATGGTCTCTCTGGGCAAAGGGACAACAATGCTTGAACAATCTTCTGATCCACTCTGTCTTGCGCTAATTGCTTCTGCTTTCATGTTATCGTAGTAAGGCCGGAAGTCTTCAGCCGTTTTGATGTATTCTGGCCGATGGTTGAGTCTGTTTTTGTGCTGATGAGACTGCCAGAAGAAAGGTTAGAAAATATAGTAGTCATCACATATCCTCACAATAATATACAAACATCTCAGATACTGTGTAAAATATTAAATACAGGGGGGCTTCAAAAGAAAACCTTAAAAGTGTGATAGAAATCAAGCCAATGTCTTGTAACCTGTTAATATTGTTGTTAAAGATGTCAAGAGTGTTAAGCAGGCAACATCGCAGTGCAGACAAACACAGTGATGTCATAAGGACAGTTTAAAGATGGCCGCCCCACTTTTGACATGGACCAGAGCAGCGTTCTATTATCCATTTTTGGATCAGTGAAGGGGTGAATCCTATAAAAATTCATCGGCAAATGAAGGTTTGGTATGGTGATGCATGCCTGTCAGTCCAGCAAGTATATGAATGAAGGTTTGGTATGGTGATGCATGCCTGTCAGTCCAGCAAGTATATGAATGAAGGTTTGGTATGGTGATGCATGCCTGTCAGTCCAGCAAGTATATGAATGAAGGTTTAGTATGGTGATGCATGCCTGTCAGTCCAGCAAGTATATGAATGAAGGTTTAGTATGGTGATGCATGCCTGTCAGTCCAGCAAGTATATGAATGAAGGTTTAGTATGGTGATGCATGCCTGTCAGTCCAGCAAGTATATGAATGAAGGTTTGGTATGGTGATGCATGCCTGTCAGTCCAGCAAGTATATGAATGAAGGTTTGGTATGGTGATGCATGCCTGTCAGTCCAGCAAGTATATGAATGAAGGTTTAGTATGGTGATGCATGCCTGTCAGTCCAGCAAGTATATGAATGAAGGTTTGGTATGGTGATGCATGCCTGTCAGTCCAGCAAGTATATGAATGAAGGTTTAGTATGGTGATGCGTGCCTGTCAGTCCAGCAAGTATATGAATGAAGGTTTAGTATGGTGATGCATGCCTGTCAGTCCAGCAAGTATATGAATGAAGGTTTAGTATGGTGATGCATGCCTGTCAGTCCAGCAAGTATATGAATGAAGGTTTGGTATGGTGATGCGTGCCTGTCAGTCCAGCAAGTATATGAATGAAGGTTTAGTATGGTGATGCATGCCTGTCAGTCCAGCAAGTATATGAATGAAGGTCCAGTATGTGATGCGTGCCTGTCAGTCCAGCAAGTATATGAATGAAGGTTTGGTATGGTGATGCGTGCCTGTCAGTCCAGCAAGTATATGAATGAAGGTTTTGGTATGGTGATGCATGCCTGTCAGTCCGCAAGTATATGAATGAAGGTTTAGTATGGTGATGCGTGCCTGTCAGTCCAGCAAGTATATGAATGAAGGTTTAGTATGGTGATGCATGCCTGTCAGTCCAGCAAGTATATGAATGAAGGTCCAGTATGGTGATGCATGCCTGTCAGTCCAGCAAGTATATGAATGAAGGTTTGGTATGGTGATGCGTGCCTGTCAGTCCAGCAAGTATATGAATGAAGGTTTGGTATGGTGATGCAAGCCTGTCAGTCCAGCAAGTATTATGAATGAAGGTTTGGTATGGTGATGCATGCCTGTCAGTCCAGCAAGTATATGAATGAAGGTTTAGTATGGTGATGCATGCCTGTCAGTCCAGCAAGTATATGAATGAAGGTTTAGTATGGTGATGCATGCCTGTCAGTCCAGCAAGTATATGAATGAAGGTTTAGTATGGTGATGCATGCCTGTCAGTCCAGCAAGTATATGAATGAAGGTTTAGTATGGTGATGCATGCCTGTCAGTCCAGCAAGTATATGAATGAAGGTTTAGTATGGTGATGCATGCCTGTCAGTCCAGCAAGTATATGAATGAAGGTCCAGTATGGTGATGCATGCCTGTCAGTCCAGCAAGTATATGAATGAAGGTTTGGTATGTGATGCGTGCCTGTCAGTCCAGCAAGTATATGAATGAAGGTTTGGTATGGTGATGCAAGCCTGTCAGTCCAGCAAGTATATGAATGAAGGTTTGGTATGGTGATGCATGCCTGTCAGTCCAGCAAGTATATGAATGAAGGTTTGGTATGGTGATGCATGCCTGTCAGTCCAGCAAGTATATGAATGAAGGTTTAGTATGGTGATGCATGCCTGTCAGTCCAGCAAGTATATGAATGAAGGTTTAGTATGGTGATGCATGCCTGTCAGTCAGCAAGTATATGAATGAAGGTTAGTATGGTGATGCATGCCTGTCAGTCCAGCAAGTATATGAATGAAGGTTTAGTATGGTGATGCATGCCTGTCAGTCCAGCAAGTATATGAATGAAGGTTTGGTATGGTGATGCAAGCCTGTCAGTCCAGCAAGTATATGAATGAAGGTTTAGTATGGTGATGCATGCCTGTCAGTCCAGCAAGTATATGAATGAAGGTTTAGTATGGTGATGCATGCCTGTCAGTCCAGCAAGTATATGAATGAAGGTTTAGTATGGTGATGCATGCCTGTCAGTCCAGCAAGTATATGAATGAAGGTTTAGTATGGTGATGCATGCCTGTCAGTCCAGCAAGTATATGAATGAAGGTTTAGTATGGTGATGCATGCCTGTCAGTCCAGCAAGTATATGAATGAAGGTTTAGTATGGTGATGCATGCCTGTCAGTCCAGCAAGTATATGAATGAAGGTTTAGTATGGTGATGCATGCCTGTCAGTCCAGCAAGTATATGAATGAAGGTCCAGTATGGTGATGCATGCCTGTCAGTCCAGCAAGTATATGAATGAAGGTTTGGTATGGTGATGCGTGCCTGTCAGTCCAGCAAGTATATGAATGAAGGTTTGGTATGGTGATGCAAGCCTGTCAGTCCAGCAAGTATATGAATGAAGGTTTGGTATGGTGATGCATGCCTGTCAGTCCAGCAAGTATATGAATGAAGGTTTGGTATGGTGATGCATGCCTGTCAGTCCAGCAAGTATATGAATGAAGGTTTAGTATGGTGATGCATGCCTGTCAGTCCAGCAAGTATATGAATGAAGGTTTAGTATGGTGATGCATGCCTGTCAGTCCAGCAAGTATATGAATGAAGGTTTAGTATGGTGATGCATGCCTGTCAGTCCAGCAAGTATATGAATGAAGGTTTAGTATGGTGATGCATGCCTGTCAGTCCAGCAAGTATATGAATGAAGGTTTGGTATGGTGATGCAAGCCTGTCAGTCCAGCAAGTATATGAATGAAGGTTTAGTATGGTGATGCATGCCTGTCAGTCCAGCAAGTATATGAATGAAGGTTTAGTATGGTGATGCATGCCTGTCAGTCCAGCAAGTATATGAATGAAGGTTTAGTATGGTGATGCATGCCTGTCAGTCCAGCAAGTATATGAATGAAGGTTAGTATGGTGATGCATGCCTGTCAGTCCAGCAAGTATATGAATGAAGGTTTAGTATGGTGATGCATGCCTGTCAGTCCAGCAAGTATATGAATGAAGGTCCAGTATGGTGATGCATGCCTGTCAGTCCAGCAAGTATATGAATGAAGGTCCAGTATGGTGATGCATGCCTGTCAGTCCAGCAAGTATATGAATGAAGGTTTAGTATGGTGATGCATGCTTGTCAGTTCAGCAAGTATATGAATGAAGGTCCAGTATGGTGATGCATGCCTGTCAGTCCAGCAAGTATATGAATGAAGGTCCAGTATGGTGATGCATGCCTGTCAGTCCAGCAAGTATATGAATGAAGGTCCAGTATGGTGATGCATGCCTGTCAGTCCAGCAAGTATATGAATGAAGGTCCAGTATGGTGATGCATGCCTGTCAGTCCAGCAAGTATATGAATGAAGGTCCAGTATGGTGATGCATGCCTGTCAGTCCAGCAAGTATATGAATGAAGGTCCAGTATGGTGATGCATGCCTGTCAGTCCAGCAAGTATATGAATGAAGGTCCAGTATGGTGATGCATGCCTGTCAGTCCAGCAAGTATATGAATGAAGGTCCAGTATGGTGATGCATGCCTGTCAGTCCAGCAAGTATATGAATGAAGGTCCAGTATGGTGATGCATGCCTGTCAGTCCAGCAAGTATATGAATGAAGGTTTAGTATAGTGATGCATGCCTGTCAGTCCAGCAAGTATATGAATGAAGGTTTGGTATGGTGATGCATGCCTGTCAGTCCAGCAAGTATATGAATGAAGGTTTGGTATGGTGATGCATGCCTGTCAGTCCAGCAAGTATATGAATGAAGGTCCAGTATGGTGATGCATGCCTGTCAGTCCAGCAAGTATATGAATGAAGGTTTGGTATGGTGATGCATGCCTGTCAGTCCAGCAAGTATATGAATGAAGGTCCAGTATGGTGATGCATGCCTGTCAGTCCAGCAAGTATATGAATGGAGTAGAAAGTTTCAAAACTTGTCGGTCCAATGAAGAGGTACAGCAGGTGGTGCATGAGTGGTTACACACGCGACCAAGAGAATTGTTTCTACAGGAACCCAAACACTTTCTCACTAAAGGACTTGCATTAACCCTTTACAGGGTGGAACGTCCCAAAACGCCCGATACTGTTAACGGGCGAAACGTCCCAAAACGCCTGATACTATTATGCATTGTAAAAACGCGATCTCTCGGCTTTCCGATACTTCCGACGGCTACTTTCGCTTTCACCGATAGCTTGACAACATGGCCGCCATTTGTAAGCACATACTATGAATTTGAACAGACTTTTACTGACTTTTTTTGAAAGTTTTCGGGGGTTTTACGCTTAGTTTTTCAAAGTGGATTTCGGCGATTCTTCAAGTGATAGCCGAGATTTCGCTAGGTTCAATTTAAATGACATTAAAGGGCACGAAGTTGACTATTAATCGCAGCTAGATATAAGTGAAAAGCGGTACTTTGCATTAGCAGTCGTGAGTCGGACTTTGAACGAAGTGATTATGATTCTGACAATGTGTTTGTAAATTGCCGTATAGATGACGGAAAATCACAAACAACATGCTGTATTTCGTAAATATTTGTGTTCATATAAGGATTACCAACAACAATCACGATGAGTAACATATTCTGCATGCTTTTCCCTTCATTGTGTTGTTTATTTAACTAAAATCGGTTGACTAACACCTTATTTGTGATGTTTTTACTAACGCAACCCGAAATTTTACAGAACCTGAAAAAATCTTGCCCGTTCAGGGCTAAAAAACGGACAAGCGTCTGCCCTGTAAAGGGTTAAATGTAGTGGTGACTACATCAAAAAAATGATACATTTGTTCTTTACTTTTTTCAGAATATATTCACACAACACATACAGTTAAGGTTTTCATATGAAGCCCCCTCGTAGTAGTCATCACACATCCTCAAAGTAATATACAAACATTTCAAATATTAGTATGTAAAATATTAAATAACATGTCGGGCTGTAGAAAGATTTCTTCTTATTCTGCACTTCTGGTCCATATGGCGGATAGGCTGTTGAGCTGTTAAGGTCTCTGGAGTGTTTTTCATTCTGGCCCATGGTTTACTTGTGCATTTCCCTAATTTTGGACTGGTAATGCATGGTTTTGTCACCCAACTACTGAGCTAAGTTTGTGGAGCGACACTGTAAGCTGTGGATTTCATGTGGAATATTTTTATAACTGTCCGTTGTGGTTTGTATTGTGAACTGTGTGTTCAGAAAAATGGCGGTTAGCCAGTTGCTGAACTAGTTGATTTTTCCTTAAGCAGTAATGTGTCTGCAACTTCTGGTTTTCTAATGACTTCCGCTTCCATCAGCGATGAATTGTAATTATACTGCCAGACTGTTGTATTGGCAATCTGTCAGCGGCTTACACATGTATGCCTGTGTGTGATGTTGGTTTGTCTGGACTGCTGCCTTTTCCACTTTTCACATAGGGCAGTGAGGAGCATTTCGTGTGATATTTACTGGCACAGGAAAGGAGCATTGTGGGGTGACCTTTTGCCGTGAAGTTGGAGCCGCGACTAATGACTAACTCATCTTCTTATTCTTCTTTTTCTTATGGTCCATACCGTGTGGCATTGGTCATCATGTCTGTCCACATCCTTCTGTCTTGTGTACTGTCAATCTTTTCTAATACTGATGTTCCTCCATGCCTTGATGTCAAACTGTCCAGCATATTCTCTCTTGGTCTCTGACTCTCCTCCCCAGCAACTTTCCCTGTTGTCTTCACATACTTCAACTTTCACTTCTCACGACATACCCAAAGAATGTGGACTGTCCACATCTTGTGCAAGTAACCAGTTCTCTCTGTGAGTTAACGTCTTTCAAGATATCTTCATTCATTACTCTTTCTATCAATCCATGATGTTCTCAACACTCTTCTAATGCAGCTTCCATATATTTCCTCACTTACTGTCAATGATTCACTTCCATACATCAGAATTAGTTCAATATAGCTTGCTTGCGTTCGCTGGCTGTGAACTCCAGCGCGAAATCCTGTATGGCGGATGAAGATATCCTGTTGTCCAATATCAGTGTGATGTCATACAGGACCTGAGGTTTGCGTGAGTATCCGTTGTCCCATGTCTGGCTTATTGGTGTGCAGACTGGTGGTTCCTCGCCGTGCAGGCAGATACTCTCCAACTTCGAAAGAATCAGCGATCCTACTACATTAGCCATGACCCCAAAGGGACCTGTTGCCCAGGACACAAGACTAGGACGTGTTAGTAGGTCTTGGCCAGTATAGAATTTGGCCCTGGTGCCTTGGAAACACCTCTGCGTCCCTCAATATAGCTCATAAGAACTCTTTTTATCACATTAGTTGACACAGTTATATAAAGACCCCACCTCTCACCTTTAAACCTTCTTTAGATTGAAAATAACTGAATGCTATATGGACTGAAGCAAACATCATCGGCACAAAAAGAAACAGAAACACACGACGCTTTAAAAAAATAGCCTAGCAGACTCAGGAAGCTGAAATATTCTGGTTGTATTCTATTTTACCGGTCTCTGTGGCTAAGGGCTTGCGAACGCGGTTTGTGAGCCCGTATGCCCGGGTTCGAAACACAGCGGTGCTGGTTTTTTTCGAAAAAGGTATACGGGCCGGTCGTTCAGAAAGCAATGGCAAACTACTGAACGTAATACTTGCCTAGTACATCAACAGCAGCTGAAAATGCTGGTGTTGACTGCAACGTCCCGTAAGAGATACGCAACAAATTTTAAAAAAAAAATTCTATTTTAAAATCTGAAAAACTACAAAATGTCTGGATTACTCACTCGCTTCACACAGTTCTCACAGAAAGCAGTTGTATTCAGGCCTGGCCCATGTACCTGGTAACAGTCTTTGCACTCGAAGGTTGCCAGCCCCCCACAGACAATACAGTCTCTGGGACCTGTAGATCAGTTTCATGAAATATGAACTACACATCTCATCCTTCACAAACATTTTAAATTAAATTTTTCAATATGCTTATTAATGCAAACCAAAACACACACACAAACAATAATGAAATCTTGCATGTCATCGATTGGACAGCACATTTTGGTTATGACCTGTCATATGGTTGATAGGGACAATGTGTTATGTGTGTTATTTAACACACAAAATGTTCACATGTTACAGCTGGCAGAGGAAAATGTCATTCATTTACAGAAATCAATTTTGTGCAAACCAAAAATATCTGATAGTCAGTTTAACATTATCATGGTAGACAATTCAAATTACTGCTTGGGGATTCAGTTTTGATTTGTGTGCCCTTGAATCCACAGACCTCACTTATCTAAATGTCTTGTTTATATTCTTTAAAAGTAGTTTTATCTGCACCATGATACCCGTTTTAATTTACCCACAGCTTATCCTATTTAATTTGTAAGCAAAATAACATGGACAGCAAATACTCACAATTCTCTAGAATATCCGTGATATCCAGCTGCAAACTAGGCACAATCCGGTGAAACATTTTATATTCCTTGCCAAACCTGGGCATCTGGATCATCAAGCAGGAAGGAACCTGCACACAGACAAATCTGATTGGTTGGTTTTGGTTAAAGATCATTTTTACTGCATGCAGATACAGTGAAACGTCAGTGTTCGTTGACTTCGGTTATCATCGGGTTTGGGTTTTGTCAATTTTTTTCCGCAAAAAATTTGTAACAGTTTTCGTCCATTGTCTCGGATTTTGTCGACATGCCCACGTGACCTCGCTGCCAAGTGTTTTTTCTTTTGCTTTTTTTTACTGAGTGCAAGTGCTAATACTACAATTACATGTAAGTGGTTACTGTGTATACAATATTCAGTGTAATGTGTTTATTTTGCATTTTTCAGTTTCAAAATGTAGTAACGCACGTAAGATAAAATTACATGTGCTCAAATCTCATTGTCCACTTGACCTCGCTGCCAATTTCTTTTTGTTTTTAGCATTAAACAAACACAATATTTATTCTCCATAAAATGTGTTTTTGATATTATTTGGAGTGCCTAGAACAAATTAATTAGATTTACATTGATTCATATGGGAATAATTGCCTCGGTTTTTGCCGGTTTCGGATTTTGCTGATTATTTTCGGACAGATTATCGTAGAAAACCGAGGTATTACTATTATCTCCATTAAGTGTTTCAGTCTCCTCCCATAGGTCATACAAGGAGAATCTCAGCACAGTGCATGATCATAACACCGGTGAGGACTCACATGTACTTGTGGCGCTCGTGTCTGGGAAATTGCCAGTACCATGGACACTACTGTCTGATCTTGGTAGCCAGCATGAGGTCACCATGCAGTGGATACCATTTTACTGTGGAGTACCCAGAAACAAGACAGCTAACTGATTTGCTAAGGAAGGAGCAACAGAAGAACTTGATGTACCTGTTACATACCACGAAAAGAAAAGAATGACGAAATCAGCCAAAAAGCCACCAAGACCTGCTCAAGACCACTACCACCTTATGGACAGACCAGAACATATCATAATTCTGCACCTCATAACAGGACATAATAGATTATGCAACCACATGTATACAAAATTAAAGATTGGCGAATCAGCCATACGCACATGTGGATTGGTGCCACAGACAGCAGATCCAAGAATGCCCAAAATACAGTATATCTAGGCAAACATTCTGGCCTAGAGAAACAACAGTGGAAGATAAACTCTATGACCCACTGAAATAACTAAAAAAAAGACAGGTAAATTCATATAAGAGACAACATTGCAGGTACAGACAAATTTCAAGCAAACAAATAAAGAAGAAGACATATGCTGTAATTACTCTTTTTCTGGGTAGCTTTTTGAATTTGTGAAATTTAGCTCAGGCAGCGATAAATTTGACCTGTTTGAAAGAGGTTTTTAATGAGTTTTTTGCTCTGGTCTGAGAAGGCATGATGTCTGATCCACAATCAAAGGATCACTGGCAAAGTAAGTAAAAGGCCCTTTCACAGGCCTGAAGGTGCCTGGGGCAAACAGTGCTTGACCCACATTTTGATAGACCAATTGGAACAGACAGACCTACAAAAATTAGATTTTTAAGAGCATGCATCTTTTGATGCATCCATATGACAAGAGTTGAATACAGAAGAATATTGGCTACTAAAGATGATAAAATAAAGAAAATTGAAATATTTTGGTCACTTGAAACGTCAAGAAAATTTGGAGAGAACAATAATGGAAGGGTATATGCCTGGGAAGAGAGGAAGACGAAGGCCAAAGAGAAGATGGGTGCAGGATGTAGCAGATGATCTTCAGATGAGTGTATCAGACACGGGATATCTTGCTTATGACCGAGAAGTTTTCTGGAAGGTTGTTATGGTAGCAAGGTTCTGCAAGGGACATACTACTGACTGAATGAATGAATGAATGAGAACTCTGAGGGTAATGTGGTTAATCTGACACTGGCTACTTCACCTCTCAAGGCACCCCTTGGTACTAATTTTAGGCCGGGTCCAACTAGCAAACCAGGTCCATTAAAAAAATTTGAATCCGCATAATTCTTGGCATATTTTATAAAAAATATATTCCCAACAGTGATACCAACCAGGTGTGCCTGATGCAGGGACAGACAACGTATCGAGCCACTGCATTCTAGACAAATCAGGAAATGTATACTAAAACTGAGTCTATCACAGTACATATATAGAGAGCTAGTTTACCAACCAAGTGGTCTGGGTTTAAGTATCAGTAAAGGAGGGGTTTATTTTCCAACATGTACAGCTTTGTGCGATATCCAACATCACGACTGGTTATGAATCACGCTAAGACCCCTCAGATAAGGCGGGAAAACAGTGTGCAAGATGTGTATGATAAAAAATCCCAAGGCAGCTGGAAATTGCAAACAGTAGGCTGGACACAGATTATGGTCATCACTGGGAAGAAGGAAATACCACAATGTAATATACACGTAAATAGGGCATATTCTTAAACAAGTGAATCGATACAGTTATCTCGGAACATTCATAACATCAGATGGGAGATGCCTAGAAGAAATTAGAAAAACAATTGCCATTGTAAAGTAGCCTTTTGCAAGATGAAAAACATACTGACCAATAAAAAGATATAAATTGAAACAAGAAAATGAGTGTTGAAGTGCTACATAGAAACTGTACTTTTGTATGGATGTGAAGCGTGGACAATGAGCAGATAAGCTGAAAAACATCTGATGGCTGTGGAAATGTGGTTTCTGAGGAAAATGCAAAGAATACCATGTACAGACAGAAAAACCAATGAACAAGTCCTTCAAGAAACAAATGAAGATCGTAAACTGATTAGAGACATTAGACGTAGACAGTCAAAAATTTTTGGACATGTTATGAGAAGAAATTAATTGGACAACATGGTGACAACCAGCAAGATCGAAGGGAAGAGACCAAGGGGAAGACCAAGAAGTAAATACCTGGATGGTTTGGCCACATGGCATAGTTGAGACAAACACAGAGCTGATCCACGACTCTGGTGATTGAGTGAGATGGCAAAACATGACCGCCCACGCTTACTGGCATGGCACATGATGGAAGGATGGAGGCTGGAAGGCCAATGCCCTGGCAAAGTAAACATACCTACTTGTCCTGAGCCTACGGGTTAGCCCCAAGCAATATAAGACAAGGTATGAGTGCCGAAGGCATGAACGGAAACAATATTTCTAACACCGACAATGAAACGAATATATGACCGCAAAATATCATCTTTATTCACAGTAAAACAGTGCTCCCAAATCACCCTCTTCTGACTTAAGACCTCTCTCTCACAATTTGCACCACGGTCATCTAAACAGTAACATGTTCCCCCTATAGTTGATAAGCATCCACACAAATGTACACCTACTCCATAAACACCTTATGTAACGCACATCTCCTGCCTCCTAAGCTGAGAACATAACGCTATTCAACACAACATCAATTGCCAACCCCTAACAGCTAACTAATCTTTTCACATCTAAAACTCGATCCCACACTCTGCCCCTATCACTGGCTATAGTCTAACCAACTCCTTAAATAACCCTTTCTTCCATTCTCTCCCATCCACAGGGTCGTGTGCACAAAACACCACATGATCCATGTTCAAAACAAGCAGGTAGTCACCTGTCGTGAACTGTCATTACTGTCTACCTCTGTCCTTGCAATATGTCTGATCTTTTGTTTTCCTTCTGTCTTCTATGAACTGTTGTCAACATATGTAATATAGAGCTGTGACATCATTGACAGACAGAGCCTGTTGCCTAGGATGGAATCTGTTTAGAGGAACAAACCTTGAACAAATGCACAACATAGCTGAACACTATGTGTGATGCTCTCCTCTCAAAAGAGAAAGGAAGAAGAAGAAGATATGAAGACTGATTATTAACAGAACTGCTGCACTAATTCTCTCACTCTAATCTGTGAACACAATTGCACTAATTCTCTTTCTAAGCTGTGAACTCAACTACTGCACTTATTCTCTCATTCTCAACTGTGAACACAACTGCTGCACTAATTCTCTCACTCTAATCTGTGAACACAATTGCACTAATTCTCTTTCTAAGCTGTGAACTCAACTACTGCACTTATTCTCTCATTCTCAACTGTGAACACAACTGCTGCACTTATTCTCTCATTCTCAACTGTGAACACAACTGCTGCACTTATTCTCTCATTCTCAACTGTGAACACAACTGCTGCACTAATTCTCTCATTCTAAGCTGTGAACTCAACTACTGCACTTATTCTCTCATTCTAAGCTGTCGAGTAAAAAGTCGACAGGGTCGACTTCATTGCACCGGGTTTTATCCCATATGGCTCGGTCTCTTTCCGCAGCGCTCAAAGCACGAACTCCGTAGCTCTAGCGACGACCCACAGGAGTCTAAGAAAAAGTTAACTCGTGAACCGAAGGGCGCGGCCCGGAATCGAACCCACAACCTTCGGAGCCCGAGTTAAACGGCTTAACCACTTCGCCACGAAGACTCCCTAATTCTAAGCTGTGAACACAACTACTGCACTTATATTCTCATTCTAATCTGTGAACACAACTGCTGCACTAATTCTCTCATTCTAAGCCTTGAACTCAACTACTGCACTTATTCTCTCATTCTAAGCTGTGAACACAACTACTGCACTTATTCTCTCATTCTCAACTGTGAACACAACTACTGCACTTATTCTCTCATTCTCAACTGTGAACACAACTGCTGCACTAATTCTCTCATTCTAAGCTGTGAACTCAACTATTGCACTTATTCTCTCATTCTAAGCTGTGAACACAACTGCTGCACTAATTCTCTCATTCTAAGCTGTGAACACAACTACTGCACTTATTCTCTCATTCTAAGCTGTGAACTCAACTACTGCACTTATTCTCTCATTCTAAGCTGTGAACACAACTGCTGCACTAATTCTCTCATTCTAAGCTGTGAACACAACTACTGCACTTATTCTCTCATTCTAAGCTGTGAACTCAACTACTGCACTTATTCTCTCATTCTCAACTGTGAACACAACTGCTGCACTAATTCTCTCATTCTAAGCTGTGAACACAACTACTGCACTTATTCTCTCATTCTAAGCTGTGAACTCAACTACTGCACTTATTCTCTCATTCTAAGCTGTGAACACAACTGCTGCACTAATTCTCTCATTCTAAGCTGTGAACACAACTACTGCACTTATTCTCTCATTCTAAGCTGTGAACTCAACTACTGCACTTATTCTCTCATTCTCAACTGTGAACACAACTGCTGCACTAATTCTCTCATTCTAAGCTGTGAACACAACTACTGCACTTATTCTCTCATTCTAATCTGTGAACACAATTGCTGCACTAATTCTCTTATTCTCAACTGTGAACACTACTGCTATAATTCTCTCATTCTGATCTGTGAGCACAACTGCACTAATTCTTTCATTCTAATCTGTGAACGGAACTAATTCTCTCATTCTAATCCGTGAACACAATTGCTGCATTAATTCTCTTATTCTCAACTGTGAACACAACTAGACTAATTCTCATTCTAATCTGTGAACACAATTGCTGCACTAAATCTCTTATTCTCAACTGTAAACACTACTGCAATAATTCTCTCATTCTAAGCTGTGAACACAACTACTGCACTTATTCTCTCATTCTAAGCTGTGAACTCAACTATTGCACTAATTCTCTCATTCTAATCCGTGAACACAATTGCTGCACTAAATCTCTTATTCTCAACTGTAAACACTACTGCAATAATTCTCTCATTCTAAGCTGTGAACACAACTACTGCACTTATTCTCTCATTCTAAGCTGTGAACTCAACTATTGCACTAATTCTCTCATTCTAATCCGTGAACACAATTGCTGCACTAATTCTCTTATTCTCAACTGTGAACACAACTGGACTAATTCTCTTATTCTCAACTGTGAACACAACTACACTAATTCTCTCATTCTAATTACGAACACAACTGTATGAACTGTCTCCTTTTAGGATGTTAATATAACTGACCTACTCTCATTGTCAGCTGTTAATATAACCACACCAACTCTCTCAACCAAAGCTGTTAGCATCACAAATCCATTCTCTCATAAAAAGCTGATCATATCATTTGACTTTCTCTCACATCTGTAACAAACTATTTACATTAAAATCACCTGTTTTAATTTGACATTTCCTTGCAGAAATGAAAGCTCCACCAGCTTTTGAGTCGTGGGTAATAGTAGATTCTCATCCTTCTCCATGAAGAGCTGGTAGAAATATGTGTGCTCTCCAGAACTGAAAGTAGAAAATGTTCTTCATATATGCTCTCTTGAACAACACACAAAATGTTTCATATGTGCTCTCTAGATGTGAAGGAATAATTACTGGCACCTTGCCGTCTTGACTGATGATAGTTTGTTACATTGTGTTATAAAAATAAAGGGGATAAAATTTACAACCCAAAGGTCAAGTCCCAGACTGAAGAGGAAGCAACAGAAGAAGAAGTATAAGGGGCATTCATTTGAAATTTGTTCATGTCGCACCACGCATAATTGTGTATGTTGAACATGATCATGTCATAGTCATGTGATAAGTATTGACCAATGAATAAAAGAGCATGTGCTTATCGTCCCATGATGCATAGGTTCTGTTTCTGACCGTTGAGAAAATGGCCAGGTTGATCCAAAATCCGTCCAAAGAAGCTCAAAGAGCGGTCATTCAGTTTCTTTCATTTGAAGGATGTCAACCGGTGGACATTCATCGAAGAATGTAGGCAGCGTACAGTAACAAATGTGTGTTGATGGCAACAGTGGCAGACTGGGCACGACTGTTTCGGAAAGGACGCCAGTTTCTGCCCCTAGGTATTAAAAAAAATCAGGGGGCTGAATGGTCTCGAGGTATAGTGTCCGCCTCGAGTGCTGGAGGTCCCAGGTTCAAGCCCTGGGATTTTTTCACATGGACTTCTAGTAACAAAAATGTCCCCTGGTCTCCGGGTAGTGAGATCGGACGCCCGTGTGCCTTGGCAGTTGGAAATCAGTAAATTGTAGCCTAACTGTGCTGCCCGTGCAAAATTTTAAGTTTAAAAATCTACCCAAAGTATTTCAGGATCCTCGCGAGTGCTATGGAGTTTCGTGCACTGAGCTGAGATTCTCCGGACTCAGGCTTGAGTTAGGAGTAGAAGGGAGCACTTATAGGTTACACTCGTGTGCCGTAATGTTGTTCCGTTTAAACTATTAAAAATTATGCACTTGGTTAAGAATGTTCTCTTGCAGTAAGGAACAATAAAATGCTCTTTATGTATGAGGACTGTTCAAAATGAACCATAACTGTTCAGCTAAATATAAACTACTCACTGCAAGACTGAGACACTAATCCCCTTACAAAGGGAAGAGAAAGTTGCTGACACAATTACTTATTAATATTATAATACCTTAAATGCAGCAATGGGTCAGCTTTCATTATCTGTGTTAACAACGCACTAAGAAATTCTTCTGGATCTGAAAGTCAAGAAAAACAGAGACAATTAAACAGAAGCAACTTATTAACCAAAACTACAAGAACATGAAAGCAACATGGCACACAAAAGAACATCCTGGATGTAATCAAGACTATCCATTTGTTAGAAATGTTGATAATCAAGTGATGTACACAATTACAAGAACTGGATCATGAGTCTGCAATCACTAATTAAGAGAGCAAAAATAAGAGACAGATTCAAAATTGATAAAATCAGGAAATAATTGGGCGCAATTTTATGGATTTTATGGAAAGACAGAAAGATAATCAGGCAAATAGTTTTGATCATGTAAACAAGAGTACACAACTGGCATGTTCCATGTGAAGTGGCTGCATCGCTTGACAAGGTGAAGGTCAAGAGTAAATTCGTGGATTTTCTGCTGAGAACATTTGGTTGTTGGAAGAAATGAACAGGCTGATAGACTGGTTGCCGCTGGCTCCTTTGAGCATCGAACTACTTTATAATAAGTCTGATGTGGTGAAGAATCTTGGATCAAGTGGAAAGTGAAGCAAAATGACGAAGGATTCAAATCTGAAGAGGCTGATTTAAGTGGGGAGTACAGCGGTCAGATTGGCCGAATGGATAAGAGCACTCATCCTTAAATATCTGGCATGCTGATGCCAAGGTAGTGGATTTCACTTCTTCATCAGTCAGTTGGACTTAAAATGCTGACTTCTCGTCCATGACTTGGGGACATAAATTACAAGTACTTCTAAAGTGAGAGTGGGTTCACCTGATGACAAGTGACACTGGTAATAAAGAAAGATAATCCACATGCAAAAATCAGTCCAGTGCACTAGAAGTAGAAGCACATGATGGGCTATGCTTGAGTTCAAAGGGAGCAGGCGTATAAAAAAACCAAAAAAGACAGCACGGTGAAGATTGGTCTGTGTAGTTTTGTTACTGCAATAACAGCGACTATGAACAACATAATGTGAGAGTCAAATTGAAGCTGTTGATATGTTACTCAGGCGAGTAAGAGGAATACCACAGCAGGAGAAGAAAATTAAATAAAGAAGCACTACAGAAACTGGCATTGAAGAAAACAATACTCAATGAGATCAAGATAAGACAACTCAGACACTGGTTATACATTTTAAAGAATGTAAAGTAAAGTGGCACAGAACCTTTTAAAGATTGTAAAATAAAGTGGCACAGAACTTTTCAAAGAATGTAAAGTAAGTAAAGTGACACAGTACATTTTAAAGAATGTAAAGTAAGTAAAGTGACACAGTACATTTTAAAGAATGTAAAGTAAAGTGACACAGAACTTTTTAGAGAATGTAAAGTAAGTAAAGTGGCACAGTAACTTTTAAAGAACGCAAAGTAAGTAAAGTGGCACAGAACCTTTCAAAGAATGTAAAGTAAGTAAAGTGGCACAGTACCTTTTAAAGAATGTAAAATAAGTAAAGTGGCACAGAACCTTTTAAAGAATGTAAAATAAAGTGGCACAGAATCTTTTAAAGAATGTAAAATAAAGTGGCACAGTACCTTTTACAGAATGTAAAGTAAGTAAAGTGGCACAGTACCTTTTAAAGAATGTAAAATAAAGTGGCACAGTACCTTTTAAAGAATGTAAAGTAAGTAAAGTGGCACAGAACCTTTTAAAGAATGTAAAAATAAAGTGGCACAGAACCTTTTAAAGAATGTAAAATAAAGTGGCACAGTACCTTTCGAATAATGTTAAGTAAGTAAAGTGACACAGAACCTTTTAAAGAATGTAAAGTGGCACAGAACCTTTTAAAGAATGTAAAGCAAGTAAAGTGACACAGTACATTTTAAAGAATGTAAAATAAGTAAAGTGACAGTACCTTTTAAAGAATGTAAAGTAAGTAAAGTGGCACAGAACCTTTTAAAGAATGTAAAGTAAGTAAAGTGACACAGTACATTTTAAAGAATGTAAAATAAGTAAAGTGACAGTACCTTTTAAAGAATGTAAAGTAAGTAAAGTGGCACAGAACCTTTTAAAGAATGTAAAGTAAGTAAAGTGGCACAGTACCTGTTAAAGAATGTAAAATAAAGTGGCACAGAACCTTTTAAAGAATGTAAGCAAGTAAAGTGACACAGAACCTTTTAAAGAATGTAAAATAAGTAAAGTGACACAGAACCTGTTAAAGAACGTAAAATAAGTAAAGTGACACAGTACCTTTTAAAGAATGTAAAGTAAGTAAAGTGACACAGAACCTGTTAAAGAATGTAAAGTAAGTAAAGTGACACAGAACCTGTTAAAGAATATAAAATAAGTAAAGTGACACAGAACCTGTTAAAGAATATAAAATAAGTAAAGTGACACAGAACCTGTTAAAGAATATAACATAAGTAAAGTGGCACAGAACCGTGTCTATTCCTCGCGGGACGTTGCGACCAACCCCTGGTTGACATTCTAGACAATTTTATGTCCAGCAGTCTGCCGTTGTTTTCTGAACAAGAGGTCCATAATCAAGTCCAACTGACCGGTGTGTCAAATGAACCCACAACCCCGCAGTCAGAAGACAAGAAGTTTTAAGCCCGCATGCTTTAAACATCTCGGCTGTGTTGACCTTTCTTTTTCTTCCTCTTCTTCGTTTGTCCGAAATGTTTGGCCATAATTGCATTGTGCCTGTTTACAGCAGAGCTATATTTACTCCTTTTGGCCGACACATCTGACTTCTCCAGGCATTTGTTGACTAAGTTAACCTTCACGGCCTTTCTTATTATACTAACAATATTCACACTGTACAGTCTATTTATAGTGTACCGGCTCCCTGGCGAAGGGGTCACTTACGCAGTTCATGATCCAACGTTCGAAACACAACTGCAGGCGATTTGGCAGCAAACCGCCTTGCACTGGGTTTTTTATCTCATGTTATGGGTGCCGGTTGTTCAGAAAGCAATGGCAAACTACTGAACGTAAACTTGCCACTAACAGCCAAAAAATGCAGTGGTTGACTGTGACATCCTGCAAAGGATATTCAACTAACTTTTTTTTTAACAGTGTATTTACAGAAATATACAGAAAACACAAACTAAGAACACAGGAAAGAAACAATTTTGTGAACACACCATATTCTAACAGCAGCTGCAAGAGCTATCAATCATTCACACAGACAACAAAACGTATGTAAGAGTTATCAATCATTCACACAGAGAACAAAACATATGTAAGAGCTATCAATCATTCACACAGGGAACAAAACGTTTGTAAGAGCTATCAATCATTCACACAGGGAGGAGAACATATGTAAGAGCTATCAATCATTCACACAGAACAAACCGTATGTAAGAACTATCAATCATTCACACAGCGAACAAAACGTATGTAAGAGCTATCAATCATTCACACAGGGAACAAAACATATGTAAGAGCTATCAATCATTCACACAGGGAGGAAAACATATGTAAGAGCTATCAATAATTCACAAAGAACAAACCGTATGTAAGAACTATCAATCAATAACAGGGAACAAAACATATGTGAGAACTACCAATCATTCACACAGGGAAGAAAACGTATGTAAGAGACTTGAACCACCTTTTTCTTCACCCATCATCCCAGGCACTGTACCAAGCTTATCAAGCAGATCTCTCAGTTTCAAGACCTTATCAGCCCTGACATAGTTAAACCTGTAGCAAATAACAACAGTAGCTCCAGTTATATGTGACTGTAGCTAGTAACAATATCTCAAGTGTTATGTGAATGTAGCAGTAACAATAGTATCTCAAGTTATATATGAAAGTAGCAAGTAACAATAGTATCTCAAGTTATATGCGAATGTAGCAAGTGACAATAATATCTTAAGTTATATGTGACTGTAGCTTGTAACAATAGTATTCTCAAGTTATTCTTGAATGCAGTAACAATAGTATCTTAAGTTATATGTGACTGTAGCTTGTAACAATAGTATTCTCAAGTTATTCTTGAATGCAGTAACAATAGCATCTTAAGTTATATGTGACTGTAGCTTGTAACAATAGTATTCTCAAGTTATTCTTGAATGCAGTAACAATAGTATCTTAAGTTATATGTGACTGTAGCTTGCAACAATAGTATTCTCAAGTTATTCTTGAATGCAGTAACAATAGTATCTTAAGTTATATGTGACTGTAGCTTGTAACAATAGTATCTCAAGTTATTCTTGAATGCAGTAACAATAGTATTTCATGTTACATGTGATTATAGCCGTAACAATAGTATCTTAAGTTTGATGTGAAAGTAGCAGTAACAACAGTATCTCAAGTTATATGTGAATGTGGCAGTAACAACAGTATCTCAAGTTATATGTGAATGTAGCAGTAACAATAGTATCTTAAGTTTGATGTGAATGTAGCAGTAACAACAGTATCGCAAGTTATATGTGAATGTAGCAGTAACAATAGTATCTTAACCCTTTACAAGGCATAGCGTCCGATTCCGGCCGATGCCATAAAACGCTCATAGCGTTCGATCCCAGCCGATACTATTATGCATTGTAAAATCGCGATCTCTCGGATTTCCGATACTTCCGACGACTACTTTCGCCGACAGCTTGACAACGTGGCCGCCATTTGTAAACGCGATAGTATGAATGTGAATGGACTTTTAAGGACAATTTTTGATAGTTTTCGGGATTTTTACGTTGTTTTTCAAAATGGATTTCGGCGATTCTTCAAGTGATAGCCGAGATTTCGCTAGGTTCATTTTAAATGACATTAAAGGGCACAAAGTTGACTATTAATCGGAGCTAGATATCAGTGCAAAGCGTTACTTTGCATTAGCAGTCTGAGTCGGACTTTAAAGAAAGTGATTATGATTCTGAAAATGTGTTTGTAAATTGCCGTATAGATGACGGAAAATCACAAGCAACATGCCGTATTTCGTAAATATTTGTGTTCATATATGGATTACCGACAACAATCACGTGAGTAACATATTCTACATGCTTTTCCCTTCCTTGTGTTGTTTATTTAACTAAAATCGGTTGACTAACACCTTATTTGTGATGTTTTTACTAACGCGACCCGAAATTTTACCGAACCTGAAAAAATCTTGCCCGTTCAGGGCTAGAAAATGGACAAGCTGTCTGCCCTGTAAAGGGTTAAGTTAAATGTGAATGTTGCAGTAACAACAGTATCTCAAGTTATATGTGAATGTAGCAGTAACAATAGTATCTTAAGTTTGATGTGAATGTAGCAGTAACAACAGTATCTCAAGTTATATGTGATTGTAGCAGTAACAATAGTATCTTAAGTTTGATGTGAATGTAGCAGTAACAACAGTATCTCAAATTATATGTGAATGTAGCAGTAACAACAGTATCTCAAGTTATATGTTAATGTAGCAGTAACAACAGTATCTCAAGTTATATGTGAATGTAGCAGTAACAATAGTATCTTAAGTTAAATGTGAATGTAGCAGTAACAATAGTATCTCAAGTTATTTGTGAATGTAGCAGTAACAATAGTATCTCAAGTTATATGTGAATGTAGCAAGTAACAACAGTATCTAAAGTTAAATGTGATAGTAGAACGAACGAACGAACAAACTTTATTTTCAAAGGGTTAAGAATTGGGCATGCAGGCCCGTCTAACATTCTGCCCTTCTATTTTCTGCCTCCATTCTGCCCTAGAAAGTAACAACAGTATCTTAAGTTTGATGTGAATGTAGCAGTAACAATAGTATCTCAATTTATATGTGATAGTAGAAAGTAACAAAAGTATCTTAAGTTATATGTATGTCCTAAGTGGATTCATGATCATCATCATCATGTGCCATGCCGGTAAGCGTGGGCGGTCATGTTTTGCCATCTCACTCGATCACCAGAGTCGTGGATCAGCTCCGTGTTCCTGTCTCGACCATGCCATGTGGCCAAGCCATCCAGGTATTTGCCTCTAGGTCTTCCTCTTGGTCTGTTCCCTTCGAATCTTACCAGTTGTCACCAAGTTCTCCAATCCATTTCTTCCTCATAACATGCCCAAAAAATTTTGACTGTCTGCGTCTAATGTTTCTAATCAAATTACGATCTTCCTTTGTTTCTTGAAGGACCTGTTCATTGGTCTTTCTGGCTTGCATTTTCCTCAGAAACCACATTTCTACAGCCATCAGATGTTTTTCAGCTTGACAGCTCATTGTCCAAGCTTCACATCCATATAAAAGTACACGTTCTATGTAGCACCTCAACACTCTTTTTCTCGTTTCAATTGACATCTTTTTATTGGTCAGTATGTTTTTCATCTTGCTAAAGGCTACCTCAGACATAGCGATTCTTGTTCTAATCTCTTCAAGTCATCTCCCATCAGATGTTATTACTGTTCCGAGATAACACTGATGATACTGACAACAAATATCACTTAAACTGTCATACACTTGATACGGACACATACCATCCTAAGTGGATTGATGATACTGACAACAAATATCACTTAAACTGTCAAATACCTGACGTGGACACATACCTCCTAAGTGGATTGACGATCCCTTCCTTAAGAACCTTCTGCACCTTAGGATACTCCACGAGATCTTCGCTACCAGGCGGGACGATTAAATATAAAGTCAAAGACAGTAGTAAAATAAAACATACAGAACAACGTAGCATCTAAATAACATGAGTTGTGATGTCCCTGAATTCCTTTGTTTTTGCCGCACACAAGTCTGAACTCAGAATCTGAAAATATTTCTGGAGGCGGAATATCTCCTTCAAGATCTGGTGTTTTCTGACTTCCAAACTCTGGGAACAAATGAGAGGAGAATGAACTATATTAGAAGTATATTTGGTTAATGGTATTAGGATAATCTGGTATGGTATTAAATAAATCTCACTTAGTGTTAGATCATGCTGACATAGTATTAGATGATTCACATGCTAGATCATTCTCATTTAATGTTAGAACATTCTCACATAGTATTAGATCATTCTCACATAATGTTAGATCATTCTCACAGTGTTAAATCATTCTAACATAATGTTAGATCATTCTCACATAGTAATAGATCATTCTCACATAGTATTAGATCATTCTCACATAGTGTTAGATCATTCTCACATAGTGTTAGATCATTCTCACATAGTGTTACATTATTCTCACACAGTGTTAAATCATTTTCACATTATGTTAGATCATTGTGACATAAAGTTAAATCATTCTCACATTATGTTAAATCATTCTCACACAATGTTAGATCATTCTCACACAATGTTAGATCAATCTCACACAATGTTAGATCATTCTCACACAATGTTAGATCATTCCCTCACAATTTTAGATCATATTCACACAATGTTAGATCATTCTCACATTATGTTAAATCATTCTCACACAATTTTAGATCATTCTCACATTATGTTAAATCATTCTCACACAGTGTTAGATAATTCTCAGTTTATGTTAAATCATTCTCACACAATGTTAGATCATTCACACACAATGTTAGATCATTCTCACAGTATGTTAAATCATTCTCACAGTATGTTAAATCATTCTCACACAATGTTAGATCATTCTCACATAACATTAAATCATTCTCACATAGTATTAGAACATTCTCACATAGTATTAGATCATTCTCACATAATGTTAGACCATTCTCACATAATGTTAGATCATTCTCACATAGTATTAGGTCATTCTCACATAATGTTATATCATTCTCACATAATGTTAGATCATTCTCACATAATGTTAGATCATTCTCACATAGTATTAAATCATTCTCACATAATGTTATATCATTCTCACATAGTATTAGATCATTCTCACATAATGTTATATCATTCTCACATAATGTTAAATCATTCTCACACAGTATTAGATCATTCTCACACAGTATTAGATCATTCTCACACAGTATTAGATCATTCTCACACAATGTTAGATCATTCTCACACAATGTTAGATCATTCTCACATAATGTTAGATCATTCTCACATAATGTTACATCATTCTCACATAATGTTAGATCATTCTCACATAGTATTAGATCATTCTCACACAGTATTAGATCATTCTCACACAATGTTAGATCATTCTCAGATAATGTTAGATCACTCTCACATAATGTAAGATCATTCTCACATAATGTTAAATCATTCTCACATAATGTTAGATCATTCTCACATAGTATTAGATCATTCTCACGTAATGTTATACTATTCTCACATAGTGTTAGATCATTCTCACATAGTGTTAAATCATTCTCACATAATGTTAGATCATTCTCACATATTGTTAAAGCATTCTCACATAATGTTAGATCATTCTCACATAGTATTAGATCATTCCCACATAGTATTAGATCATTCTCACATAGTATTAGATCATTCTCACATAATGTTAAATCATTCTCACATAATGTTAGATCATTCTCACATAGTATTAGATCATTCTCACATAGTATTAGATCATTCTCACATAATGTTAGATCATTCTCACATAGTGTTAGATCATTCTCACATAGTGTTAAATCATTCTCACATAATGTTAGATCATTCTCACATATTGTTAAATCATTCTCACATAGTGTTAGATCATTCTCACATAGTGTTAAATCATTCTTACACAATGCTAAATCATTCTCACACAATGTTAAATCATTCTCACACAATGTTAATTAATTCTCACACAATGTTAGATCATTCTCAGAAAGTGTTAAATCATTCTCACATAGTGTTAAATCATTCTCACATAGTGTTAAATCATTCTCACATAGTGTTAAATCATGCTCACAGTGTTAAATCATTCTCACAGTGTTAAATCATTTTCAAACAGTGTTAAATCATTCTCAAACAGTGTTAAATCATTCTCACACAATGTTAGATCATTCTCACACAATGTTAGATCATTCTCACACAATGTTAAATCATTCTCACACAATGTTAAATCATTCTCACACAATGTTGAATAATTCTCACAGAATGTTGAATAATTCTCACACAATGTTAAATCATTCTCACACAATGTTGAATCATTCTCACATAATGTTGAATCATTCTCACACAATGTTAAATCATTCTCACACAATGTTAGATCATTCTCACACAATGTTAAATCATTCTCACACAATGTTAAATCATTCAGTCAGCTATGTGGCAAAGGGGTTATGGACATAGTTAGTCATCCCGAATACAGCGTTTGAAACACAGCTGCAGGCGATTTGACTGCAGACAGCCTGGTGTTGGTTTTCATTCAATAGAATATTCTCACAACTACAAGGAATGCTTACCATTTGACAGCTTCCTATTGGTTGTGGGAAATCTCCTGTCTTTACTGCATTTATACAGGGGAACAAACAAGGCCTTCTTTGGCAAACAAGTAAAGTAGCGAACCCCTTTGAATGTCCCATCAGTGCCTGCCGATAGCTCTTCTTCCTGAGGAAAAGATGTGAAAATATTGAGTTGAAAAGTAACAAGGCAAAAAGTAATAAGTAAGTACTTAGTATTAAGTAAGTAAGTAATACATTAAGTAAGTAGTAGTAGGCCTCTTTCAGTCCTGTAGGACTATAGAGTTGTGCCGCTGGGGAGGCACCTGACAGCACCGCTGGTGACTGTATAGTCCAATGTGAGAGACAATCTCTGTCACAGTTTCCGCATCTGTAAGACAAGGCAGGTGCCGCAGCAGGTGACTGTATTTTATACTTGTGCCTCTTATCCTCAGTTTGTTGGATCAGATTGTGCTCAAAGAGTACAAATCCGTTTCGGATATCTCTTCTCCAGGAGCATCTGTCAGCTGCAACTGTTTCCCACATGTCTGGATCTATGCCAAGGGTTTTCATATCTTGTTTACACACATTCTTATATTGCATTTGGGGTCTTCCGACTGGCCTCTTCCCTGTGGCCATAAGCGCTCCGTCCCCATCCTCAGCAGCCAGCGAAGAGTTCCAACACCAATAGTACTAGCAGCAATCTGATTCATCATCAACCCCTATACCAGCAAGTGTGACCATTCATGGTCGGCCATCTGACATGATCCTAGTCTCAGATCAGGTCTGCGTTGTTTTCCCAAATACACCCTTTGGTAAATCTGACTGGGTGTTTATCTCTTAGGCATACTCTTGCCAACTGTGGTACATTATTTTTATCTTAGCTAATTATAATTGCCATGTGAAAAATTAGTTTTAGTGAGTCGAGTATTACTGATTATTGCACATTTTCCATGTGTTTATAATTAATATTATTTCTGCAGTTGTCATTGCCTAACATTAGCTTCATAAGTGATGTATGAATGATACAATGTATGAAAGCAGAGAGATAAGGACAGAATATCAGATGGGCCTGCATCCCCAATTTTTTGACTACCGTCAAGTTTGTCAACAATCACTAAATTTTGAAGCTGTTTTCTCCTCATAACATGCTGAAAAATCCCGACTGTCTAAATCTAATTTCTCTAATCAATCTGCATATTTTGTCTGCTTTTTTAAAGACTGCTACGTTCTGCTTTCTGTCCATCTATGGTATTCTTTACATTGTCCCTAAAATCTTCCAAGTCTCACATACATACAATAGTATAGGTTCTTTTATGCATGCAACCAGTATAAATAAAAAGGTAGCCCCATATCAGCTACTGCCACTAGAGTGTGAAGAGTTAGTCCTTAGGCACTGAATCGTTAAGGCCTCTGCAGTGTTTATGCTTGTGGCTACAGTTTTCATTTGCATTTTTCTCATGTTGGACTGGTAGTACATGGTTCCATCGCCCTGCTACTGAGTGAGTGCGTGGCGCAACACTGTGAGCAGTGAAATTTGCATGGTATGCTTTTACATCTGTCCGCGGCTATTTGTCGGAATAATGACGACCGGCTGTTACTGAATTTACTGGTTTGCCTTTTCGGTTTACGAGTGCATTTCTCTTGGAGACTCCTGGGGGTCATTGCTGGAGCTACGGAGTTCATGCTTTGTGCTATGTTTTCAGTGGGTCGCCCTGCGGAAAGAGACTGAGCCATACGGGATAAAACCCAGGTCAATTAAGTCTTTCTGGTGACGGCCAATTCCATCGACGATGAACTGTATTTTTCGTGGAGGACTTTTGTGTTGGCATTCTGGCAGCAGCATTACGCAGTGTACCTGTACGGGCTGTTGGCTTGCCGAAACTCCTATCTTTTCCACTTTTCACATTGGGAAGTGAGGAGCATTTTGTGTGATATTCACTGACACAGGAACGGGGCACAATGGGGACGACCCATTGCCATGAAGTTGGAATTGCGACTAACTAACTAACTATATTTTAGGCAATGGTATATGAGATCAGGTGACCAGTTTCCGTCCTCATCACCTTTCCTTCCCAGACAACTGACAGAAAATTCTGGAAACTCCCTTATACCCATGTCAATTTGATTGATGTCATGTCACATTGTGTGATGGCTGGGATAGAAAGTGGTATAAGAAAATTTAATCAAAGTCAACAGAACATCTTTTAGAAGTCAACAAACCATCTTTTATAAGTCACCAGAAAATCTTATAGAAGTCAACAGAAAATCTTTTAGAAGTCAACAGAAAATCTGATGAAAGTCAACAGAAAATCTTACAGAAGTCAACAGAAAATGTGATGAAAGTCAAAAGAAAATCTGTTAGAAGTCAACAGAAAATTTGATGAAAGTCAAAAGAGAGTCTTATGAAAATCAACAAAACATCTGTTAGAAGTCAACAGAAAATCTGTTAAAAGGCAACAGAAAATCTGATGAAAGTCAACAGAAAATCTTATGAAAGTCAGCAGAAAACCCAAAAGGCAAAGGAAATCTTATGAAAATTAATATAAAATCCCCAGTAAAGTCAAAAAACAAGCAAACATTGCTATGAAATTCAAAAC
This sequence comes from Cepaea nemoralis, assembly GCA_014155875.1. NCBI lineage: Eukaryota > Metazoa > Mollusca > Gastropoda > Stylommatophora > Helicidae > Cepaea > Cepaea nemoralis. The sequence goes on along the minus strand of JACEFZ010017323.1, from coordinate 591,939 downwards.
AATATATTCCCTTAGTGAATTTACACGCAGAAGCCAGAAACAATATGCTGCACTATTTATTGCCTGGTATATCTCACTGCATCTCATCAGGTGCATTCAGCAGAGTTATATATCATATGAAGTGAATAAATGATCAGGTTTTATGCACACAGAAATAGTTCATGTTAAATTTGAAATTACCGTGAGGATAACATATGATCCCCATTTGATATTACTTGTGACTGTGTGTTTTAATTGTTTCAGCTAAAGTATTATTCATTCGGAACAGTCATAACATATAATGGAAGATGCCTTGAAGAGATTAGAACAAGAATCACCATGGTGAAAGTAGCCTTTAGCAGGATGAAAAACATACTGACCAATAAAAAGATGTTAATTACAAAGAGAAAAAGAGTGGTGAGGTGCTACATAGAACCTGTGCCCCCGGGAAGGTTAACCCGGTCAACTAATGCCCGCAGAAGTCAGATGTGTTGGCCTAATGGTGCAAGAATGCAGCTCTGCTGTAAACAGGCACAACGCAATCACGTCCGGAAAAAAACTCCGGATGAACGCAGAAGAAGAAGAAGAACCTGTACAAAGACCAATGACCAGGTCCTACAAGAAACAAATGAAAATAACAAACTGATTAGAGAAATTAGACATACACAGTAAAATTTTTGGGCATGTTATGAGAAGAAATAAATTGAAGAACTTGGTGACAACTGGCAAGATCAAGGGGAAGGCAGAGAAGTAAATACCTGGATGGCTTGGCCATGTGGTATGGGTGCGACAAGAACACTGAGCTGATCCACGATACTGGTGGTCGAGTGAAATGGCGAATCATGACCGCCCGTGCTTATTGGCATGGAACATGATGGATGGATTATTCATTTCATATGATATATAACTCAGCAGTATGCACTTGATGAGATGCAGCAAAATATGCCAGGCAATAAATCATGCAGCTTATGTTTTGTGGCTTCTGTGTGTAAATTGCTATGAAAGCTAAAGATACATACCATTTCCAAGCCTGCTGTTAGTTTCCCTGACTGGTCGTCTGGATTGCCAATCCACCTTATGACCCCATACAACGGGGACTTCAGCTGGACCTCAACCATGGACCCAACACTCAAATCTGGATCTGGTTCCTGGTGGCTGGCTCGGCCAAAATTACCGGAACCTTTTGACCCTGAGCTTCCAGATTCTTCTGCAGACACAAATAAACAAGAAAATTTGAGGGAAAATATCTGCAGAATAAAAAGCCATAACAACAATCATGAGCTTGGTGATGATAATAAAAATAAATAATAACAAATTAAGGATAAAGAAACCCAATCAATAAGAACAAGGTAAGTTTTACTGAAACATACATATGTTTTGTTGAGACTGTCTTTACGTTATGGACATGAAAGATTCAACATCATATCTTCTGATGTCTTGTCTCCTGCAGCTCGTTCCATGTGTTGCACGGTTCATGATCCAACATTGTTCACATGAAACAAGTTACAGCTTACTGAACATCAACAATGTAAGGATACAAGTTACGTCAACCCAAACAAAGGCCAAACTGTTAGTCACAGTTAGTAAGAATATAGACATTGTGATGCTTCAATTCTTCTTCTTCTTTCGTCTGTTTGAAATGTGTCTATAACTGCAATGTTGTCTCTTGTATGAATTTAATTGTCTTTTTTAGTTCACTTAGCAGTCCATAAAGTTTTTCTTCAACTGTCATCTCTCTGGGCCAGAAGGTGATGCTTCAATGTTTATTAATACTACCAAAAGTTTGGTATCGCTTTGTTGTTCTGCCACAATGAATACAGACATCTTGGATATGTGCCACACTGATATATCTTATATTTGTGAGTAGATTCATGATCATACAGTGTTACTGGAACTATCCATCCATCATGTGCCATGCCGGTAAGGGTGGGCGGTCATGTTTTACCATCTCACTCGATCACCAGAGTCGTGGATCAGTTCCGTGTTTCTGTCTCGACTATGCCACATGGCCAATCCATCCAGGTATTTACTTCTCGGTCTTCCCCTTGGTGTCTTCCCTTCGATCTTGCCAGTTGTCACCAAGTTCTCCAATTTATTTCTTCTCATAACATACTGGTTCTGGCTAATGTCTGCGCTGTTGAAGCCCCAGCTACTCTTCTCCTTTCCGCCACTGCTCTCTCTTGGTTCCTACCTACATCCTGCAGTCTTCGCTACTCATGCATTCCTTATGCGATCGGACCCTTCTAGAAGGTTTTCGATTAGCAATGTGCTCTGAAAACTGCTATTTTTCTGATAATGTTGACAGGAGAATGACCAGAAATAAACATTTGACTGTGTCTCCCACGTATGATATGTATGCTACAGGCCAAGTGTGATAAACAGTTTGACCTCCTGTACTCCCCTACCCAATTTTAGGTTTTGGTATTAATGCTTCGACCTGACCCCAGAGCACTGGCTGACCTAGGTGTAACAGAAGTCCCCTCGGTTACACATGAATCAATCAATCATGTGCCATGCTGGAAAGCATGGGCGGTCATGACTCGCCATTTCACTCAATCATCAGAGTCATGGATCAGCTCAGTGTTCCTGTCTCGACCATGCCATGTGGCCAACCATCCAGGTATTTACTTCTCAGTCTTCCCCTTGGTGTCTTCCCTTCGATCTTGCCATTTGTCACTAAGTTCTCCAATCTATTTCTTCTCATAACATGTCCACAAAATTGTGACTGTCTACATCTTATTTCTCTAACCAATTTACGATTTTCATTTGTCTCCTGTAGTACTTGGTCATTGGTTTTTCTGTCTGTCCATGGTACTCTTTGCATTTCCCTCAGAAACCACATTTCTTCAGCCATCAGATGTTTTTCAGCTTGACTGCTTATTTTTCAAGTTTTACATCCATCACATGTCCTCTCCATATTATTCATCTCTGTTTCTAGTTCTATACATAATTCTAACACTCCAGCTGCCAATTCTGGATTCTTTTCCTAGGTAGTAAAGTAAGTCTCTGATCCATCCCTAGGGTCTTCCTCCAAATTACACCATCATCATAATCCAGTGCCTTGCCAGCTGGCGTGGGGATCATGCCTCTCCAAAAATTAAATTACGATCACCGACGTCATGGATCAATTTGTGTGTTGACTCCCTTCCGTGCCATGACACAAGACTGTCAAGAATCTTCTCATGCTGTCTTCCTCTATCTCTTTCCACAAATCTTTTTGGTTGTTACAACATGTTCCAATTTTTGTCTTCTCATAACGTGGCCAAAAAATACTTCTTCCTGATGTTTGTGATAAGTTACCTTTGTGACTCACCTTCCCTTAAAACATCCTGATTGCTCATTTTGGCTGTCCAATTAATTTTCAGCATTCTTCTATAAAACCACAAGAAATCAATGGGGAGAACCGTTGAGGCCACTAAGACAATTACATAAATAAATACACACAGTATTATTTGGCGCTCACAGAAGGAGAAGAAGGTATCTCCTTCTTCTCCTTCTGTCATTTTACTGCCAGTAGAGTACCTTGAGGAGCGGCTGGCCGAGTGGATAGAACGGCGGACTCTCATTCGGGAGACCCAGGTTCGATCCCCGGTAAGGTGCTGGATTTTTTTCTGTCGGGGGCAAAAAGAAAATCCTAACCTGCACAGTTCGCGGCGACTGCACTAGCCAGGCGGCCTTTATTCCTCAGGCTCAAAGACCCCTCTGCCATACACCGCAAGGTACTATATTGGCAGTAAATGACAGTTTTTTTGTTTTTTTTGACAGAGTACCTTGCGGTATATGGCAGAGGGGTCTTTGAGCCTGAGGAATTAAGGCCGTCTGGCTAGTGCAGTCGCCGCGAACTGTGCAGGTTAGGATTTTCTTTTTGCCCCCGACAGAAAAAAATCCCACACCTTACCGAGGGATCGAACCCGGGTCTCCCGAATGAGAGGCCGGCGTTGTAGCCACTCGGCCAGCAGCATCCTCCTGCGAGCGCCAAATAGTACTATATGTGTTTATTTATGTAATTGTTCTATAAACCATTACACCATCCATCCAGCATGTGCCATGCCGATAAGCATGGGCGAACATGATTTGCCATTTCACTCGATCACCAGAGTCGTGGATCAGCTCAGTGTTCTTGTCTCGACCATAACACGTGACCAAGCCATACAGGTATTTACTTTTCTGTCTTCCCCTGATACTCTTCGCCTTGATCTTGCCAATTGTCACCAAGTTCTCCAATTTATTTCTTCTCATAAGATGCCCAAAAAAATTGTGACTGTCTACGTCTAATTACACCATACCTCTTCATAAAGAGCCTCCTATTCACTTGGTTGGTTAAATAATTATTTTTAAAATTCAAAATAATGTATTCCCTGAGTAAACACATAAGCCACAGACAATAGATTGCATGATTTATTGCCAGGCATATTTTGCTACATCTCATCAGGTGTATACTGCAGAGTTATTTCATATGAAGTGAATAAATTGATTAAACTTTGTCTGAAATATTTAAAACACACAATCGCTGATTGCTCTTTTTTTTTGGTGCTCACTTGCTTTGAACTAAAGTGTAGCACATACACACTACTTCTAGTAGCACTGAACTTTGCGTGTGGATTAGCTTTCCTTATTACCAGTGTCTCTCCCTCGCCATTAAGCGAATCCACTCTGACTTCAGAGGTACCTGTAATTTACATCCCAAAGTCAAGGTCGAGAAGTCAAGATTTTAATCCAACTATCCAGTATACGGGATGGAACCCCCTACCTCAGCACACCGGATGTTTAAAAGCTAACGTTCTTATCCATTCAGCCACGCCGACCCCCTATTACTCTTACTTTATCTTTAAACTTGTTTATGGTTGCTTGGATTCTTTATCTAAAGTTTTCTACAGGATGAGGTATCTAACCCCAAGACCAACCCTCCTTATTCACCCCTTATGGCATGCATGGTGGGTTACAGTGTTATTATTCTTTGCTTCCCTGATTAACCCTGGTAACACACACGGGGAAAGTTGGCAGTAATGGATCTCCAGATTATGTCTGCTCTCATTCTTCACATTTGCCCAAGATAACAACAGTGTTACTTAGCTACAGTTCTTCTTCTTCTTCTTCTTCTTCAGCGTTCGGAGCCATTGAGGTTCTTTGCTGCAAATACAATCCGTCTCCATTCGTCTCTCTGGTGGACCTTCTCTTGCCAGTCGTTGATTCCAAGTGCTTGTAGGTCTGTACATGTATTATCTCTCCACTGCCTTCTTGGTCTACCTCGGGGTCTACGGTCATTTATTTCCTGAGTGTAAGCTACAGTTGCCCGTGATAAAACCCTAGTATAACAGCCAGTCCCCTTTTGGTAGACCAGTATGTTCCCCATAGCTAATAACAATTGCCACATCATTCATTAATTTTAGTGAGTCATGTAGTATTGATTTTTGCATTTTCCCCATGCCTTTATAATGCATATCTTTTATATTGTTGTTGTTCTCAGTTAGCCTCAAATGATATGTGAATGAAATAATGTATGAAAGAGAGTGATAGAAGGGTAGAATGTTAGACGGGCCTGTGTGCCCAATTCTTAACCCTTTGAAAATAAAGTTTGTTCATTTGTTCGTTCATTTTCATAGTACATTCTGCCAGATTGGATCCTGACTATATCCCGATGATGTCGGTCCACTTATAGTCTTTGACAACCTCTAGCTCTTTGTTTCTGTATCAACCATTAATTATTATTAATATGCTATAATACATAGCCATGGTGGCACTAGTAAACAGGACAGTACACATGCCTACCTAAGATAATGATCCAGATTCAATTCCCAGAAAGAGGCAGGATTATTTTTATTTTCCGACCATTGTGGCTCTGCGATCAACACAGCCTCATAATAATGGGTACCAAACAAATGTTGACAAGAAAGAGAACTGGCACTCTACCCCATATATCATGACTTAGAAAATGTGACGGTCTAATACTTCACACTTCGAACAGCAGTATCTATTATGGGACTGTCAACTGTCATCTACTGCCATGCGGTACTTTGCGGTGTAGGATAGGATGGTCTTGAGCCTGAAGAATTGAGGGCGCCTGGCTAGTGCAGTCATGGCAAAGTGTGCAGGTTAGGGTTTTCTTTTTGCACCCGACAGAATAAAATCCACGCCTTACTGAGGACTCGAACACGGGTCTCCCTGAAGGAGAGACTGACATTCTAGCCAGCCACTTGGCCAGCAGCTTCTCGTCTTATCGGACTACTTATGAGACTACATCTACATGAACCTTCTTAAAAAATTTTCTGGATATTGTCTGATCAGGAAAAATGACAAGGAAGAGAACTGGCCTCTCTACCTCATACGCCACAACTTAGAAAATGAGAAGGCCTAAAACTTCATATCCCAAGGCAGGATCTGCTCTGGGGTTACCTTGACTTTGATGAAACCCACCTTGAAGCTTTGTATGATCATATATGGGATTACCTTGACTATGATAAAACCCACCTTGAATCCTGGTATGATCATGTATGGGAATACCGTGACTTTGATAAAACCCACCTTGAAGCCTAGTATGCTCATATATGGGATTTAGGCCGCTGGAATCCGTCATCCCCTTCTTCTTCAGCTGATCCTGCAGCTGCAAGTTGTTCTGTCCGGTGGCTGCCATGGGTGTGGCTTCTGGCAATCTCTGGTTGATGGTTGTCTGAAAATGAACAAGTGAAATAAAAAAGGTCACAAGATGTAACACTGTCAATATCTAGAAATCAATGGGGGAACTGTTGAGGCCACTAAGACAATTACATAAATAAACACACATAGTATTATTTGGCACTCACAGAAGGAGAAGAAGGAAGTAGAGACTAGAAGACGCGTTAGACAACATAAAATTTGAAAGCTATAGTTACTGACCGGGATCGAACCTGTCGCCTCCACATGGCGACGGTGCCTCGCTGCAGGAACAAGTGTACTTTGATGCATGACCAACTAGACACTTGCGTTGAAGTACACTTGTTCCTGCAGCGAGGCACCGTCATCATGTGGAGGCGACAGGTTCGATCCCGATCGGTAACTATAGCTTTCAAATTTTATGTTGTCTAGTACGTCTTCTAGTCTCTACTTCCTTCTTCTCCTTCTGTGAGTGCCAAATAATACTATGTGTCTCTATCTAGAAGAAGGAGGAGAAGAAGAATGAAGGAGGATGGGGAGAAGAAGAAGAATGAAGAAGGAAGGAGAAGAAGAAGGAAGAAGAAGAAAGAAGTAGGAAGAAGATGAAGAAAGAGGAGAACAAGGAGAAGAAGAAGATGAAGAAAGAGGAGAAGAAAGAGGAGAAGAAGAATGAAGGAGGAAGGAGAAGAAGAAAGAAGTAGGAAGAAGAACAAATAAGTAGGAAGAAGATGAAGAAGGAGGAGAAGAATGAAGAAGAAGGAGGATGAGGAGAAGAAAAAGAATGAAGAAGGAAAAAGAAGGTGAAGAAGAAGAAAGAAATAGGAAGAAGAGGAAGAAAGAAGGAAGAAGAAAGAAGGAAGAAGGAGAAAGAACAAGATGAAGAAGAAGAAGAATGGGAAGAAGAAGACAATGGAGAAGGAAGAAGGAGGAAGAAGAACAGGAAAAAAATATGAAGAAAGAAGTAGGAAGAAGAAGAAGAAGCAGAAGAAGAAGAAGAAGAAGAAGAAGAAGAAGAAGAAGAAGAAGAAGAAGAAGAAGAAGAAGAAGGAAGAAGAAGAAGATGAAGAAAGAGGAGAAGAAGGAGGAGAAGAAGAATTAAGGACGGGCAGAATAAGAAGAATGAAGAAGGAAGGAGAAGAAGAAGTAGGAAGAAGATGAAGAAAGAGGAGAAGAAGATGAAGAAAGAGGAGGAGGGAAAGAAAAAGAATGAAGAAGGAAAAAGAAGGTGAAGAAGAAGAAAGAAGTAGGAAGAAGAAGATGAATGAGGAGGAGGAGGAGGAGGAGGAGGAGGAGAATGAAGAAGAGGAATGAAGAAGAAAAATGAAGAAGAAGAAAGAAGGAGAATGAACAAGATGAAGAAGAAGAAAGAAGGAGAAGAAGAATGGGAAGAAGAAAAAGAATGAAGAAGAAGAAAGGAGAAGAAGAATGGGAAGAAGAAGACAATGGAGAAGGAAGAAGGAGGAAGAAGAACAGGAAAGAAAATATGAAGAAAGAAGTAAGAAGAAGAAGAAGAAGAAGAAGAAGAAGAAGAAGAAATGAGGAAGGAAGGAAGGAAAGAAGGAAGGAAAGAAGGAAGGAAAGAAGGAAGGAAAGAAGGAAGGAAAGAAGAAATGAGGAAGGAAGGAAGGAAGGAAGGAAGGAAGGAAGGAAGGAAGGAAGGAAGGAAGGAAGGAAAAGAAAAACAAACTGATTCTTCAGAAAATCAGAGGAAAGAGAATATAGTAGCTGTTACCCAAAAGCACAACCAACAATTCAAGATGACCCAGACTAGAAAACATATAATTACCAGCAACAAACAGAAACCTCATAATGGTTTCTGTTTATGAGGTGAGGTGTGCAGTAGAAAGCCACTGCCAGTGTAGAAATTCCAAAACAACAAATATGTTTTCAAGTGCTGTTATATGGCTATTTATGATTGACAAGGGTGTTCCCACATGTCTCTGTGATTACATGTTCCTTCTATGTTCCACGTATTTCCACTTTGCTATTTTCTGCCCCCTGTCAGTCAAGTTATTTATAAAAGTAAAGTGTATTGTTTTATCCTTCCTGTTCCAATGTGTGTTTTTTGTAGTGTTGTGACATAATGAAACGCATCATTTCACACCTTGTCAAATCAAGCACACCAAACAGAGAAAATATAGCACTAACAGGCACCGCGAACATCTCACGCCTTGCTTGACATTTCTAAAAATACAAGTGTCAGGTTATAATTAACTAACAAGGTGACGTTTCAGAAATTCAAAACAATGTTTTCCCGTGATGAATTTGAATAACGAAGACGCAAACAATAGATTGCACGATTTATTGCCTGGCATATTTCGCTGCATCTCGTCAGGTACATACTGCAGAAATCACACAACTTACGTGAATTAATTAGATAAATCCTTCAAACTGAAATATACACATGTTCGCACAGTAATGTCGATTGTCTACCACGGTAATTTTAAACTGACTAACATGTCTTTCTGCTTACACAAGGACGGCTTACGAAGGTTGATTAGAATAGCTTCAGCAAACTTTAACAATCGACTACTTTGTGTGTTGAACAACACACGGAAGGCACTGTCTCTTTCAACAGTGTACACTCTCAAATCAAATTGTATTCTACCAATTTACATGCAGACTTTCGAGGCCATCTAAATAGGCAGAACTGAGCGACAGTTACATTGCAGAGGTTTCGGAACATATCCCGAATTGGTTGGACAAGATACTACACACAGAAGATGGTAGCCTAGGCAGGCCGACACACCGGAAAAGTCTGGCTTCATCGGTCGGGAGACACGTGTTCGAGAGTGGTCACGTGGTTGAAAGAGACAGTGCCTTCCGTGTGTTGTTCAACACACAAAGTAGTCGATTGTTAAAGTTTGCTGAAGCTATTCTAATCAACCTTCGTAAGCCGTCCTTGTGTAAGCAGAAAGATATGTTAGTCAGTTTAAAATTACCGTGGTAGACAATCGACATTACTTGTGCGAACATGTGTATATTTCAGTTTGAAGGATTTATCTAATTAATCCACGTAAGTTGTGTGATTTCTGCAGTATGTACCTGACGAGATGCAGCGAAATATGCCAGGCAATAAATCGTGCAATCTATTGTTTGTGTCTTCGTTATTCAAACTAAAAAGGTGTCCCTAAAACCGAAATCAATTGGAGACGGCTGGTCATGTGATCCGCTACGTAGAACAAGACGCAATTCAAACTAAGAAGAGCGCACTTCTTCTACAACTGTCTGAACGGACAAACCTGGTCGCTCAGTGTGGCTATTTTACTTATCATTAAATAGGGACTTCTTCCCTGATTTAAGGTAAGCCTACCATTCTTAAGATCACTAAGACGACCCTGAAGGAAAAGGTTGAGGTACCATGTGTTTGTGTGATGTATTAAGTGCGATATTAATATTTAAAAACTCTGTAAGTGCTAACTTCACTGGTTACTACGCCTAACGGACCTGCAGCCATCTCCGGCCAACATGACGAAATTTCATCTCTCTAAAACTGCTTGCTCTGAATTGATTCTTCAAAAATCTGCTGTCTTTAATAAATGCATATTACAACATAACATATAGAAAGCTGTAGGAGGTACAGTTCTCAATGCACTGTTATGCATTCTATCAAAATGCTAACTTTATCTATCTGCTTGCTCAGGAGACATTTTATGTGCATGAACCAATGCTTCGCTTATTCTGCATGCTTTCCGCCTGTAACACTACTAGTGAGTAAGAGAGGAATTTATATCTTCCTCCTTTCTTCTTAGGTTATGTGTGAACAATGGGTTGATGTAATATTGTTGTATATTTGATAGATTTGGCACTCAGACACAGCACCATTTGAATGCAGTGGCTGTTAATTTACGTTTCACAATTTGCCATTTGTGACGGTTGTGCTAGACCATCAATCTAGACATGAGGGAGACTCAAACCCCTGTCTTTTACCAACTGTTGATCACCAGCAGAAGGAACCATTGCATTCTGACTCCAGATGAAGAAGAAGAATATAAGTGAAAGAGGTACTAACTTATTTCAGGCCTCCAACACTACTATATATATGTTATATATTGTTTGTTGTCATGAAAAGGATTATGTATGTTTTACACTTTGAAAACATTACACATAAAGTTTTCCTTTATGGCCATTCATGAACACAAACCCTATTTTCTCTTGCCATTGAGAAAATCATTGATATGTGAGTTACACTCATATTAACTTCTGAAGGCTGGTGGGACAATATTTGTTCGAATCTAAGACACCCCCAGTGAACAGAAAGTAATAGGTTGGAGGTGAGTTGAGAGCTTGTAAACTAGACATGAAATGCTCAGGGCCAACACACAACATGCATAGCCATACTATGAGTCCATGAATGATGTATTTATGTTTGTGTCATTTATTAATGCCATCATAACATCATCATCTTCTTGTCCTTTCTAAGTGACTTGTTTTACTCATCAGACATCATATCAAGATTCTGTGTCATTACTGGTTGTAAACATCTCAATGAAACCCCTGGTACACTGAGAACACACACAACAGCAGGACCAGATGATATTTAGCATGCATACAGTTGTGGTACCCACTGACATTCATAGTTGATGCAACACTAGCCAGGTGAAGGGGTATAGCTCTTACTCTCAGGCTGTTATCCTTCTTCCTCCCTTCTTCACTTTTCCTTCACTATCCTTTTTCATTCTTAACTATCTCTACACAACATTGAGTGTTCAGGAATGTATATGTTTATGGTTGTTTGAATCACAGTGGTGCTAATCTTGGTGGATGCAGTAGATTGAGAAGATGAAGCCAAACAGTAGGAGATTGAGACAGCTCAGGTACTCCGCCCGAGTTATGAGCAGTCGTCAACGTACGAGTGGATTCATTCACCCATGGGCCCAGATACTAGATGCCAGCCTTGTCTCATTGCCTCCAGGTGACATTTCCAATTGCTAGATCCAATGCACTCAGGAACAGCCAAAATTTCCCAGTTCAATAGAATAAGAAGAAGAGATGCCACATAACTCCAGGCCATCAATCCTTCTGGTTGTTCTGAACAGTTGAACCAGTGTGAGATCATTCTGTTAATTTTTCCACGGGAGAACATTTAGATTATTCTTCCACAGAAGTACATTCAGTTCATTTTTCCACAGGCGAACAATCGTAGTTAGTCAACACAAGACATACATTACACTATTACATTTGGGAGGTATGGTGAAATAGGCATGTGTTATGTTCATGATGCATGCCAACTTTTGTATTATTCATTGATGTGCATGTGTGATATCATGAACCATGTGTATTCTTTGCACCAGCACCCCAACCCATTTGCATGTATTTAATAAATCTTAGGACTTTAGCCTCTTGTCATTTCATCAACAGTTTTTCATCGTATTGTACCAAGTTGATTGTGTGTTTAATTATAATCATAGTTAACACCATCTAACTTTTATTGGGAATTAGTGAGGATGGGTGAAATCACATGGGGAGCTGATGAACTTATCCCATGGTAACTACCCATATTCCCAGTTTCTTCCAGGAACCTTTTCTTATTCTAGATATAGTCCTTCTGGACCTTAGAGGGATCAAGGGGACTTTTGGGGGATCTGAGCTTATTGGTTCTAATTGGGAGGAACAACTTCCAGGTGTGTTTCACAATCTATCCGAGACTCCCCTAGACCTGCTGAGTTCTCTTTAGTCTAGGTTCACCACCCAGACTAATGCACACCTTTTAGGAATTAGTCCCATGTCTCTAGCATAAAAAGAGTACGGGGTTTGCTCTTAGTGATTCTTATTCCTACCACCCTTTTTAACACCTTACAAGTGTACTGTTAGGCTAGTTCCAGACGTATTGGTGTCACCTTTCCTCTGGAGTAAACTAGGCAGGCCGAGAGAGGAATCATGCTGCATGTGCAACACATGGTCTCTACAATTCTGCCTAGGCTTTGTGCTATGGAGAGGTATAACTCCATTTTACAGACTACTGTCTATCAAGACGGCAAGGTACCAGTCATCAGGCTAGTACAGTGCAGGGCAATCTGGCAGCTGACCACCTTGTACTGACTTTCATTCAGAAAACAAGGGCAATCTACTGAACATAAACTTGCCAAGAGTAAAAAAATGCCAGGGTTTACTGCAATGTCCTGTAAAAGATATGCAACTTTATTATTATTATTATTATTATTATTATTATTATTATTATTATTATTATTATTATTATTATTGGGTTAGTGTGTTAGTTTCATTCTCATAATTTGTGCCTGTTGTTTACTGAATCAATGACACTGGAACCCTCACAACTGTAACCCAGTTCTGTTATAATGAAAACAAAACAGTAAAGGATCCTGTTCCATGCCTTGAGATGTATTGGGAATATAAGCACCAAAAAAAAGTTAAGTAGAGGACCCTTTTATAACACTTATATAACGTATATATTTCTTCAGTGAGCAAAGTTTGCTTTTCTGGCACTGGTAACAAACAGGACAATTTACTTAAGGCCTTCACTGGTCTCATTGAGTTTGTCTCGAAGGGTCACTCCTGTGGATCAGATTCCATCCCTCAGCTAGGTGAAGTCAGGACAGTCTTAGAGACCATGTGTTGGCCATGCAGCATGATCCCTCTCTCAGCCGTCTAGTTTACTTCAGAGGAAAGGTAACCCCAGTACATCTGGAACAAGACAAGCTGCAGAAGCTGCCGGATCAGCAAAGCAATGCTTTAACTGTCCGCCTGTTGGAGCTTCAATCCTAGACCAGCTGCCAACCAAGGCTTAGGGCCTGGTCTGCCCTGCCATGATATTTAGTCTTTAGGTCACATTTCTTCGCACTAGGGTAAGGTTTGTACTTTCCAATTGCACTCCTCCGCCCAAAGACGTTGGCACAATATGGGGTGTCGGGTTTGGTAAGCGCCGCCCAACATTCGGTGCTAGCAGAAAGCAGGTAGTACCATCTATTGTCATATGGTAGCTCAGTCATATCTGATTAAGACTTTATGTAAACGTGTATTAATTGTTTATCAGCATGTGTATTAACAACTCTGCCATGGAGCAAGTATGGCAGGAGGTTTCTGACCAGCAGATGAAGTCTTCCTTCCCGGAATGTTTCGGCCTTTTATCTTGCTAACACTCTCTGGATGCAGGCCCACCTGGGTCATGACTCTGGGTGTCTTTCTCCTGCTGTGTGTTTGAAGCATGTTTTGAGACGATGCTTTGTCTTCATACATTAAACTGTTTTCATGCTTGTCACACAACCTGGTGCTTTGTGCCCTCCCACATATCTTGGCATCTGTAACCAGCTTCTTCCCTGGCCATTTGCCTCGGTCTGGCTAGTGCAGTCACCTGAAACTGAGCAGGTTAGGTACACCCCCCCCCCCCCCAACATACAAAAATCAACATCTTCCCAAAGATTCTAACTCAGGTCTCCTGTAATCAAATATAACTAGTGTGACTCCCCAAGACCTGGCAGAAGCACCATGACAATAACACAGCCTATCCACAGTCTGGGTCCACAGGCTGACATGCCAGGTCCTCTACAGATGTGAAGTTCCCTTACCAATATTACACACAGCCTGGGTCCACAGGCTGCCATGTCAGGTCCTCTACAGATGTGAAGTTCCCTTACCAATATTACACACAGCCTGGGTCCACAGGCTGCCATGCCAGGTCCTCTACAGATGTGAAGTTCCCTTACCAATATTACACACAGTCTGGGTCCACAGGCTGACATGCCAGGTCCTCTACAGATGTGAAGTTCCCTTACCAATATTACACACAGTCTGGGTCCACAGACTAACATGCCAGGTCCTCTACAGATGTGAAGTTCCCTTACCAATATTACACACCCTGTTGTTTTCTGGTTGCGTAGGGGGAAGGGGAACTCTGTAACACAGTCTCCACGGAAATGATACTTCGGTACTGGGTTAAAGGAATGTCTCGACACCAACCACACTATGATAGATGCAAGCCATTTTCAATCAATCAATCAGGTGCCGTCTCCATAACGTAGGTTGGCTGCATTGGATCTCCAACATTCCATCACATTGATGTTGGTCCATCTCTTGATGTTATCTTCCCACTCATATCGTTGTCTACCTCTTGCTCACTTGCTTTCAAACTTATCTTCCAGTATGATTTTTATAAGAGTGTTATGTCTTTTAAAGTGACCAAAATATTTCATTTGCCTTTTTTAAAAATTTCTTACATCAACTCTCTTTTCATTCCCAATTTTTCTAGAACTGCTGTATTTTATTGTTTTAGCTTCCATGAAATATGACATATTCTTCAGTATATCCACATTTCCAGGGCCTCTATTCGACTTTCTAATTGCTTCTGTGTCATATAGTAGTGTTGAATATACATAACATTTGACAACTCTCATTTTTAATGTATTGTTAATCTCTCTAGATGTTAATACTGATTTCATTTTCAGGGCTCAGAAAATGCAGGCTGAACTTAAAGTTACCCTCACTGCGTTTCGGAGGATTGCCAAATAACCAAACAATCAACCAACCAACTCTACTAACCTCACAGAAACTGCTGTTTCCCAGACTAGAGAAATGATAACATCCCACATTGCATCTCCACTTGGGTCTCATTACTTGACTCATTACTACATAACTCCCATGGAATCATACAAATTAACTGTGTATATTACTATAATTACACTCACTAGAAAAAAGTTCTGACTTTCAAGACATTTAGAACAGGTTAAAATCTAGGTCAAGGTATTCACTATTACTGCAGTAATACTGCCCTGCTAGCTCACAGAAGAACTCCTGTTTCCACAATGTGGAGAACTGAAAGTGAAACCTGGTGCAGTCTGCATCTCACAATGCATGAGGTGTCTTCAGTGAGTGATAAAACATAGTTCCATCAAGACTGATTTCCTCCTACTCTAAATCAACACACTGTATTGCAGCTGATTTCCCTGACTAACTGATTCTCTATCAGCCAATTTACCATTCTTTTCCAGTTTCTCAGTACATAACCAAAACACTTTCAGTTTTCCTATGTTTTCCAGCTTCTCATGATAAAACCACAAATGCAGTTTTCTTATAATTGTTCCAGTTTCTCATTACATAAGCAAACCAATTTCAGTTTTCTGAACTCCTTCAGTTTAAGGCAGTTATTGTTTTTACTCACTCTGTCCTTGTTGTTATTTAAACTCTATTATTCCCAGACAAGATATTGCTTTTACCCATTCTGTCCTAGTTGTTATTTAAACTCCATAATTCCCAGACAAGATATTGCTTTTACCCATTCTGTCCTAGTTGTTATTTAAACTATTATTCCCCGACAAGGTATTGCTTTTACCCATTCTGTCCTAGTTGTTATTTAAACTCCATAATTCCCAGACAAGATATTGCTTTTACCCATTCTGTCCTAGTTGTTATTTTTGTTACTTTAAGTCCTTCACTCTCAGACAATAGATTTTACTCATTCTGTCCTAGTTGTTACTTTAACTCTTTCACTCTCAGACAATAGATTTGACTCATTCTGTCCTAGTTGTTACTTTAACTCTTTCACTCTCAGACAATAGATTTGACTCATTCTGTCCTAGTTGTTACTTTAACTCTTTCACTCTCAGACAATAGATTTTACTCATTCTATCCTAGTTGTTACTTTAACTCTTTCACTCTCAGACAACAAATTTTACTCATTCTGTCCTAGTTGTTACATAACTCTTTCACTCTCAGACAATATATTGTACCCACTCTGTTCTAGTTGTTACTTTAACTCTTTCACTCTCAGACAACAGATTTTACCCACTCTGTTCAAGTTGTTACTTTAACTCCTTCAGTCCCGGACAGTTATTACTTTTACCCACTCTGTTCAAGTTGTTACTTTAACTCTTTCACTCTCAGACAACAAATTTTACCCACTCTGCCCTAGTTGTTACTTTAACTCTTTCACTCTCAGACAATAGATTTTACCCACTCTGTTCTAGTTGTTACTTCTTTAACTCCTTCAGTCCCGAACAGCTATTACTTTTACCCACTCTGTCCTAGTTGCCACTTTAACTCCTTCAGCCCCAGACACTTATTACTTTTACCCACTCTGTCCTAGCTGCCACTTTAACTCCTTCAGCAGCATAAAGTTATTTTTATCCACTCTGTTCTAGTTGTTACTTTAACTAAGATGCTGGCATTGGATAAGGCACAAACCAAGAAGACCTGACTAAAGTATAACTATAAACTCCTACTTCTGGAGCGCACAGGGAAAATGAAACACAGGGAGACATATGGAAAAGAGAATTAGAGGCAGATAGGTGGTCAGCATGGCTGAATGGACAAGAGAGCATGCTCTTAAACTTCTGGTGTGCTGATGGTGAAGTAGCAGGTTCAACCCGTAAAACCTTCAGTTGGACTAAAATGTTGACTTTTCGTCCTTGACTTGGGGATGTAAATTACAAGTATCTCAGAAGTCAGAGTGGGTTCACCTGATGGTGGGAGACACTCTAAAAGGAAAAGGTAGCCCACATGCAAAAATCAGTCCAGTATGGACTATGCTAGAGTTAAAAGTGAACTAATGAATTTAAAAAAAAAAAGAAAGAAGAGAGACAGAGATCAGTACATGGAGGGTGCTGTAGGAGACTGCAAAACATAGGACGGTTTGGAGTTAGTTCGTTGAGGACCTATAATCCAATGAGAGACAAAGGGCAGGAGAAGGAGATCTAGGGCACTCATCCGGACAATCTTTGGTGTGCGGCAGCTGAATGATGATTTTCAGGACCAAAGACACAGCAAAATAGATGGTTGTAACTAGTGTCACATAGCTTGACTACTTGTGCCAGGGGCAGTGAACCAAAGCTAAGAACCTGCCCCATGCTTATGAGTATACTCATGTAACTATTTTCCATTCTTTCTTCGTGTGCATTTTCCTTCCCGTTATTTTTGTGTTTTGTTTTCAACACCCTTATCTCCTTCTACATTTTTGTTTCCTGGGGTTAGGGTTAAATTGTTTGCTTTTATTGCAAAATGTGGATTACTTTTCTGTGATTGTGATACTTCAGCTTTGCAACTTGTGTTCAGTGATAAAGACTGGTTGAAACATTCACTTGTATCTGTGTATGTCTTTTTCTTCATTATGTTCCCAGTTGTTTTTTGTGTTCATTCAGTTTTCAGCTCACAGTTGTGGTCTTGGAAATATGCTGAAATAAGCTGGACTGAAAGAGAAAGGACCAAAAAAGGTGGGACAAACCCAGCCCACAGAGAATAATTGCATAAATGGACACTGTGTATCCAATTTACCTTCAAGACAACCAGAAGGAGGCGAGGAAGAAGAAGAAGAAGAAGAAGAAGAAGAAGAAGAAGAAGAAGAAGAAGAAGAAGAAGAAGAAGAAGAAGAAGAAGAAGAAGAAGAAGGAGGGGGGGAGGAGGAGGAGGAGGAGGAGGAGGAGGAGGAGGAGGAGAAGAAGAAGCAGAAGAAGAAGAAGAAGAAGAGGAAGACGAAAAAGAAGAAGAAGAAGAAGAAGAAGAAGAAGAAGAAGAAGAAGAAGAAGAAGAAGAAGAAGAAGAAGAAGAAGAAGAAGAAGAAGATTATAATAATGATTAACACGACCGCAAATAGAAATATATGCAGCTCATGATAAACTTATTGTAAAGTTCTTACTGTGGTGTTGGGGCTGGATGATTTCGGTGTCATTCCCTGGTCTCTACTGAAGGTCAAGTTAGCGATTTGATCAAGCATAATCTTTTGTTGCCTGATAAACTCGGGAGATGCCACGTCAGTTATGTCTGGAGACCCTACAGAATTAGAATATCTTATGAATGAATGTCTTCTTTAGTGACATTATTATATCACCATTGTTAAAATATAAGGTAACAGATCAATTTCATTATCTTCCACTTTTGCCGTCATGCGTCATGAAGAGGAATAGTTGACATTCCAGCGCCTGATGGGTGGCATTAGACAGTGTCATCCTGTATGATTGTACAATGTCTTCGGTGTCTTCCTTCTCTGGCATCCTTTTGCTCTCATAGCAGATCTTCTTTGATGCAGCGCCAGTGCTGATAGTTGATGGTATTGCATTATAACGAGATGGTCAAACCATTTACTCTTCTGCCGCTCATTATATGTGGCACAAGGTGTTGATCCCACTGTCTGTCTAATAACATAATTTCTAACTCAGTCTCAGATAATTAAACTGGCAGCTCTTCTCAAGCATCTCATCTCACAGGTGTTGATTTTGCGTAAGTGTGATTTAGATGTCCAAGTGTGACATTGGTAGCATAGGTTGGTGTCAATATGCTATTCATTATCTGTCGCTTTGCGGACATAAATATTTATGGATATTTCAGTTCTTCTCCTTCTTCTTCTTTCGTTCACTTGAAATAACTGTAATGTTGTCTCTTGTATGAATTTAACTGTCTTTTTTTTTAGTTCACTCAGTGGTCCACAGAGTTTTATCTTCCACTGTCGCTTCTCTAGGCCAAGTTTGCCTAGATATGTCGTATATTGGACTGTCATGCAGTTTGTGATCTGCTGTCTGCGATGCCAATCCACATGTGCACATACATGGCTGATTCAGCAATCTTGAATTTTGCACACATGTGTAATCTATTGTGTCCTGTTCTGAGACGCAGAATAATGACTTGTTTTGGTCTGTCCATAACGTGGTAGCCGTCTTGAGCAGGTTTTGGTCGCTTTTTGACTGACTTGATCATTCTTTTCTTTTGGTGGTATGTAATGGGCACATCATGTCAATAGCCAATAGTTGATACATAAGCGCACTTGCTTTTTGACATATGATTTTGATTTCTGTCTGCTCATAGATCATCAACACGAGGACAGTCCTTTGCGGGGTCCTTCTCACTATAGACCTCCACAAGAATTCTTAATCCTTCATCAGTTCCGCTGCCTCATACATTTTCATACCCATAAATGTTCTCTAATGTCCAAACAAAACAAAGAGATACTGCAAATGTTTGCCGATTTAAAAAAAAAGGTTAATTGTGAGTTTCCCAGCCGCCAGATCTTCCAGAACTATTTTAAAAGCATTGTCAGAGCCTAAGTGTGCAGCAACATCGTTACGGCACCCGGCGGACAAGAGTTGTCGGCTGGCGAGATTCTTACCTGACACGCGACCAGCGCTGACGACAGACGCACGCAAAGCCACGTGACCCCACGAGAGGCAGTGGACAGTGTGTGTGTTAATCTCAGACCAAGCTGGGACTGGACATCTGAACGGACGTGTGTGTCGAGAGCAAGGCGTTTTGTGTGAATCTCCGTGGTTGTGAGCTGAACGACTGATATCGTGAGCGACAGACCTATGAGCTGTATTGTGGTTGTGAGTTGTTATATGTTGTACATTGCTGTAACGATTGTTATGTATTTAACGTGGTAATAAATCCATAGAAATTGTGTTGCTGTGTCTTACGTCGAATCACGTTGTACTTGTACTGTCTCACATGTGTTAGCCAACGAGCCTAATAGAAGATCCTGACATGTGTGGACTGAAAACGACGTTAACTTTCATAGCATTACAATCACACATAATCTTCTAGACAACCAAAAAGAGGGGCTTTTGGAGTTCTAAATATTCATAACCAAATTAAAGAAAGAATATATATATATGACCTCACACTCATTAGAAATGGTAATTAAATTACTCTGACTTTTGAAATGCCCTACAACAAGATTATAAGAATGAAAAGCATAAAAGAATGTATCTATTCATACACTTGATCACAAGAATATTTATTATGCTTTCAGTTTTTTAACAAATGTTTCATAAAATAAAATGTTTAAAAATTATGGTGCATATTTTATTGATTGTATCTGCAGCAAAGAACCTCAATGGCTCAGAACGCTGAAGAAGAAGAATATTTTATACAAATTCTATTTTACAAGAATATTTTGGGTTAAATCAAGCATGCGTTTTATATACAAAACTATAGTATACACAAGATTTAATGCTATGCAACAAAAAGTTATAACCTTTAAGCATTTTTTAAAAATATCATACGTGGAAAAAGTGTCCTAGTGGCACGAAATAGAATATTGCTTGGATAGCAAATCCATTACGTGGAAAGTCCAAATCGAAAGCTCACTGTGTGGATGTCATCTGCAGACTGCATTCTTCTGGCTTCCGGAAGAACAGCCTATGGTGAATGGAAGGCCCAATATACGGAAGTGAGGCTAAGCAGCCATGTGCAGGACGTGACGATTCCTTGGGTGAGCCCAGTACCAGAGCACTGTGTGTTGGCTCTGCAATTATGGAAGCCTCCTTGGATGGCGGGGAATGCCCATGGTCTGCCCCTGCCTTCCCTTGAGGGCTGATCAGGATGCCTTTGGCTGTTCTATATGGGCCAGCTGGGATGGGGGATAGCACAACAGTGAGAGTCAAACGTCCTAAGAAACCCCCGGGAAGGTTAACCCTGTCAACAAATGCCCGCAGAAGTCGGATGTGTCGGCCTAACAGCACAAGAACGCAGCTCTGCTGTAAACAGGCACAACACAATCACGTCCGGAAAAAAAAACTCCGGATGAACGCAGCAGAAGAAGAATATCATACAACTTATTTCAAAGAAATGTTTGGCATAAATGAAAGCATATGAAAGAAGTGATAATATTAATGATTTGAGATTAAGACAATGTTTCATGCTAGAGATTATGATACAGAACATTTCAAACAGCATGCATTTTCAGACAATGAAAAAGTAGGAGACCTAAAAACAAGTTGAATTGAGAATTAAAGACAAAGACTAATAATACAGGGGGAGAAAATAGATGGAGCTACAGGAGATAGCAAAATACATCTGATTTTTTTTATTCTATCCAGCAAGCTGCTCAGTCATAGTTTGTGTTTTTATTTGAACTACTGCCACAGCTTGGCTGCAATAAAACCCTTTTTTTTCATAAGAAAGACAGGTTGGTGTTGAGTTGATTGAGATTTTGTTGTTATATTCAGACTACTGCCGCAGCCGGCTGTGTGGCAAAGGGGTTACAGATGCAATTCGTAATCTCGCATACCACGCTCGAAACACAACTGCAGGCAATTTGGCAGCAGATCGCCTTGCGTGGCTTTCATTAAATGGTATGTGTGCTGGTCATTCAAAAAGCAATGGCAAACTACTGAACATACTTGCCAAGAATTCACAAACAAAAAATTGTTGGGGTTGACTGCGACGTCCTGTAAAAGATATGTAACTCATTTTTAACCCACCACAGCTCGGCTGCAGTAAACCCCTTTTTTTCAAAAGACAGGATAGCTTGTCGTGAGTTGATTGAGGTCCCATACCTTAATGAGGGATAACGAGCAAAAGGTGAATCAAAACCTGTAATCAGATACCTTTTCGGGTCTTTGTAGTAAGGTAGACAGTTATTGTGATATCACCTTTCAAACCACGCTTCTTCATGTGTCTTTCTTATCCCAATGAATTCATTCAGCATGTGCCATGCCGATAAGTGTGGGCGGTCATGTTTCACCATCTCGCTCAGTCACCAGAGTCGTGGATCATCAGCTCAGTGTTCTTGTCTCGACCCTACCACATGGCCAAGCCATCCAGGTATTTACTTCTCTGCCTTCCCCTCGATCTTGCCAGTTGTCACCAAGTTCTCCAATTCATTTTTCTCATAACATGACCAAACAATTCTGACTATCCCAATGAAGTATAGCCCTTAACAAAATACCACCAAGCCTCTTTGTTGATCTGTATGTTATTGGTCAGATTTTGCAGAGTTTTCTACGGTTTGAGGTAAGCAGTCTAATCCAACCCTACTTAGTTGCCTCTCTTGACATCCATGGAATTAAACATTATTGATATTCTTTGCTTTCCTTATGGGCACAATTAATACAGGGGCATTCAAATTATTCAATCACAGAAAATATAGACTTAAAACACGTGCCAACATGTCTTAATGGCATAAAATATGATTGTTTTAATTTATTTTATAATGCTCATGACAGCACAAACAATCTGGTTAAACACAACACTGGAATTACTATACTTAGTTACCTAAACACACTTCCGATCCAATATGGCAAATGGGTGGGTGATCTGGTAAGACCTTGGAGCGTTGTTTACTTCTGGCTACAAGTTTGCTTCTGTATTTTCTTTATTTAGACTTGTAGTACATGTTTCTGTCACCAGCTACTGAATTGAGTGCTTTGTGAGATATTGTAAGTTGTGGATTTCATGTGGAATGCTTTTTTGTCTATCCGCAGAAAAATGGTAGGTGGCCGGTTGCGTTATGCAGTAATGCGTGTGCAACTGCTGGTTTCCTAGTGACTGCTGCTTCCATCAATGATGAAATGTAGTTATAGTAACAGACTGTTGTATTGGCATTTTGGCAGCGGCCTTATGCATGCATGCATGCATGCTGTTGGTTTTATCAGGATTTCTATCTGTTCCACTTTTCACATTGGACAGTGAGGAGCATTTTGAATTATTTTCACGGGCACAGAAACAGAGCAATTATGGGTGACCCGTTACCAGTAAAGCTGGAGCAGCGACTAACTAACTAACTAATCTAATCTAAACACAGTGAAAAGAAATGAAACAAAGTACCTGGATTCTCAAACTCCTCCTCTTTTATGAGGCCAATCAGTGGGATTAACGAGGCATGTCCTTGTTTTGTATAGAACAACCGTCTATCTTTGTACTTGCCAGTGCCTGTTCCAATTGGGTTGTCCTGTTGTGAAAAAATATTAGAAATAAAAGATCAATTAATACAGCAGACAAAAGAAGACATGTGAATGGTTAATAAATGTATGTGTGGTGACTACACTAATAATAATCATCATCAGGGGTAGAAAAATCCAGGTGCCTGAAAATATATATCCGGCCCTGAGATATGAAAGGAATCACCATTGGGTGATGTAACATCAATAACATTAAATATGCGGATGATACATAATTGATTGCAGACAATAAGCAGGACCTGCAACATTTAGTAGATGTGGTTGTTACACACAGAGAACAACTAGGGTTAGAATTAAATTGTAAGAAGACACAGATTATGGTCGTCACTAAGAAGGAAATACCACAATGTAATATACAAGTAAATGGGAATATTCTTAAACAAGTGTTTTGGAACAATTATCTTGGAACAGTCTGATGGGAGATGAAGAGATTAGAGCAAGAATAACCTTGGCGAAGGTAGCCTCTTACAAGATGGAAAACATAATAACCAATAAAAAGATGTCATTTGCAACTAGAAAAAGAGTGTTGAGATGCATCATAGAATCTGTACTTTTGCATGGTTGTGAAGCTTGGACAATGAGCAGACAAGCTGAAAAACATCTGATGGCTGTGGAAATGTGGTTTCTGTGGAAAATGTTAAGAATACCATGGACAGACAGAAAAACCAATGACCAAGTCATTACAAGAAACAAATGAAAACCGTAAACTGTTTATTGAAATTAGACCTGACAGTCAGTTTTTTTGGACATGTTATGAGAAGAAATAAATTGGAGAACTTGGTGACAACTGGCAAGATGGAGGGGAAGAGAACAAGGGGAGGGCAGAGAAGTAAATACCTGGATGGCTTAGCCATGTGGTATGGTCAAGTCAAGAACACTGAGCTGATCCACGACTCTGGTGATCACGTGAGATGGCAAAACATGACCATCTATGCTTATTGGCATGGTACATGATGATGAGTTTTCTAAATTTATATCTGGCCCTGAGTTTTCACAATTTATATCTGGCTCTGAGTTTTAACTATGTTCTTAGGCCGTATTTTTAAAAATAAATATGCTGGCGCCTGAGAAAAAGGGGCTGGCTTCTGAATTATGTTTAGTTTTTTTCTACTTCTGATTATCATCATAATCAATTGCTCTGCGCAAAGATTAGGCGTTCACATCCGTCCACAGATCTCAGTCCCAGGTGTTCTGGATCAATTCTGCTGGTGATAGTTCTCCAAGCCATTGCTGTATAAAATCAAGAATTATTTCACTTGGTCCACCTCTTTTACTGCTGAATATCACGACGTTCTCCAATGTCCCTCTTCACACTATATGACCAAAGCACACTGTTTGTCTCTTTCTGAAAGTTGTGTATAATATTCTACTTTCATTAGCCTCCCCCATGATTGAGTTATTAGCTATTCTGGTCGTCCTGGTATATGCAACAATCATTTCCAAACCCACATCTCTATTGCCTCTAAGCTCTTTTTAATTTGCTCATTCACATTCTTCTTCTTCTTCTTCTTCTTCTTCTTCTTCTTCTTTCGTTTGCTTCAAATATGTCTATAACTGCAATGTTGTCTCTTGTATGAATCTAACAGTCTTTTTTAGTTCACACTGTTGTCTCTCTAGGCCAGAAGGTTCGCATGGATATGTTGTAGTTTGGCCAGTCCTGGAGTATGTGCTCTGCTGTCTGCGACGCCAGACCACATGTGCACATGGCTGATTCACCAATCGTGAATTTTGTATACATGTGGTTGCGTAATCTATTGTGTCCTGTTCTGAGGCACAGAATAATCTAAGATTCACTGCCACAAAGCATAAACAGGCTTGATATAACACTTCAGTACTGCCTTTCTAATATTCAAGAAAGAGATTTATTATAAAAGATACTTTTCATCTTCTGAAATACAGCTTTTGCTTGGCCTATTCTACTTTAAATCTGTCAAGTATCTTCCATCTGATATTATGACTGCCCCCAAATATTCAAATTTATTTACTAATAATACACAATATACTTGAAGTTTTACAAAAACATATTTTTAAAGTACTGTGCAGAGTACCCAGGAAGGAATTATAATCAATATAAAATAACATGAGGTAATGCAGCTACACAGAACATAGTTACAGAAAGCATAGGATGTTGCAGCGACTAGCCTTCATCACCAAACAAATACACAAAACACAACATATGAACATAGGGTAGACACTACAATGACTACATTAAGGCATAAATAAGTGAATGAGAAGAATGGAAAGATGAAAAAATGAGAATGAAAAAAAATGAAAAAATTTGCTACTTATCTCAGAATCTCAGGCTGAGAAACCGGATTGAGATAGAAGGACAAGATCTAAAAGCACTGAATTTTCATAAACTGGAGCTAGATCACAGAGTACAAAGATGCACACAAACAGGAAGAAGAATTACCCAGGAAGGAAACAGAAGGGCTAGATGTGTTTTTTTTAAATAATGGATTTTAATAAATTGGAACTAGATCACTGAGGACGAAGGAGTACTCAAGAAGGAGATGGAAGCATTAGATATAGAAGAACAGCGTTTTCATAAACTGAAGCTAGATAGTTGAGGAGGAAGGAGTACCCAAGAAGGAGATGGAAGCATTAAATATAGAAGAACAGCGTTTTCATAAACTGAAGCTAGATAGTTGAGGAGGTAGGAGTACCCAAGAAGGAGATGGAAGCATTAGATATAGAAGAACAGCGTTTTCATAAACTGAAGCTAGATAGTTGAGGAGGAAGGAGTACCCAAGAAGGAGATGGAAGCATTAGATATAGAAGAACAGCGTTTTCATAAACTGAAGCTAGATAGTTGAGGAGGTAGGAGTACCCAAGAAGGAGATGGAAGCATTAGATATAGAAGAACAGCGTTTTCATAAACTGAAGAAGGAGATAGAAGCATTAGATATAGAAGAACAGCGTTTTCATAAACTGAAGCTAGATAGTTGAGGAGGTAGGAGTACCCAAGAAGGAGATGGAAGCATTAGATATAGAAGAACAGCGTTTTCATAAACTGAAGCTAGATCACTGAGGAGGAAGGAGTACCCAAGAAGGAGATAGAAGCATTAGATATAGAAGAACAGCGTTTTCCATAAACTGAAGCTAGATAGTTGAGGAGTAGAGTACCCAAGAAGGAGATGGAAGCATTAGATATAGAAGAACAGCGTTTTCATAAACTGAAGCTAGATCACTGAGGAGGAAGGAGTACCCAAGAAGGAGATGGAAGCATTAAACATAAAAGAACTACATTTTCATAAACTGGAGCTAGATCACTGAACAAACGAACGAACGAATGAACTTTATTTTAAAAGGGTAACAAATTGGGCACGCAGGCCCATCTTACATTCGGCCCTTTCGATCACTCATCTTTCATTCATCAAATGTGCATGTTACATTTACATAGGGAAAAAAAAAACATTGTCAAATGGATTTTGTAAGCATAAACAATGCATATTACGCATGGTACATTCACATGGGGAAGAAAAAAACACATTGTCAATTGAAAGTTGTAAACATAAACAGTGCATATTGTAATGTTGTGAGACACATCCCCCATCCACCCTCACACCCCTCAGCACCCCACCATCCCCCCACCACACCCCACCCACCTCCACGCACTCATACAGACTCAGGCAAACATACATGCCGCCACCCACCCACTGATCCCCCACCCACACATACAACCCCCACCCATCCCATAACCGACACGCACACACCCACCCACATATTCTCCACCACCCACCCACACACCCAGCAAAACACACATCACAAAACCACACACACATACCCCCGTCAACCCAAACATCCCGCACCTATCCACACATACTTCCCGCACCTTCACAATTTTCCCCCACGCACCCACACACACACATCAGCCAACCTACACCCACTCACCCACCCAATATCCGCCACATCTCAACTACACATCCCCCACCTATACACACTTCCCCACCCACAAACACATCTCCCCACCTGCCTATACATATCCCCCACCCATAAACACCCAAATAAATACACACCTCCCACCCACCCACACCCCACCCACACACATCTGCCGCTCAAACACTACTAGACAATAGTAACAGAAAAAGCGAATCCATATGCAAAAATCAATCTAGTGAACTAGAAGTAGTAGCATGCTTGAGTTCAAAGCGAGCAAACGTAAATCAAAATAATCATATGAAAACAAAGGAAATATGATTACTTACAAATGACACCCCAACAGTAATATTTTCTCCATCCTCATCTGGCAAATGTCCAATCCACTGTACAGTCCCCTTTTCCGGACCGTCATCACTGACCCATACAACTCTCTCACCAATTCTTAAATTGCAATGCACCATTATCTCCTGCTGCTGGTAGAAGCTTTCACCATTTTCATCCACCCGCAACCGTGTGCTTTTACGCCATCCATCTCGGCTTTTCCGAATTTTATTTAAGGAAACAAAGACAGCATAATCTTGCTCAGTTTTAAAAAAGTGTCTCGAACGAAATGAGCCATCGCTTGTACCTTTTCTTTCCTGAAAACAAGAGAGAAAGATATGTAAGAAATTACTGTTACAAAATAGTTTATTGTATTTAACAAGAGGTATTACAATTTAAATAATTAACATTATAAGTCTACTTTTCCCAATGGAATGAAATGCCTTTAGGTATACAAGAATAAATAGCCAGATATACATTTAATATGACATAATCAAATTATCAATGGCCAACTAGTTCACATGAAATAATCAAAGTATCAATGGCCAACTAGTTCACATGAAATAATCAAAGTATCAATGGACCAACTAGTTAACATGAAATAAGCAAACTATCAATGGCCAACTAGTTAACATGAAATAAGCAAACTGTCAATGGCCAACTAGTTAACATGAAATAAGCAAACTCTCAATGGCCAAGCAAATGACATGAAATAACTATCAATGACCAACTAGTTAACATGAAACAAATCAAACTATCAATGACCAACTAGTTAATATTAAATAACTATCAATGACCAACTAGTTAATATGAAACAAATCAAACTATCAATGACCAACTAGTTAATATGAAACAAATCAAACTATCAATGACCAACTAGTTAACATGAAACAAATCAAACTATCAATGACCAACTAGTTAATATTAAATAACTATCAATGACCAACTAGTTAATATGAAACAAATCAAACTATCAATGACCAACTAGTTAATATGAAACAAATCAAACTATCAATGACCAACTAGTTAATATTAAATAACTATCAATGACCAACTAGTTAATATGAAACAAATCAAACTATGAATGACCAACTAGTTAATATGAAACAAATCAAACTATCAATGACCAACTAGATAATATGAAACAAATCAAATATCAATGACCAACTAGTTAATATGAAACAAATCAAACTATCAATGACCAACTAGTTAATATTAAATAACTATCAATGACCAAACTAGTTAATATGAAACAAAATCAAACTATCAATGACAACTAGTTTAATATGAAACAAATCAAACTATCAATGACCAACTAGTTAATATTAAATAACTATCAATGACCAACTAGTTAATATGAAACAAATCAAACTATCAATGACCAACTAGTTAATATGAAACAAATCAAACTATCAATGACCAACTAGTTAATATGAAACAAATCAAACTATCAATGACCAACTAGTTAACATGAAACAAATCAAACTATCAATGACCAACTAGTTAATATTAAATAACTATCAATGGCCAACTAGTTATCATGAAACAATCAAACTATCAAGGACCAACTGGTTAACATGAAATACTCAAACTATCAATGGCCAAGTAGTTAACATTATATAACTATCAATGACCAATTAGTTAACAAGAAACAATCAAACTAGTTAGACCAACTAGTTAATATGAAACAAATCAAACTATCAATGACCAACCAGTTAATATGAAATAATCAAACTATCAAGGAACAACTAGGGTACCAAGTGATTATTTTCTGCATTCTACCACCAGCAACCGGAGCTAATGTAGTGCAGTGGCTAAGGACACTTACATGCCAACCCAGTAGTCTAGATTCAAATCTCTTTCTACACTGGATTTTGTACATGACCTCTGTGTTAACACACCTTCATAAAATACGTTACCAGAAAATGTTCTGGAAGGTAGTAGGGTGATTAGAAAGGTAACTGCCCACATCATTCAGTGACTGGTTTCTGGTCAAGAAAATATGAGCCTAGCACGGTTTTATTCGCCCAGATTTGTTACCCGGGCCAATAAGGAAAGCAAAGAAAAGTAATACTGTAACCCTCCAGGCATGTTGTAAGAGGCGACTATGTGGCGATGGACAAAGGGCTTGTCTTAAGGCCCTATGTTTCATTAGGAGATGAAAGGCGGAAGAGAAAGAAGACTTCCTTTCACCAACATCCAGTGCCTTGCCGGCTGGCGTGAGCGATCATGCCTCTCCACTAACTGCAATCTCCGACGTCATGGATCAATTCGTGTGTTGACTCCCTTCCGTGTAATGACACGAGACGGCCAAGAATCTTCTCATGCTGTCTTCCTCTATCTCTCTTTTCACAGATTTTTCCAGTTGTCACAACACGTTCCAGTATTTTTCTTTTCATAATGTGGCCACAAAACAATGACTACCTCTTTCTAATGTTTGTGATAAGTTTTCTTTGCAACTCAGCTTCCCTTAATACTGTCCTGATTGCTCATTTTGGCTGTCCAATTAATATTCAGCATTCTTCTATAAACCCACATCCCCAAGGCTTCCAGAGATTTGTTTTGCCTGTTTACTAATGTCCAGGATTCGCAGCCATGTGTTAAAACTGGTTCAATGTAACATGGAAGAACTGTTTTTCTAACTTTCAAGGACAATGACGTATTGCGCAAAACCTTCATTCGTTTCCTTTAATATATCATAATGGGATAGACACAAGGTGTTTTTTTTAATTAATTATAGTCAAAGCAATGGTGATTAGACTGAGGAACTGTGTGGAAGCTGCAGAGATGTGGTTTTATGGTTTAAAAGACAAGAGGACTGACTTCATTGCACTGGGTTTTATCCCATATGGCTCGGTCACTTTCTGTAGGGTGGCCTGCCAAAAGCATCGCACAAAGCATGAACTCCATAGCTCCAGCGATGACATCCAGGAGTCTCCAAGAAAACTGCATTCAATAACCGAACGACGTAGCCCATAATTGAACCCACAACATTTGGAGCGCGAGGCAGGCAGCATAATCACATCTTACGGAGACTCCCTGGGTTCATGGAAAAATGATGAGAACACCATGGACAGATAAAAAGTGTAATTAAGAAATCATGAAAAAAGTTAATTCACAAAAAGAATTGATTACTCACATCAGAAGAAGATAATCCTGTTTCTTTGGACACTTCATGAGTAGGGGAAAGCTGATGTATGTAGCAACAACAGAAAAGCTGGAAGGGAAGTGAGGCAGGGTAAGTCCAAGAGAAAAGATGCTAGAAAGTTTGGCATCAAGGCATGGAGGAACATCTATATCAGAAATGATTGGCAGTACACGAGGCAAAAGGCTGTGGCACACATGATGACCAACATCGTAGGGCATGGACTAGAAGCAGGATTCAGAAGCCTGTTCTATCCGACTTCAGCATGCATTAGTATATAATTTACTGACTGCAGACAAATACCGTAATTTTACAAGCATGGTGGCCTTATGGCACACTCTTTACAATTTCCAACTGTCTTGAGATTGTTAATTTTAAATTTAGTTGCATGTCCTTCACAGGACGTAGCAGTCAACCCCCAGCATTTTGGCTGTTCGTGATTCCTGGGCAAGTTTTACGTTCAATAGTTTGTCCATTAGCTTTCTGAACAACCAGCACTTATGCCTTTTTCGAAAAAACCAGCACCGCTATTTCGAACCCGGGTATACAGGATTACGAATCGCATCTGTAACCCCTTCACCATGGAGACCGGAGATTGTTAATATGTGCAATCAAATTACTCATGCTTTAGTTAAATGTTTGACAAAATACAGTACGCTAATTTTTAAGTTGATAATTTTGTATGGCTTTTGAATGACGTTATAAATATCCAAAAGGCCCTTGCTGAAAAAAAAAGGTTTCCCACCCCTGCTCTACAGGTCCCTGAACTTTTGATTCATCTTAATGTCTGTTGTCCGTGTACATCTCATTCCTTGCCAGTACCTATTTTGCCTTCCTTGTGAATAAATCTATCATGCATTATGTAACAAGATATGGAAATATGATATATGGCCAAAAGATTGGAAGAGAACTATCTTCATTCAAATACCAAAAATTGGCAATCTGAAATTATGCACCAACTATAGAAATGTTGCCCTGATCAGTCATGCAAGTAAATTTGTAATCATAATGGGAAGACTTTGTAAGAAAATGGAAGAACAAATTATGTGGTTCAAGCTGGATTTAGACAAGGAAGAGGAACAAGAGATCACATACTCAACATGCGTTTAATAATACAGAAGTGCAGAGAATTTAAAGTAAACCTATTCTCATGTTTTGTGGATTATTCAAAGGCATTTGACTGTGTACAACATTAGAAACTTTGGGAAATAATGAGGAATATGGGCTTCCCATCAAATGTAATACAACTCATTAAAATGCTCTATCTAGACCAACAAGCAGCGGTTAGAATAGATGGCGAGACATCAGATTGGTTTGACATCAAGCAAGGAGTCCGTCAGGGCTGTGTGCTGTCCCCATATCTGTTTAACTTGTACGCCAAAAATATAATGAGAAATGTCAGAGATTATATCAACTAGGAGCAATATGATGCTCTAAATATCGGTGTTGTCATGACACACCAGAGGTTCAATATGCTGATGATACAGTATTGTTATCCACAACACAGAATGGTATAGAAAACCTAATAACCTCAATCCATTGAATAGTGAATATCACAACTTATATCTTAACATCCCCTCTGCCGTGCGTCCACCTTGACGAGGTAGAGGGGCTTCCGCGTTCCAATGACCCCAAGAGCTATGCCGACGGTAGCACAGCTACTGGTAGGGTCACCCATGTCGGACAGGTCAAGGGAGAGGGACCAGACGAAGTGACGCACAAACCTGCTGCCTTGTAGGTAGACTGGGGACAGTCAAAGGCTAGGGAAAGCACCCCAAAATATGCTTGTCGAAATCGGATGTACTGAGCCACAGGCTGACAAAGAAGTGCAACGTAACTTTATCATTTCATGATGCCACAGATGAAAATTAATCGTTATGGTGCTAATCCCGTGAAGTCCCATCAGGCGGTGATAGTGCCGCGGCCCCCTGCCTCGAGGGGTCCACCCATGACTACTGGTGGTCACCTTCCCCTGTGCTGTGGAGTCAAGGCACAGAGGAGTAGGTTAAGAGCTATTGACCAAATACCAAGGACACTCAACATACTACAGTGGAATGCCGAAGGAGTTTATAACAAGAAAGAATCCCTGACACAGCGTCTTCATAAAGATAGAATAGATGTGGCATGCATTCAAGAGACACACCTCAACGCCAAGCACAAATTTTTCAGTCAGGGGATATCAGGCCACACGTTTCGACCGCGAAGGACATAAAGGAGGAGTTCTAATACTTACACGAAATACAATACCTTGCAGCGAAGTATCTGTGATCTCTGACAACCAAACAGAAATTATAGGTGTTTGATATAATGATAAAGGACGTGAAAATAAGAATTTACAATCTTTATAGTCCAGCAGATAAGGATCTTACACTCTCAAACATGAAAATAACTGACACAAATTGCATTATTGTCGGAGACTTTAATAGCCGTTCAGAAAGATGGGGATACCCAGATACTGACAAAGAGGAGATGAAGTGGAGGACTGGGAAATAGACTCAAATCTCCATCTACTCAACAAAGCGGATGACACACCGAGCTTCTACTCCAGAAGATGGATTACCACTTCTACTCCAGACTTAGCTTTCTGCACAGGAGACATCCTCCACAAAATCGATCGCCATGTGCTGGACCAATTAGCAGGTAGTGACCACAGACCAATCAAGCTTGTAATGAATATGGAGTATGTTCCACAGGAGCAAAAGCCCTTGCCCCGCTGGAATTACAAACGAGCAGATTGGGGCAGATTTGCCACACTAACAGACAAATATTGTGAAAACATAAATACACGATATGGTAACATGAAGCAAATGGTGGAAAGTCTAAACAGAGCAATAATACAGGCAGCCACTGAGTCCATTCCAAGAGGAGCGAGGAAAAATTACAAACCATACTGGACTGAAGAACTACAAAGTTTGGAGGACAAAGTTGAAGATGCCAGGAAGACAGCAGAGAGAGAACAAACAATTGAAGCGAATACCTCTCTCAAAGCCATCTCAGCAAAATATAAAAGAACAGTAAATCAAACAACAAGAGATCGTTGGAGGGAAAAAACAGAAAACCTGAATTTTGACAGGGATGGAAACAAACTATGGAAACTAGTGAAAGCCATGAACAATGAAGGACCTAGAAACAAACAAATAACAATTAAACAAGGAAATGCCTTGCTTACAGGAAAAAAGGCTGCAAATGCACTAATGGAACACTATGCCAATGCAAACCACATTGATATTACAACTGAACAGAAGAAAGCAATCAAAGACAAACAGATACATCATAGAAATACAGAGACAGCAACAGAATATATGATGGCAAATCTAACAATGGAAGAAATGGAACAGGCAATGAATACCCTAAAAAAGAAGAAATCACCAGGAAAGGATGGAATCACAAATGAAATGCTAATAGGACTAGGCACCAAGGCAAAGAAGAAACTACTAGCAGTCCTAAATAACAGCTGGAAGAGAGGAATAGTCCCACAGGCATGGAAGGAAGCTATACTAATACCAGTCCCAAAGAAAGGAAAAGACCTGGAAGAACCAAATGGCTATCGACCTATCAGTCTACTTAGCTGTGTAGGAAAATTAATGGAACGCATTATCAATGGCAGGCTAACATGGCATCTGGAAGAAAACAAACTCTTAACACCACACCAAGCAGGATTCAGAAAGTACAGATCCACTGAAGATCAAATAACCTATATAGCTCAGGAAATAGAGGATGCCTTCCAAGAGAAAAAGCACACACTAACAGTCTGGATAGATTTAGAAAAAGCATTTGATAAAGTATGGAAGGAAGGACTGAAAGTAAAACTGCAAAACATGCATGTTTGTGGGAAAATGTATAAATGGATCAGCCACTACCTTGAGAACAGAACTGCCAGGACAAAAGTACAAGGACAAACAAGCAAAATGATGCTGCTGGAGCAAGGTGTCCCCCAAGGAGGAGTTCTTTCACCAACATTATTCCTAGCATATATAAATGACATCACAGAAAATTTTCCAGCCAGAGTACACACATCCTCCTTTGCAGATGACCTAGCCATATGGACATCTGAAGAATATATTAGCACAGCTAACAGCAGAATACAGCAAGCCTTATTAGCGCTAGAGGACTGGTCAAAATCATGGCTAGTGAAGATA
The DNA here is from genome assembly GCA_014155875.1 of Cepaea nemoralis. Taxonomy (NCBI): domain Eukaryota; kingdom Metazoa; phylum Mollusca; class Gastropoda; order Stylommatophora; family Helicidae; genus Cepaea; species Cepaea nemoralis. Next base: position 557,224 of record JACEFZ010017323.1, on the reverse strand, counting down.
AGTGAGGAGAAAACAACATGCACAGTGTTCTCCCTCTCAAATAAACCTCAGCAACCTAAGCTGGTATTGAATGGAAAAATATTGCGCCATGAAGAAAATCCAAACTATCTAGGAGTCACCTTTGATCGTCGCCTGACATGGAAGACACAGGTTGAGAAAAATCGAACAAGAGCAAGGCAGAGAATGGCAATCATGAAAAAGCTTGCTGGTACAATGTGGGGAGCAGATGAGAAAGTTCTCAAGAAGTTATATACTGGGCGGGTGAGGCCAGTACTGGAATATGGCATTGCAGCTTGGGCAACAGCAGCTAAGTCAAACTTTAACAAAATAAGTAGAGTCCAAAACCAAGGACTGCGAATCATAACTGGAAGCCTGAAGACAACGCCTATTAATGAACTAGAAAAGATCACTTGTTTACAACCAATGCAGGATAGAAGGGATAGCAGAGCCCAGCAACAAGCAGAAAAATTTAGAAGATTGACAGACCACCCTATGTACAACAGATTTAATGGTTTTGGAAAGGGAAGACTGAAGCGTAGCAACTTTGTAGAAACTGCAAAACGAAGGATTAGGGCAGATCCTATTCTTAACATATCAACAGTCAAGCCCATACACAATGCACACAAGTTCCCAGCTTGGCGACAGCAGCAACTGCCTGAGATGATAGAAAACATTCCTGGTATTGAGAAAAAGAACACTCAGCATGAAACCGAAAGAAGAGAAATAACCCTAAACTACATAAAAGAACATTACCCAAGCAGGAATTGGACCCATGCATATACAGATGGATCAGCCAAAAATTCAATAGAGAATGGAGGAGGAGGAGTTCTCCTAAATTTAAAAAATGGAGTGAAAAAAACACATTCAATGGCAACTGGAAAATTTTCAAGTAACTTCAAAGCGGAGGTAGAGGCTCTGAAAACTGCAGCAGAAATGCTCCTGATGGAGGAAAATAAGAGAAGCAAATAGCTATCTTCACAGATGCAAAGTCAGCTGTCTCAATACTGAAGAGCAATAACAGCACAGAACTAACTGACCTAAGAGCAGCACTCCATGGTCTATGCCAGAAATCCAAAAAAGTTGTAATACAGTGGATCCCATCACATTGCAGTATACCTGGAAACGAAGAGGCTGACAGACTGGCAAAAGAGGGCGGACGACTACCACAGCCTGACATAGACATAACCTATAATGAGGCAAAGAGGTTGATAAAAAGCACTTATAGAACCAAATGGGAATCAGAGCATCCAGGCCATCAGAAGGATGATGCATATTACAAACTCGACCGAAGAGAACAAGTAGCAATCTTCAGACTCCGCACAGGACATAACAGGCTGAAATACCACTTGTTCAATAAACTAAAGATAGGAGATACCGATGAATGTAATTGTAGAACTGGAAAAATGACAGCAAAACATTTGCTGCAGGATTGCCCAACGTATGCAGAACAGAGAAAGATATTTTGGCCCACACCTGCTTCATTTGAGGACAAGCTCTATGGAGATATTAACAAGCTTAAGTTGACCGCAGCTTACTTTAACTATATACAGGTTGACATTTAAAGGTGCATGAAGACCCAGAGGCATGAAATGGAATATTGCTTGGATAGCAAATCCATTATGTGGAAAGTCCAAATCGAAAGCTCGCTGTGTGGGCTTCATAAAAGGTGGAAAAGTGTCCTAGTGGCATGAAATGGAATATTGCTTGGATAGCAAATCCATTACGTGGAAAGTCCGAATCAAAAGCCCATTGTGTGGGCTTCATAAAAGGTGGAAAAGTGTCCTTGTGGCATGAAATGGAATATTGCTTGGATAGCAAATCCATTACGTGGAAAATCCGAATCAAAAGCCCACTGTGTGGGCTTCATAAAAGGTGGAAAAGTGTCCTAGTGGCACGAAATGGAATATTGCTTGGATAGCAAATCCATTACATGGAAAGTCCGAATCGAAAGCTCACTGTGTGGATGTCATCTGCAGACTGCATACTTCTGGTTTCCGGAAGAACAGCCTATGGTGAACGGAAAGCCCAATATACGGAAGTGAGGCTAAGCAGCCATGTGCAGGACGTGACGATTCCTTGGGTGAGCCCAGTACCAGAGCGCTATGTATCGGCTCTGCAAGTATGGAAGCCTCCTTGGATGGCGGGGAATGCCCATGGTCTGCCCCTGCCTTCCCTTGAGGGCTGACCAGGATCTTTGGCTGTTCTATATGGACCAGCTGGGATGGGGGATAACACCACAACAGTGAGAGTCAAACGTCCTAAGAAACCCCCGGGAAGGTTAACCCGGTCAACAAATGCCCGCAGAGGTCGGATGTGTCGGCCTAACGGCGCAAGAACGCAGCTCTGCTGTAAACAGGCACAACGCAATCACATCCGGAAAAAAACTCCGGATGAACGAAGAAGAAGATATCTTAACATAGCAAAAACAAAGATAATGCATAGATAAAACTGCTATGGAGAAAGAAATATATGTTAATGAGGAAAAATTGGAGGTGGCGGAAAATTTTTAATATCTTAGGTCATTGATTACCAACAATGGTGATACAATGAAAGAAATTAAAAGATGAATGTCTACTGCTCTTCAAAGACTAAAACAATTGAATAAATTGTGGAGTGGGACAGATAGAACTATAAAAATTAATTTTATTAAGAGCATGCATCTTTCCCATTGCAACATATGCCTGTGAGACCTGGACACTTACTACTAAACAAGCTGAACAGCGCATAAATGCCTTTGAATATAAATGTTATAGACGAGTTCTAAGAATATCTAGGGTAAAGAAAAGAACAAATGCATCTATACTTCAAGAGCTGAATACTGAAGACAGTTGGCTATTAAAGATGATAAAAGAAAGAAAATTGAAATATTTTGGTCACTTGAAGAAAGAACAATAATGGAGGGGTATATGCCTGGGAAGAGAGGAAGAGGAAGGCCAGAGAGAAAATGGATGCAGGATGTGGCAGATGATCTCTAGATGGGTGTATCGGAAGCAGGACATCTTGCTTATGATCAAGAAGTTTTCCTGAAGGTTGTTATGGGAGCGAGGTTCTGCAAAGGACACGCTACTGAATGAATGAATATGGATAAATAAGTAAAAAGTCAAGACGATTTGTATCATTGCACCAGGTTTGATCCTATCTAGCCCAGTCTTTCTCCACAGACTAGCTAACTGCCTGCTGAAAGCATCACAAAGTGCACAAACTCTGCAGCTCCTGTGGTGACCAGGTTAAGAAAAATGTTCACTCATGATGGAATCCAAACATTAAATTACCACCTTCAGAGTATGAGGCAGAAGGTTTGACCACATCACCACAGCTTCCTCTCAACCTCTTCCTAGTGGATTCTAATTCTTTGATTACATCAATGAATGATTTTCTCAGACAAATCATTTGAAAACAGTCAATCCAGTTCTAGCACCACCTGTTATGATGGTGTTAACTTATTCTTCACTGTGCTGCATCAACAATTCTTTAACTTTAAGCTAATGCTGTAAACCCAGCTTCGTGGCTTAGAGGTTATGACTTTTCTCCGTAATCTCGTATACTCTCGTCAGGTAACGTGATGACGGTTCAAATCAGCAGTGGTTCGAATCGCATTGGTAACTTACGGGGTATGTGAGCCGGCCGCTCAGAAAGCAATGGCAAACTACTGAGCGTTATCTTGCCAAGAGATCAACATACAGCTGAAAGATGCTGGTGTTGACAGCTAAGTCCTGTAAAGGATATGCTTAAAAAAAAAAAATATTGCTGTAAAGCCAGAGCCTTAACATGTTATATTATAAAAGAGAATATAGGTTTAAAAGGTATAATTTAAATTAAAGGAAAATGAGTCAACTTTATTGCACCCCGATTGTATTCCACATGGTTCATGCTCTTTTGATAGAGTGTTGCATACAGCACAAAGTTTATAGCTCCAGCAAGGACCCCCAGAGGTCTCTGAACAAATTATACTCATGAACCAAATGAAAGATGAGCGAGATACCAACCAAAAATGAACCTATAACTTTTGGAGAGTGAGGCAGGCAGATTCACCCCGATGCTATTTTAATATAAGATGATGAATTTATCTAAAACGTCATACACACAGCTGTCAGCAACATTACAATAAGTTGAATAACAATTATATTATAACAATACCTTTAATTCAACTCCAAAATATATGCCTTTGGAATCGGGAACATCAGACCCTTTGAATCGCAACACACCTGGCAGTTCACTTTGTTCTCCTTTAAGTTTAACAAACACCTGGTCTCCCAACTTGAGTCTGCTGCCTTCATTCAACCATTCACTATCATTATAAACTTCCAGTCTCTCTTTACATGTTGGTATGGGTCTGAGTAAATCTCTGACCAACCCTGAGATGTTTCTGAACCCTCCCACATTACACGACACTCTGACATGTTTATCAACATCTAGTGCCTCGAATACGAATTCGAGTTTGCCTTTAATTTCTTTCTCTTCCACGAAACTAAGCAAGGTACCTGGTAGAAGTTCTACTTGTGTCGAATTTAAATCTTTCTTCCGGCCGATCGCTGGCACAAGAAGGATTGCATTAGGGTTTTCTCGATCCATTGTGCGTCATCATGAAAACATGATCATAAGAGTTCGCTTGATTCTGGGTTTAATAATAATATCTCGACATAACGAATACTCTAAGTTGAAATATAATTGTGTGGGTAAAGTTAACGATGAAGCTAACGTTTTAGATAATATAACATAGGCAAAAGAAAGATGTATTTCTTGTAAATATTTAGACGACAATCCTAATAAAAGCTTTACGTAAAATCCCAAAGTTTATTTCTGGCAACAGATCATAGTAACTTCCCTTTATGGTTAAGTTAGGGAAGTTAGAGTAACTTCCCTTTATGGCTTAACTGATAAAATATTGAGTAAAGTTGGAACTCTTCGCTGGCTGCTGAGGGTGGGGACGGAGCGCTTATGGGAATGTCCCGAATGCTGTGATGTCGGTTCCTTAATAAATCAATCAATCATATTGAGTAAAATGTCTCAAAGAAAGAAAGCAAAGAACACTCCAGAGTATATAGTAATAGATAGAGAAATACGTCGCATGTGCAGAGTTGCCAAAGAGGAGTGGCTGCAGAAACATTGCAAAGAAATGGAGGATCTGGAAATAAAACACAACTCGAAAGAATTACATGAACATATAAAAAGATTTACAAAGAAAATTAATATAACAGGAAACGGTTGTATCAGAGGAAAAAATTTAGAAATTATAATTAATAACACTGACATAATAAAAAGATGGACAGAGTACACAGAAGATTTATTCTGGGACAACAGGGTCAATAGACCAACATTATATAATACTCAAGATGGACCAAAAATATTAACGGCTGAAGTAGAAAAGGCTATTAAAAAGATGAAAGAAGGAAAGGCTGCAGGTCCTGACAAGATAACAACAGAGATGATAAAATCCTTATCCAGCTTTGGCATTGAAACTATCACAGAATTATGTAATGATATATATAATACTGGGTACATCCCCAAGGACTTGAAAACATCCATTTTCATCACACTACCGAAGAAGCCAAGAGCTGTTGATTGTGAGGATTACAGAACTATTAGCTTAATGAGCCACATAACTAAGATACTACTCAAGGTCATACAAGAAAGAATTCAACATAAAATAGATGAGGAAGTAGCTGAAGAACAATTTGGGTTCCGCAAAAACAGCGGCACCAGAGAAGCAATTATCTGTTTGAGGATGTTAATTGAAAAATATATAGAAGTTCAAAAAAGTATATATGTTTGTTTTATAGACTACAAGAAAGCTTTTGATAGAGTACAACATGAACGACTAATTACGTGCCTTCAAGATATAGGAGTAGACGGAAAGGACATCAGACTTATTAGTAACTTGTACTGGGAACAAGTGGCGTCTATTAGATGCGGTAATAACTATTCGTCACCTATAGAGATAAAAAGAGGAGTACGGCAGGGATGTGTACTGTCCCCAAGCCTCTTCAACCTATACACAGAAAGAATTTTTAAACAAGTTGAAATGCCTGGACTCAGCATCAATGGAAGAATCATAAACAATCTTAGATATGCTGACGATACCGTGTTACTAGCAGAAAGTGAGCAAGAGTTGCAAGACCTAGTGGAAGAAGTAAACAGGCACAGTGCAGAATGTGGCTTAGATATTAACATCCAAAAAACAAAAACTATGATAATTAGCAGTGAAAAGGAAAGGTCATCAATGAACATCACAGTAAACGGGCAGATACTAGAACAAGTAACAAGTTTCTCTTATCTTGGACATATAATAACAGATGATGGCAGAAGTGAAATGGAAATCAAAAAGAGAATAGGAATGGCCAAAAATGCTTTCAACGGCATGAAATCAGTATTAACATCTAGAGAGATTAATAACGCATTAAAAATGAGAATTGTCAAATGCTACGTATATTCAACGCTACTGTATGGCTCGGAAGCCTGGACATTGAACAAGCAACTAGAAAGTCGCATAGAAGCCCTGGAGATGTGGATATACAGACGAATAGGTCGTATTTCATGGAAACAAAAACAATCAAATGCAGAGGTCCTAGAAAAACTGGGAATGAAGAGAGAGTTGATGAAAGAAATAAAGAAGAGACAAGTGAAATATTTTGGCCACGTTAAAAGACACGATACTCTTATAAAAACCATACTGGAAGGCAAGGTTGAGGGCAAGAGGTAGACAACGATACAAATGGGAGGATAGCATCAAGAGATGGACGAACATCAGCCTTACAGAATGTACAGTCAAGGCAAGAGACAGACAGTGTTGGAGATCCATTGCAGCCAACCTTCATTGCGGAGACGGCACCTGATTGATTGATTTATGGCCTATCTAGCCAAAGCCGTACAGACAAATAGATTATCAATCTGTTTTTCTTTCAAAACAATGTATTCTCTTAGTGTATTTGATTAAACCCAGAAGCGACAAACAATATTGCCTGCCATATTACGTTGCATCTCGACCGGTGTATACCGCAGATTATTATGACATGAAGAGAATGTAAGAATATTTTGGGTGAAATACATAACACATATCTGTGAAAAATTATAGGCAATAAGTATTTTGGCCTACACCCTCACTATTTCGGGACAAATTCTAAAAATGTATATGACTATGGGGATATCAATAAGCTTAAGGCTAAGGTGACTACTGCTTTCTTTGCATTTATTAATATTGACTTCCGAAGGTGAATGAATAAGAAGAATACACAAAAAGAATGCTAAAATATATACCACGTATAATATATATCCCAACTATAATAAGGGGGTGGGGGGGGGGGAGGGGATTGAACAGGATATTGAAAACGAAAATAAATAAATGATACACATGATTCGCTGTTACTGTTCCAGTATGGCATATCTATTATCCCGACGGTAATAGCAGACTCACTATGGAGTCTTTCTGTCCACATAACCCTGGTATTGCTTGCTTGCTTGTGTTCGTTGGCTTGAGCTCCAACACGAAGTCCTGTATGTCGGATGAAGGCATCCTGTTTTCCAGCATCAGTGTGATGTCATACAGGACCTGAGGTTTGCGTGAGTATCCTTTGTCCCATGTCTGGCTTATTGGTGTGCAGACTGATGGTTCCTCGCCGTACAGGCAGATATTCTCCGACTTCGGAGGAATCGGCGATCCTACTGACTTTAGCCAGGACCCCGAAGGGACCTGTTGCCCAGGACGCTCGACGAGGACGCGTCAATAGGTCTTGGCCAGTATATAGCCCGACCCTGGTGCCTTGGAAACACCTAGACTATCTTAAAACATTTGTAAATCAAACATGTTTTGCTGCTGAACCAACTATCTGATATAAAACCACCCCGATTCCTACGTCACCTGTGAAAGAAATATTGTCACGATACACTAAATCAAACTGCTCTTATCAGTTTTAGTGAGTCAGTGCCAAGCAACTTACATAGATAGACAGGAACGACATTTACAAATCGAGCACATACTGGAATGCAAACCCAGTGAAGTCGACAGGCCAAAAAAGCCGAACCACTCCTAAGGGCTGTTAAATTATATTGATTTGTTTGGTAGTTCCGGGATTTGAGGTTTGAAGATTGAGCACAACCCACTACTGGCAACGTTGATACTTATTACTATTCCGGTACGGACTTTGGGCATGGTCCACGTCGGATTGGAAGCACTAGACTCGAGTTTCGCTCTCGTTTGAGCTCGTCAGTAGTGTTAAATTAAAGCCATGTTAACAATAAAGACAAGACTTTTCTCATAATGTATTCGAATGACAATGGATGAACACTCAAATTCCTTGAAGCTTCTACCATTCGGTGATTAAAACTAATGTTGTGCAGACAGAATGACTCAATGGGGGAATTACAATCCATCTATTCACTACGCATATCTTATGCTGTGGTATGCACCTGGCGTGACGCTGCGAAATATGCCATGCATGGATGTTTTGTTTAAACTCAAGGGAATACATTACTTTGACTCTCTAACTACTTAATAATGCTATGTGGCGAAAATAAACGATACTGTTGCAGAAGAATTCATTCAGGTTTTCCCACAACCCCTACACCATTCAACACCCAGAAGATAAGGGCCCATCGCCTGTCTAAGATTAATAATCATGTGACCAAGTTAGCCACAATTAAACTATAAGAGAAGGCAGGGACAGTCCATAGCATTTTCCGCCATCCAGGGTGGCTTCCATAATTGCAGAGCCGACACATAGTGCTCTGGTGCTGGGCTCTACGAGGGAATCGTCACGTCCTGCTCATGGCTGCTTTAATTCCTCACTTCGATGTACTGGGCCATTCGTTCGCTACGTGCCGCTCCTCGCAAAAACCAGGGACGGTCGGACTGCAGATGGTATCCACTCAGCGAGCTTTCGTTTCAGACATGTGCCATTCGTTTTGCCCGGAGGACATATAGTTAGAGCAGTTCCGGGCACGACGGACATTCGGAAAACTAGCTTTTCAGAGCTGTTCTTGTCGCAAGGACATTCGGAAAACTAGATAGTCAGAGCTGTTCCGGGCACGACGGACATTTCACTCGGACGTTTTTGCCCTGTGCCAGTTTTTATTTGCCACCCTTAGGCCTGCACATCCGACTTCGGCGGGCGTTTTTGATCAGGTTAACCATCCTGGAGGTTTCGAGAGACGTGTGTGTGTATGTGTGTGTGTGTGTGTGTGTGTGTGTGTGTGCGTGCGTGAGTATGTGCGTGTGAGGTGTTGCTCACATCTCAGTTGGTCAAGGTAGAACGGTCAAAGGCATCACAGTCAACCCTCAAGGGAGGGCAGGGGCAGACCACGGGCATTCCCCGCTATCCAAGGAGGCTTCCATAATTACAGAGCAGGCACATAATGCTCTGAGACTGGGCTAACCCGAGGAATCGCTATTTCCTGCTCATGGCTGCTTTAATTCCTCACTTCCATGTATTGGGCATTTCGTTTGCCACTGCTCGCTCTCCACACAAACCAGGGACGGACAGTCTGCGGACTACATCCACTCATCAAGCTTCTACGTGATGGATTCGCTAGCCAAGCTTTCCATTTCGTGCTTTTGAGACGTTTTTCCACCGTTGACTGCGCTCACTCTATGAGTATAGATACAAACTTTCATCGTAACCATTTCGTGCGACTGGGGCTTTTTTCCACCTTTAGTTACCTGCTCACGAGGTAGGCTACATGTGCTGCCGGCTCAGCACCTTACCTCCGTGCGACAGTGAGCAAGTAACGGCCTAGGCCCTCTCATCCGGGGATCCCTCATACACCCCAGCTGAGAACTTTCGAGCAAGTATCTGAACTAAGCATGTAGCATCTCACCTCCGTTTTGCAGTAGGTTTAGAGGCGTTCAGCCATATCCCTCAGCTGGGAACCTTAGAGTATGTGCCCGGGCCAAGAATTTCTGCCTTTGTGAGCCTGATTTTCAACTTTTGACTACTATCCTCTGTCTACCTGTAGAGCAGAAGGTTGTGTCTCTCTTGGTCTTGCCCCTAATCCAAATTCTGCCCGACACATAGATGTGCTTCCGTCGACTTAGCTCTTGAGGTCATTGGGACACGCAAACGCCCCCCCCCCCCCCACCGCGGCAAGGTGGAGACACATCGGGGGGAGGGGGGCTATTAATTTGAAGGTGATTGTTGTCCAAAGAAGATCCTCTCCAGCGTTCCCATTGTGACAACATACTACAGCTGTCCCCTTCTCATTGCATGCTCACAGAACGAGGACAGTCTGCTTCTGATGCCAGTAACCAGTTCTCTTCGTGACTTAACTTCTTTCAATATATGGTCATTGCTCTTTCTATCCGCCCACGAAAATCTCTTCATTCTTCTTCTAAGTTACACATAAACATACAAGAACGAGGGGCTTCAAATAAAAAAAAAACAAAAACTTAAATATGTGTGTGCGTGCGTGCGTGCGTGTGTGTGAGAAGAGAGAGAGAGAGAGAGAGAGAGAGAGAGAGAGAGAGAGAGAGAGAGAGAGAGAGAGAGAGAGAGAGAGAGAGAGAGAGAGAGAGAGAGAGAGAGAGAGAGAGAGAGAGAGAGAAATACATTACGCAAAAGTTCAGAACAGATTATCATTTTTCGATTTAGTCACCACTACGTTCAATGCATGTCCTCCAGCGTCGATAAAGTGCTTGCATTCCTGTCGACAAATCGACTCTGGGGTCACTATTCGGTGTGCCTGATCCGGTCGTGAACAGTCTGTCACAGAAGTCACTGCGTTTTAAAACTTCATACTCCACTCATAAGCCGTCTCCGTGGCGGAGAAGTTACCGACGCAGTTCGTAATCCCGTATACCCGCGTTCGATACACAGCTGCATACAATTTGGCAGCAGACAAATTTTATTTTACTAAATGGTATGGGTGCCGGTCGTTCAGAAAGCAATAACAAACTACTGAACGTAAACTTGCCAAGAGATCATAAACGCAAAAAAAAAAATATATATGCTGGTGTTGACTGCAACGTCCTGTAAAGGATATGCAACTTACTTTAACTCCACTCATACACTTGCTGGGCCGACAAGCATGTACCACCAAACCGAACCTTCATTAGCCGATGAATTTCTGTAAGATTCACGCCTTACACTTAAAAGTGTACGATTCATTGCTGTTCAGACTAAGGCCTGGGGTCCGAACTGATTTCCTCCCCTGTTAGTTGGGTTATGATGAAAGTTGGGATGAGGAGTTGGGCCAGGCATGTAGTTAAAAGCCGATGTCCCCAGTGCAGAGATTGCAATCTGTGCGTTCTTGTAGTAGTAGGTTAATGGCTATAGTCCCACTGAACTAGATCGCAAAGGGAGGGGGGGGGCGGTACTCAAGGTATGGTGTCCGTCTCGAGTGCTGGAGGTCCCGGGTTCAAGTCCCGGGATTTTTTTACGTGGACTTCGTTACAAAATTCCCCCTGGTCTCTGGGTAGTGAGATCGGACGCCCGTGTGTATTGCTGCGCACGTAAAAAATCCCTTGGCAGTTGAAAATCGAAAAGTAGCCTAACGGCGCTGCCCGGGCAAAATTTCGAGTTAAAAATCTACCTAAAGTATTTCAGGATCATCACCGGTGCTACGGAGTTCGTGCACTAAGCTGAGATTCTTCGGACTCAGGAGTAGTATTATATGATGCCTACTCCCCCCAAAATTGTGGTGCGCACCTCTTTTACTAAGAATAAAGAAGGAGGTGCCGGTAGGTGCTGTCGTTTTTAGTAAGCGCAAAGAAGGAGGTGCGGGACATAACTCAGGAGTAAATAATCGTCTGTTTTTGTGATATTACCTCCCCTTTTTTGAGACTTTTATTTTTTTTAAAGAATTAAAATTTAATTATTCCTGTTATCGTAGGTTGTAGTGGGCGGGTCTTCGTGTTATTTGTTGTTAAGGTGTGGTTGAGTGGCCGGGTAGTTAAATATCTGCATCGAAACACTATCATCATATCATTTTAGAGCTTCAAATGAAATCCTTACAAAGGTCAAGATGGCTAGTAGTATTGATTTTAATGGGTATGGCTTAGCGAAAGTCGGTGTTAAGGAGTGGGTAGCAGTTACTAGTGAGCCGTAGAGGGTCGTAGTGGTTTAAACAATATCATCATACAGATTAAAAATGAAAACCTTAAAAAAGTAAAGATGACCGGTATTATTGCATTTAGTGGGTATGACTTTGTGATATTCGTTGTTAAGGGGTGGGGTGAGTGGATGGGTAACCTATATAAACGCTTCCGAACACTATCATCGGGTTCGAACCCCAGTGGGGAGGTCTAGTGGTAGAAGAAATATTTATGTTTTTGTTACTTAGTTGTGATGGAGAGCTCTGGTGTTATTAACCCGGCTATGTTTAAGGGTACCCCAGACACTGTGGAAGTGACAGGTTCGAATCTCGGTACTTTGTCGTTGGTAAAATTGCCAGTCATCAACAGGTGGGTGTCTAGTTGATTATAGGGGTTAGTGCCGCTTTGTCCGGCCGTGTCGACCGCAGCCACAAGTCCCACCGCTGATGAAAAAACATAGGCATCAAATTTCACCCTTGTACCTATGCGTCACAAAATATAACATAACTATCAGAATATGATATAATCTTAACCTCAACAGGTGTTGCCAAAAATCAATACTCATTTTCATAACGGCTAATCCAGGGGCTTATCGTCGTCGTAATGACAAAAATGGGGTATTGATATTACTAATATCTTCATGGCTGCAAATAGTTCGCGATATTAATAAAGGTTCATATAAAGGCTGGAAGGGGATTAAAGGATTAACACCTATTGTCGGAATTATCCACAGAAATCAAAAGCACTACTCAATCGATTTTTACTCATATGTGGCGGTTGGGGGTTATGGGTTAGGTGTATGTGTCCTTATTCAGTTAAAACAGGTGGTATGAGTAGGAGATATCACAAACAGTATCAGCATATGCCACTCTGATCTTAAATATCAGTAGTTCGTTATTCTTGTGACATTGAAAACGATTGGGGTTTGAAAAAGGATGGTGTACTATGTGATACAGGTCACCCTCTGTCAGCGCATCGTAGCTGTGTTGTGAATTGTTGCCTATTACATCCGGGTGTGAAAATAATCAAACATATTTCATATCAGATCAATAGGCATGCCTCTATATAGCTGCACTGCGAACTTGGTTAGAGTCTACTTTAGGAAGTATCGTGTATCTGTGTATGCGCACTTACCACTTCTTATAGATGTGTGTAGTATTATTGGAGAGCAGCCGTTATGTATACATTATCAGAGTATGTTGCCTTACAGGGCTGGTGTAGTGTCTTTGTGTCTGCTATGCTGCATGTATTGTTCTGTTGCCTTGTATTATTTGGAGGGAGTTTCATGTGGTTGTCAAGTTAATTTTTCCCCACTCAGAATCCACATCCCCAGTGTCATTAGATGGTTTTTAACTTGTCTGCCTATTGTCCTCGCTTCACATTCATACAATAGTATAGGTTCTATGTAGTACTTGAACACTCTTTTTCTCCTTGTAATTGACATCTTTATATTAGTCATTATGTTTTCCACCTTACCAAAGACTATCTTCAACATATCGAAGCTTGGTCTATCCTCTTAAAGACAACTATTTCTTGTAGTCAATTTGCTACATTTTTCCCGTGTCAAGCTTCATGTCTCTGATCGTCTGTATTAGTGTGTTAGAAGTAAACCAACATCACACAAGACAGTCCATACACTACCACAATGTATACAAAAAGAAGCAATACACATAATCACAGTATATAAATATAGTACTAAATAGGAAGTAGTTGAAAGAATTCAAGTACATTATTACAAGGTAAATTAAATACAGTGATATGTATAAAATATCACACACCCGTGTTACATTAGCAAATAAGTACAAAGCACAAGGGTATGAAATACGTTGGTGTATTAGTTACATACAAATGAACCATACAACATACCGGCAAGTCCGCTACGGGACCTAACTCGTGTGAAGTTATGTCTGTAACCAACAGAAATGTGTGTGTGGTAATAACTACGATGTCTGTCTTTCATCATGTATCTGACCTGTTTGCATACCACTACATTCCTTTGTTCACTTGTTGTATACTACCAATCAGGGTAATTGTCTTAGAATTGACCCACATTTTATGTTAGACAAGCATTGATTGGCTGTTCACTTGTGGTCTACAACCAATCAGGGTAATTGTCTTAGAATTGACCCACATTTTATGTTAGACAAGCATTGATTGGCTGGCAACTATAAGGTGGGCGGGGCTTACTGTATGTAATATATATCCAACTCACTACCTCTCACTCATCTTTGTGATGTACACAAGAACGACGAAAGATTGGATCTTCAGTTTTGTGATTATTCAATGACTATTTGCCTTCAAGTTAGAAAGTTTGCCATTTACCGTTTTGTCTCAGTATCCACGGACTATCAGCCATATACGGACCTACAGCTTTTGCGGCTCTTTCTTCCAATTTTTGGACATTCACAACTGCCTTGTAAGAATTATCAGCCAGATTCTTACCCTGACGCATCCGAAGTGTAAGCAACCTCGTTATTCTGCCATAGTTTACAACGTCATCTGCAAAGAAGTCATCGGCGTTTGAAACAAAGACGAGGAAAAAAGTGTTCGGGATTGAAACAGTTTACTAGACTAGTGAATAATACATCTTGTTGTTTGAGTATTTGACTTACCTATCTAGCCAACATCGTGTTATCGACCTTTGGTGAAAGATAGAAACTAAATATATTCAACGCTATATTCATCGGCTCGCTGTGAACGTGTGTCAAGTCGACAGTTGCTTGTCTCAGTATCAAGTCGCTAGTGAACATGCCTAAAAATACAAAGATGTCAACTAGGCAATCATCTGAGAACCACTTATGTGCAACTTGTGGGAAAGGTTTCACTGAAAGGCGCAGTCTGCTTCGCCATACTCGGACCAGTCACAGTACCAAGGAGCAAGTGTATTCGTGTCACACTTGTGGTCATAAGTTTAACAGAAAAGACAATCTACAACGTCACATTACAAAGGAACACACTACACCAGAAGTATCACCCAGTGTAATACCAACAGACGCTTCAACACCCGCTTCAGCAACACTACGTAAGAGACATGTGGCTACTAATAGTGATGTGGCAGTCAGCGAGAAGAAGACTAAACAAGACGAAAACTCCCAGCCAGTCAGTGACACACAACCCACGGATGAAGCGGCTTCTTTACACACTCTTCCAGATGATATTAGACAAGTATACACCGACAACTGGAGTAGTATCAAAACACATCACAAGATAAACAAATATATGTCTGTCTATACATTTTATATTAGCCCACACACAATCCACCCTAAAGACTGGGCATCTACCTTGAACAAGATCTTTACCATTCAAAAGAGCATATTCAAAATCAACTTTAGTTATCATATAGTCCTTAGGCACAGCGAAACAGACGCTCTTCGATTGTATCACGCATCTTCAAATAATGCTTCTGTCTTAGAACTTCCACAACTAATCAAAAATAGACAAGACTTTGACGATTTTATCAAAATAGTACACGAACATGACGTTCTTACCTACGCTATGCAACAACGTCCAAATACCAAATACACTACAGAGACGATTCCAGCTATATGTTTTTATCTCTATCATATCCCAGAATTCCGGCTTGTTTAATAAATAACCACCCTTTTATGACCCACGTTAGGCACAACTGTGCATGATCATACTAGATATAGCATTCCATATTTAACCATCCATTTTGTATACTGGTATTACGCTTGTTCCTTTTTGTGTGTAAAATTTGCTGGAAATACTGTAAAATAAACAGTTTTATGTATTATAAGTGCGTTCACTTGTTGGTTTTTAGTGTTGATGGTACATATGAGTGTCATGTGGTGAGCGGGTGTTACATGTTGATGGCCAAGTCAAGAAATATCTCAACCATACTTATAAAAATTAGGAAAATATGTTAACCTAATGAGAAAATTATTGACCAAGTGAAGAAATATCTCAACCATACTTATTAAACGGAGAAAAATGTGTTATCCAATAGGGAAAAATATTGACCAAGTGAAGAAATATCTCAACCATACTTATGAAAAGGAGAAAAATGTGTTAACCTAATGAGAAAAATATCGCCCAAGTGAAGAAAAATTTACACAAAACTTATAAAACTTAGGAAAATGTGTTAATCTAATGAGAAAAATATCGCCCAAGTGAAGAAAAATGTACACAAAACCTATAAAACTTAGGAAAATGTGTTAATCTAATGAGAAAAATATCGCCCACGTGAAGAAAAATTTACACAAAACTTATACAACTTAGGAAAATGTGTTAACCTAATGAGAAAAATATCGCCCAAGTGAAGAAATATCTCAACCATACTATGAAAAGGAGAAAAATGTGTTAACCTGATGAGAAAATATCGCCCAAGTGAAGAAATATCTCAACCATACTTATGAAAAGGAGAAAAATGTGTTAACCTGATGAGAAAATATCGCCCAAGTGAAGAAAAATTTACACAAAACTTATAAAACTTAGGAAAATGCGTTAACCTAATGAGAAAAATATTGACCAAGTGAAGAAATATCTCAACCATACTTATGAAAGGAGAAAAATGTGTTAACATAATGAGAAAATATCGCCCAAGTGAAGAAAAATTTACACAAAACGTATAATACTTAGGAAAATGTGTTAACCTAATGAGAAAAATATTGCCCAAGTGAAGAAAAAATTTACACAAAACTTATAAAACTTAGGAAAATGTGTTAACCGAATGAGAAAAATATTGACCAAGTAAAGAAAAACGTACTCCAAACTTCTGAAAATAAAGAAAATTTGTTAACCAAAAGGGAAAAATATATGGGCTAAACTATGAAATATGTTGACCGAAGTAAGAAAATGTGTTAACCAAATAGGGAAAAATGTTGGTCAAAACATGAAACATCTCGACCAAACTTATAAATATCTCGTGTAAACTTCTAAAAAAGTAGGAAGAAATATTGCTTCTGTGTTTATGTCAAACGTGTCTTGAACTTTTATCTGAACAGACATTTCACAAGACATAATCATCAACGTCAACACTTTCCCTCTTTTACATTACTGAAAGCTTCAACTTATCAGTCCAGAGTATCCACTAAAGAAGCACTTATGCATACTAATCACCCAGCTCTTCACACTCTTGGTTTTTTTTTCTTTTCTAACACAAAGTGTCTCTGTCTTTCATAGATAGCTTCACAACATTTCTATGTAGCACCACTAACAACTCCAAACCTTCGTTGCACATGAGCTCTAATGAAACAGTCATAACAACATTTATGGCAATGCAATCTGTGGCTCCACCTGGGATAGTTTCAATAGCATCTGAGTATTCGTCAGCAAAGATCCACTTCCCATGGCTTACATCTTCAACTTTCTATACCACAATGTCTGCTACACTAACCTTCCATTGGTCCATCTTTCAACAATACAAAGAGTGTTCTCGAAGTCTAGCTAACATAACATTGCTTACTTTGTCCACCTCTATCACACTTTGTCATTTCACAGCTGCAATAGCGGCAAGTCTGCAACCAACCAACAGTGTCTGTTATGAATTCGACCTTTCTTAAAGCCACGTCTGCCTTACTGAGCCCTTGAATACCCTCTACCACATCGTCTAACCGACTTTCAACGTTTCATACCAAATAACATTAACATTCTCTTTGATTACAGAACAGCTGATTTTCTGCTGACTAGGCAGATTTTCCAACCTCGCTGGAGATAAATCATATGCCCCCTAACCTACTAGGCGCTATTCTAGACAACGAATATGGTAATCGACCAGCACCCCTAGGCAGAACTTGAAAAAACAACAGAGCTTGGGTTATTGAGACGCATGAGTTGCATTCCTTGGACTAACCAGAAAGACATCAAACACAACAAACTCTTTCTTACTAACCCTAACCCTAAGTATACAGCATCTAATCCTAACCCTAACCCTAACTATACATCAACTAACCCTAACCCTAACTATACAACAAACTCTTTCTTAAGAGACATAGATACAAGCCAGTGTTAGAAATGAAAAAGTTAAATCTATGTGATTAAATTTTAATTAAAATTTAAAACTAATAAATCGCAATTTTATTGCGCAAGATGTAAGCTTGATATATGTCCTATACCTAACCTATACCTATACTTACCCTATATCTGTATATTAAGTGAAGCGCGCAACAATATTGCGATTTATTAGTTTTAAATTTTAATTAAAATTTAATCACATAGATTTAACTTTTTCATTTCTAACACTGGCTTGTATCTATGTCTCTTAAGAAAGAGTTTGTTGTATAGTTAGGGTTAGGGTTAGTTGATGTATAGTTAGGGTTAGGGTTAGGATTAGATGCTGTATACTTAGGGTTAGGGTTAGTAAGAAAGAGTTTGTTGTGTTTGATGTCTTTCTGGTTGTCCAAGGAATGCAACTCATGCGTCTCAATAACCCAAGCTCTGTTGTTTTTTCAAGTTCTGCCTAGGGGTGCTGGTCGATTACCATATTCGTTGTTTAGAATAGCGCCTAGTAGGTTAGGGGGCATATGATTTATCTCCGCGAGGTTGGAAAATCTGCCTAGTCAGCATAAAATCAGCTGTTCTGTAATCAAAGAGAATGTTAATGTTATTTGGTATGAAACGTTGAAAGTCGGTTAGACGATGTGGTAGAGGGTATTCAAGGGCTCAGTAAGGCAGACGTGGCTTTAAGAAAGGTCGAATTCATAACAGACACTGTTGGTTGGTTGCAGACTTGCCGCTATTGCAGCTGTGAAATGACAAAGTGTGATAGAGGTGGACAAAGTAAGCAATGTTATGTTAGCTAGACTTCGAGAACACTCTTTGTATTGTTGAAAGATGGATCAATGGAAGGTTAGTGTAGCAGACATTGTGGTATAGAAAGTTGAAGATGTCAGCCATGGGAAGTGGATCTTTGCTGACGAATACTCAGATGATATTGAAACTATCCCAGGTGGAGCCACAGATTGCATTGCCATAAATGTTGTTATGACTGTTTCATTAGAGCTCATGTGCAACGAAGGTTTGGAGTATCTTAGTGATGCTGACATAGAAATGTTGTGAAGCTATCTATGAAAGACAGAGACACTTTGTGTTAGAAAAGAAAGAAAACCAAGAGTGTGAAGAGATGGGTGATTAGTATGTATAAGTGCTTCTTTAGTGGATACTCTGGACTGATAAGTTGAAGCTTTCAGTAATGTAAAAGAGGGAAAGTGTTGACGTTGATGATTATGTCTTGTGAAATGTCTGTTCAGATAAAAGTTCAAGACACGTTTGACATAACTACAGAAGCAATATTTCTTTCCTACTTTTTTAGAAGTTTACACGAGATATTTATAAGTTTGGTCGAGATGTTTCATGTTTTGACCAACATTTTTCCCTATTTGGTTAACACATTTTCTTACTTCGGTCAACATATTTCATAGTTTAGCCCATATATTTTTCCCTTTTGGTTAACAAATTTTCTTTATTTTCAGAAGTTTGGAGTACGTTTTTCTTTACTTGGTCAATATTTTTCTCATTCGGTTAACACATTTTCCTAAGTTTTATAAGTTTTGTGTAAATTTTTTCTTCACTTGGGCAATATTTTTCTCATTAGGTTAACACATTTTCCTAAGTATTATACGTTTTGTGTAAATTTTTCTTCACTTGGGCGATATTTTCTCATTATGTTAACACATTTTTCTCCTTTCATAAGTATGGTTGAGATATTTCTTCACTTGGTCAATATTTTTCTCATTAGGTTAACACATTTTCCTAAGTTTTATAAGTTTTGTGTAAATTTTTCTTCACTTGGGCGATATTTTCTCATCAGGTTAACACATTTTTCTCCTTTTCATAAGTATGGTTGAGATATTTCTTCACTTGGGCGATATTTTCTCATCAGGTTAACACATTTTTCTCCTTTTCATAGTATGGTTGAGATATTTCTTCACTTGGGCGATATTTTTCTCATTAGGTTAACACATTTTCCTAAGTTGTATAAGTTTTGTGTAAATTTTTCTTCACGTGGGCGATATTTTTCTCATTAGATTAACACATTTTCCTAAGTTTTATAGGTTTTGTGTACATTTTTCTTCACTTGGGCGATATTTTTCTCATTAGATTAACACATTTTCCTAAGTTTTATAAGTTTTGTGTAAATTTTTCTTCACTTGGGCGATATTTTTATCATTAGGTTAACACATTTTTCTCCTTTTCATAAGTATGGTTGAGATATTTCTTCACTTGGTCAATATTTTTCCCTATTGGATAACACATTTTTCTCCGTTTAATAAGTATGGTTGAGATATTTCTTCACTTGGTCAATATTTTTCTCATTAGGTTAACATATTTTCCTAATTTTTATAAGTATGGTTGAGATATTTCTTGACTTGGCCATCAACATGTAACACCCGCTCACCACATGACACTCATATGTACCATCAACACTAAAAACCAACAAGTGAACGCACTTATAATACATAAAACTGTTTATTTTACAGTATTTCCAGCAAATTTTACACAAAAAGGAACAAGCGTAATACCAGTATACAAAATGGATGGTTAAATATGGAATGCTATATCTAGTATGATCATGCACAGTTGTGCCTAACGTGGGTCATAAAAGGGTGGTTATTTATTAAACAAGCCGGAATTCTGGGATATGATAGAGATAAAAACATATAGCTGGAATCGTCTCTGTAGTGTATTTGGTATTTGGACGTTGTTGCATAGCGTAGGTAAGAACGTCATGTTCGTGTACTATTTTGATAAAATCGTCAAAGTCTTGTCTATTTTTGATTAGTTGTGGAAGTTCTAAGACAGAAGCATTATTTGAAGATGCGTGATACAATCGAAGAGCGTCTGTTTCGCTGTGCCTAAGGACTATATGATAACTAAAGTTGATTTTGAATATGCTCTTTTGAATGGTAAAGATCTTGTTCAAGGTAGATGCCCAGTCTTTAGGGTGGATTGTGTGTGGGCTAATATAAAATGTATAGACAGACATATATTTGTTTATCTTGTGATGTGTTTTGATACTACTCCAGTTGTCGGTGTATACTTGTCTAATATCATCTGGAAGAGTGTGTAAAGAAGCCGCTTCATCCTTGGGTTGTGTGTCACTGACTGGCTGGGAGTTTTCGTCTTGTTTAGTCTTCTTCTCGCTGACTGCCACATCACTATTAGTAGCCACATGTCTCTTACGTAGTGTTGCTGAAGCGGGTGTTGAAGCGTCTGTTGGTATTACACTGGGTGATACTTCTGGTGTAGTGTGTTCCTTTGTAATGTGACGTTGTAGATTGTCTTTTCTGTTAAACTTATGACCACAAGTGTGACACGAATACACTTGCTCCTTGGTACTGTGACTGGTCCGAGTATGGCGAAGCAGACTGCGCCTTTCAGTGAAACCTTTCCCACAAGTTGCACATAAGTGGTTCTCAGATGATTGCCTAGTTGACATCTTTGTATTTTTAGGCATGTTCACTAGCGACTTGATACTGAGACAAGCAACTGTCGACTTGACACACGTTCACAGCGAGCCGATGAATATAGCGTTGAATATATTTAGTTTCTATCTTTCACCAAAGGTCGATAACACGATGTTGGCTAGATAGGTAAGTCAAATACTCAAACAACAAGATGTATTATTCACTAGTCTAGTAAACTGTTTAAATCCCGAACACTTTTTTCCTCGTCTTTGTTTCAAACGCCGATGACTTCTTTGCAGATGACGTTGTAAACTATGGCAGAATAACGAGGTTGCTTACACTTCGGATGCGTCAGGGTAAGAATCTGGCTGATAATTCTTACAAGGCAGTTGTGAATGTCCAAAAATTGGAAGAAAGAGCCGCAAAAGCTGTAGGTCCGTATATGGCTGATAGTCCGTGGATACTGAGACAAAACGGTAAATGGGAAACTTTCTAAACTTGAAGGCAAATAGTCATTGAATAATCACAAAACTGAAGATCCAATCTTTCGTCGTTCTTGTGTACATCACAAAGTGAGTGAGAGGTAGTGAGTTGGATATATATTACATACAGTAAGCCCCGCCCACCTTATAGTTGCCAGCCAATCAATGCTTGTCTAACATAAAATGTGGGTCAATTCTAAGACAATTACCCTGATTGGTTGTAGACCACAAGTGAACAGCCAATCAATGCTTGTCTAACATAAAATGTGGGTCAATTCTAAGACAATTACCCTGATTGGTAGTATACAACAAGTGAACAAAGGAATGTAGTGGTATGCAAACAGGTCAGATACATGATGAAAGACAGACATCGTAGTTATTACCACACACACATTTCTGTTGGTTACAGACATAACTTCACACGAGTTAGGTCCCGTAGCGGACTTGCCGGTATGTTGTATGGTTCATTTGTATGTAACTAATACACCAACGTATTTCATACCCTTGTGCTTTGTACTTATTTGCTAATGTAACACGGGTGTGTGATATTTTATACATATCACTGTATTTAATTTACCTTGTAATAATGTACTTGAATTCTTTCAACTACTTCCTATTTAGTACTATATTTATATACTGTGATTATGTGTATTGCTTCTTTTTGTATACATTGTGGTAGTGTATGGCTGTCTTGTGCGATGTTGGTTTACTTCTAACACACTAATACAGACGATCAGAGACATGAAGCTTGACACGGGAAAAATGTAGCAAATTGACTACAAGAAATAGTTGTCTTTAAGAGGATAGACCAAGCTTCGATATGTTGAAGATAGTCTTTGGTAAGGTGGAAAACATAATGACTAATATAAAGATGTCAATTACAAGGAGAAAAAGAGTGTTCAAGTACTACATAGAACCTATACTATTGTATGAATGTGAAGCGAGGACAATAGGCAGACAAGTTAAAAACCATCTAATGACACTGGGGATGTGGATTCTGAGTGGGGAAAAATTAACTTGACAACCACATGAAACTCCCTCCAAATAATACAAGGCAACAGAACAATACATGCAGCATAGCAGACACAAAGACACTACACCAGCCCTGTAAGGCAACATACTCTGATAATGTATACATAACGGCTGCTCTCCAATAATACTACACACATCTATAAGAAGTGGTAAGTGCGCATACACAGATACACGATACTTCCTAAAGTAGACTCTAACCAAGTTCGCAGTGCAGCTATATAGAGGCATGCCTATTGATCTGATATGAAATATGTTTGATTATTTTCACACCCGGATGTAATAGGCAACAATTCACAACACAGCTACGATGCGCTGACAGAGGTGACCTGTATCACATAGTACACCATCCTTTTTCAAACCCCAATCGTTTTCAATGTCACAAGAATAACGAACTACTGATATTTAAGAGCAGAGTGGCATATGCTGATACTGTTTGTGATATCTCCTACTCATACCACCTGTTTTAACTGAATAAGGACACATACACCTAACCCATAACCCCCAACCGCCACATATGAGAAAAATCGATTGAGTAGTGCTTTTGATTTCTGTGGATATTCCGACAATAGGTGTTAATCCTTTAATCCCCTTCCAGCCTTTATATGAACCTTTATTAATATCGCGAACTATTTGCAGCCATGAAGATATTAGTAATATCAATACCCCATCTTTGTCATTACGACGACGATAAGCCCCTGGATTAGCCGTTATGAAAATGAGTATTGATTTTTGGCAACACCTGTTGAGGTTAAGATTATATCATATTCTGATAGTTATGTTATATTTTGTGACGCATAGGTACAAGGGTGAAATTTGATGCCTGTGTTTTTCATCAGCGGTGGGACTTGTGGCTGCGGTGACACGGCCGGACAAAGTGGCACTAACCCCTATAATCAACTAGACACCCACCTGTTGATGACTGGCAATTTTACCAACGACAAAGTACCGAGATTCGAACCTGTCACTTCCACATTGTCTGGGGTACCCTTAAACATAGCCGGGTTAATAACACCAGAGCTCTCCATCACAACTAAGTAACAAAAACATAAATATTTCTTCTACCACTAGACCTCCCCACTGGGGTTCGAACCCGATGATAGTGTTCGGAAGCGTTTATATAGTTACCCATCCACTCACCCCACCCCTTAACAACGAATATCACAAAGTCATACCCACTAAATGCAATAATACCGGTCATCTTTACTTTTTTAAGGTTTTCATTTTTAATCTGTATGATGATATTGTTTAAACCACTACGACCCTCTACGGCTCACTAGTAACTGCTACCCACTCCTTAACACCGACTTTCGCTAAGCCATACCCATTAAAATCAATACTACTAGCCATCTTGACCTTTGTAAGGATTTCATTTGAAGCTCTAAAATGATATGATGATAGTGTTTCGATGCAGATATTTAACTACCCGGCCACTCAACCACACCTTAACAACAAATAACACGAAGACCCGCCCACTACAACCTACGATAACAGGAATAATTAAATTTTAATTCTTTAAAAAAAATAAAAGTCTCAAAAAAGGGGAGGTAATATCACAAAAACAGACGATTATTTACTCCTGAGTTATGTCCCGCACCTCCTTCTTTGCGCTTACTAAAAACGACAGCACCTACCGGCACCTCCTTCTTTATTCTTAGTAAAAGAGGTGCGCACCACAATTTTGGGGGGAGTAGGCATCATATAATACTACTCTCAGGCTTGAGTTAGGAGTAGAACTGGGCACTTATGGGTTATACCCGTGTGCAGTGATGTTGATCCATCGCTAAACTAAACTTACAAGTGTAATGAAAATCACAATAACCATGCCATTGTATTATGATTTCTATCACACTTTTAAGGTTTTCAAGTGAAGCCCCCTCATATCTTCGCAGCTTCCACATGATTCTTCACTTGCCTGTTAATTGTCCATGATTAGTCCCATATATCAGGATTGGCTCAATGTAGCTCTCATATAAGCTCTCGTGGGCCGCATAAGATCACTTGGCGGGCAGCATGCGGCCCGCGGGCCGTAGTTTGCCCACTCCTGTTATAGACCATTCTTCTTAGGCTTTAGAGCTGCACTTACATGAGTTGAGTTGAGCTAATAAACGACATCACTACACTCAGGACATTCCCATACACCCTCTGTCCCCTTGTTCAACAGCCAGTGAAGAGTCATACTGCTAATGGTTCCAACTGCCATCTGTTTGAAAGTTCTCCTGGTCTTCCCTCTCAGTTTTGAGATGTGTCCAGAACCCCTGCCGAACCCCACCATATCGTTCTCTTCACATACAGGTGCTCATCAGTCTGTTCCACATCTTTCTCCACCTGGTCCCACAGGCGCCTGATCACCTCTCCCTTGTCCATAGGTAATCTACCACCAAGCAGTGCATTCCCTGCCAGCCTATCAGCATGTTCATTTCCCCCCCCCCCCCCCCCCCCCCCCCCCCCCCCCCCCACACTCCCACATGACTAAGGCAGAAGAGCCATACAATTCTCAGCACTTACATATTTTTCAGAAGTCCATATGGCTAATTCATCTGAAAAGGAGGTATGTAATCTAGCTGGAATATTTTCTGTAATGACATTTATATATGCTGGGAACAAAATTGGTGACAGAACATCCCAATGGGGTACTCCTTGCTTCAATACCATTTTCTTGCTGGTTTTTCCTTGTACTTTTTTCCTGACAGTTCTGAAAACCATGGGGAAAATTAACCATTAATCTTGAACAGTATATGAAAGCACAGGGAGGGCAATCCGCCATGTTCTTTAAGAGTGAAAATGTTGCCGCAGCAGCAGAAGCCTAACAAAGGTAACCACAGATAGATGCAAAGTTTAGTATGAAAACATTCAACTTAAGTATATCATCAATACAGTAACTTTATTGGCAGAGTGGTCTCGTGTGTGCCCGAGTTCTGCAGTCAAGGTAAAATTTAGTTAGTTAGTCTTAGTTAGTCTTTCCTCTTGAGCCTAAGGCGGCGCATAGGGCAGAAGTCCTGTCTCTCCATGCCCGGCGGTTCACTGCTACCTGTTGTAGATCTTGGATATTTACTTGGCCATTGAATGAGTAAAATTTACCTTCAATAAAAATGAGTTCTGCAGCTTTAGCACGACCTGCCTAGAATTATTTTTTTTAAAACCAGTTCTCTACTGGTCAACTGTTTGAATCCCCACCCACTTCTTTATCTTCTTTCGTTCGCTTGAAGTTTGTCTATAACTGCAATGTTGTCTCTCGTATGAATTTAACTGTCTTTTATACTTCACTCAGTGGTCCATAGAATTTATGTTCCACTGTTGTTTCTCTAGGCCAGAAGGTCTGCCTTGATATGTCATATTTCAGAAAGTCTTGGAGTATGTGCTCTGCTGTCTGCGGTGCCAATCCACATGCGCACATACATGGCTGATTGAGCAATCT
Source organism: Cepaea nemoralis (assembly GCA_014155875.1). Classification (NCBI taxonomy): domain Eukaryota; kingdom Metazoa; phylum Mollusca; class Gastropoda; order Stylommatophora; family Helicidae; genus Cepaea; species Cepaea nemoralis. The sequence goes on along the minus strand of JACEFZ010017323.1, from coordinate 530,908 downwards.
TGAATTTTGTATACATGTGGCTGCGTAATCTATTGCACCCTTTTCTGAGGCGCCAAATAATAATTTGTTCTGGTCTTTCCATAAGATGGTAGCCACCTTGAGCTGGTGTTGGTGGCTTTGAATCCCCACTGAGGTGGAGAATTAAATAAAAAAACTGACTCAAACTCTCAGATCAACCCAGCCTAAAAAGGTACCAGGTCATGTTATCGGAAGTAAAGCTGGCAGACGTAATACTGACCACACCGCTAATTGAGTGTCAAACCCTGATTAAAAATATGGGGCTCGCATGTGGCTTAGGGGATAGTCAAACACAGTTTTACAACTGCCCAGACATACCGAGTCAGATATCAAAATCAGCTGTGGGATATGGAATTAGATCACCCTGTCTTGATCTTGATGGTATGCGACATTGGCCATTCAGAATGGCAAACTACAAAATGTTACACTGCCTAGTAAATCAAACAGTGAGTAAATGCTGGGGTTGAGTGCAATATCCTGTAAAGGATATGAAACTGCTGTAAGCACCATATGCCCAACATGCCTACAATCACAGAAAAGGATAATTTACTTTCAAATATTATTATCATAATCATCTTCATCATCATCATCTTCCACTTTTCCCTTCAAGCGTTGTGGGGAGGAATAATTGGCAGACATTACAGTGAAAGAATATGCACACTTCACGTGAAATAAAAACAAACAAATCCATATTTACATTTTCCCATTACGCAGTTCAGTTGAACACAAAACAATCTACAGTAAGTGCATACAAACAATTTTTATGAGAGGCATGAGTTACATAATATGCTTGCACATTCTTAATTGTAAAAGCAGAAATAATACACAGAACTGCGTAGAACTGGTTAACAAAAATAATTATAGCCAGGGTGTGCTAAAGCTGCAGGACTCATTTTTATTGAAGGTAAATTCTGCCTTGACCACAGAACTCATTTTCAAAAAAAGTCTTAAAAGCCGAGAGGATCTACTTTATTGCCTCGGGTTTTATCCCACATGGCTCAGCTCGATTTAATTCGGCAGGCCTGCGGAAGGTGCCACACAAAGTACGAACTTCGTAGCTCCAGTAACGACCCCCAGGAGTCTCCGAGAGAAATACACTCGTCAACCGAAAGACATAGCCCGGAATCAAACCCATAACCTTCGGAGCGCCAGGTAGATGGCTTGACCACTTCACCACAGAGACTCCCGTAGATGCCATTTTTACCTGTGCTAGCACAGTGACGATCCAGGTGTCCCGCCAACCCAGAGGTCATGTGTCGGATTCCCCAGGAGGGCAGAGATTTAACAAAAACTGACCTGGGCTCTCAGATCATCATCATCAAGTGCTATGTCAGCTGGTGTAGGCATCCATGTCTCTCCACATATCTAGGTCTTTGGTGTTCTGGATCAACTCTGCTGTTAATAATCCTCCATGCCACCATCTCAATCCATCCAGCATCATTTCTCTTAGTCGGCCTCTGCCTCTCTTCCCCTTGATCTTTCCAGTTGTCACGATGTTCTTCAATGCCTCTCTTCTCATCACATGACCAAAGAAAGCTGTATGTCTCTTTCTTATTGTTGTATATAATGTTGTAATTTCATTAGCCTCTTTCTTATTGTTGTATATAAAATTATAATGTTGTAGTTTCATTAGCCTCATTCTTTTTGTTTTATATAATGTTCGTTTCATTAGCCTCTTTCTTATTGTTGTATATAATGTTCCAGTTTCATTAGCCTCTTTCTTATTGTTGTATATAATGTTCTGATTTCGTTAGCCTCTTTCTTATTGTTGTATATAATGTTCTAGTTTAATTAGCCTCTTTCTTATTGTTGTATATAATGTTCCAGTTTCATTAGCCTCTTTCTTATTGTTGTATATAATGTTCCAGTTTCATTAGCCTCTTTCTTATTGTTGTATATAATGTTGTAGTTTCATTAGCCTCTTTCTTATTGTTGTATATAATGTTCTAGTTTCGTTAGCCTCTTTCTTATTGTTGTATATAATGTTGTAGTTTCATTAGCCTCTTTCTTATTGTTGTATATAATGTTCCAGTTTCACTAGCCTCTTTCTTATTGTTGTATATAATGTTCCAGTTTCATTAGCCTCTTTCTTATTATTGCATATAATGTTCCAGTTTCATTAGCCTCTTTCTTATTGTTGTATATAATGTTCCAGTTTCATTAGCCTCTTTCTTATTGTATATAATGTTCCAGTTTCATTAGCCTCTTTCTTATTGTTGTATATAATGTTCCAGTTTCATTAGCCTCTTTCTTATTGTTGTATATAATGTTCCAGTTTCATTAGCCTCTTTCTTATTGTTGTATATAATGTTCCAGTTTTATTAGCCTCTTTCTGATTGTTGTATGTAATGTTCTAGTTTCATTAGCCTCTTTCTTATTGTTGTATATAATGTTCCAGTTTCATTAGCCTCTTTCTTATTGTTGTATATAATATTGTTGTATATAATGTTCAAGTTTCATTAGCCTCTTTCTTATTGTTGTATACAATGTTGTATATAATGTTCTAGTTTTATTAGCCTCTTTCAGACCCACCCAGTCTAAAAGGGGAACCAGGAAATGTCCAGGGAAGACAAGATGGCTGGCTTGAGTACCCACTGGTCTAGACAAATATGGGCCCAGCAAGGCACTATGTATACAACAGGCCTCAAAACATGGAACAGGAACTTTTCCTTAAGCTACAGTGATTAAAAACAGACTTTAAGTCAAAGACATGCACAATAAAATAGAGGAGCATCTGGCTCAGTGGCTAGATCTCTGGGCTTCCATTAGGGAGACCTGTGTTTGAATCCTCAGTAAGGTGACAGATGTTTGTTGTTGTCGGGGGGAAGAAATAAAATCCCAACCTGCAGTGTTCATGGAGACTGCACTAGCCAGACGGCCTTATTTACTCAGGATCAAGGACACCCCTCCCCCATGCACTGCAAAGTACTATAGGCAGTCATTGCAGTTTTTATACACAGCAAATACATATAAACAGCTCACTAACTAAAGTTTTGAAAGTGAATGATTATACATTCAACCAAACTAAGCAATGAAATGGAGCCCTATGGGAACCTCACTTAAAAACAAAACAAAATAACAAGCATGTGGATCGTTTTATTCAGAAGGCGTAATAGCAAAGAGAAAAACAAATAAAACAAAAACATAGGTAAAATGATGTAAGCCAACTTTAAAAATTACATATAATAAAGTGAAGATTATGTGGAAGGACAAATCAAAGACAATGTGGAAGGATAGACTATAGATTCTATAGGAGATAACACTGCATGCATACAAGAGACATGAATACATGGGAAAATAGCATTTAGAGGATAATTTGTCAATAATCTATCGACTATAAGAAAACAATGAAGTTAAATACATATCATTTTTCTATATTAGTTAAATATACACAAAGATTTCTGCACAGGGAAAACGAAACATAATTCTGAGATACTCAAAATAAGTTTACAGAAATTCTTAACATGTGCAAAAGAATCTGAAGCATCCTAAATTTTTAGTTAACTGTATATGTGGTTTAAAAAACAAGATTATTGGATACATGAGAACTCATCATTCAAACACGCATATTAAAACTAGCAATATAACATATATTAATATGGCAAATTGTTACAAAACAGACAGCACATGGAACTTGCTAACAACAGCAAGTTTTTCAGATCGTTATTTCATTTAAAGCTGATATTGTAGATAAACACAAAGAGACAAAACTATACTAGATTCAAGTATCAAGCATAAGAATAAAAACAAAAAAACCTTTTGTTTAATGTTAAATGAACAAGCTGTAAAAATTCTTGTCTATAAATTTCCGACCAACATACATATTTCTGCAGATTCAGTTCTCACATATATCTGCAAATTTAGCTCTCAAATATTTCCACAGATACAGCTCCCATAAATTACTGCACACACAGCTCCCACACATTTCTGCAGAAACAATTCTCACACAAAAGAAACAAGCCAGCATCTTCTCGTTAAAAGCCTTACACTTTTAAACAATAGAAAGCTTCTACAGGGTGTATTTTTAATGACTGTGCAGTATTTGAAAATATTGCCAGCCCAAGTTTTGTATTTACCTATTATGTTCCATGAACTTTACAGAGGGTGAATACAAAACATGGACCGGCAATATTTTCAAATACTGCACAGTCATTAAAAATACACCCTATACCACACTCGCAACAATCACCAACTCGGATACATACCGGATTTATCAGAATGGATTCATTACACTTGAAGCTATCCACTGGGCCTTGATTCCTCTCCTCTTGAGATCGCAGAAGGCATTTAGCTCGGCTCACAATCTCCATAATCACAGACAAGAACCCCAATGTGTGTACACTAGAACCACACAAAGTATGAGTGTTCTGTTCTCACTGACGTTGGGGTGTAAACTGTTAGGACTTACCATATTCTAGGCAATGACATCATGAGATGGGGTGATCAGTTACAATTCTTGCTGACTTTTCTTTCCAGATAAATTTTAAAAAATTTAGAAAATTATCCTGTACTTATATTTGAGGCTTAATCAACCCTAAAAATGTATTGGTTTGAAACAATCCACTGCTGCGGACTGAACCTGGGCCAATGTCTTGGCAAGCAGGTAAGCTAACCACTAAGTTACTGAGGGTGTTGTGGATACAAGTAAAGGACCCCTCTTCCCATCACGATGTATAGTGGGTTCATGGTGCTAGAAGTTAGAGCATCTGATGTACTAACTAGAGATCTGGTTGGAAGTACAACATCCTCATTTTTCTGTTTCTATAAAACATTATTTACAACTGGATTTAGACCATGCATATTTCAAGTTAGAGATGGATACCATACCTCCAAGCCACTCTAGGTTCATTCTATAGGTTCCTGTATCATCTACAGAAACTTAGCACCATCATAAGAGCGAAGAGCAGACAACTTGCCATAACCAAGAGCAGATAACTAGCATTACTGGGATAGCAACAAATAATTCTTTATTTAAAATATACTCCCTGAATGTAAGGCTAAAAACCATTAAAAGAAGGGGGAGAGGTGAAGTGGCTTAGCAGTACGACATTCACACCAAGCTCCAATGTGGATTAAATGGATTTTAATAAGATATGAAACAAGATGGTATTCTAGCATTGTTGAAATTCTCTTACTATGGTATATGGGAAGAGATTGGAGTACTCGTGGAGGTAGGTATCCATGTGCAATGAAAGTAATTCTTTACAAACCTTACTTAACTAACTAAACAAACAAAATCAGTAACACAGGCTCTAGCAATGCAAGGTACCAAATTGGAACAAGAATAAAAACAATACATGACATTTTATGACTAGTGAAAAAATATCACAAGATTAATGATACTGTTGTTTACCTGAGAGAAAACAAGAGATTCATTATTCCACAGCATCCTTGTGAATCCCACTGATGCGACAGCTGCAATCCATATAATTATATTATGGGTATATCATTTTCAATTTACTTCACCTGGGCATTGTGTTAGAGCCTGTTGCCAATTAAATTCCTGAAACCTGCGGAGGAAACATGACCAACCGACATCTAATCTTGGCCAGTCTGTATGTGCTGTGCCGAATCACGACCTGGATACACCCTACTATGCCTGTCCTAGATGTGGCGCTACAGTAGCAGTCTTGCCATCCAGCTGGTTGCTGGCATTGGAGAGGGGATGGAGAACTCAGCAGGAGCCCATGGAGATGATACATGAGTACCATTCATTCATTCATTCATTAGTATGTTCTTTGCAGAACCTCTTTCCCATAATAACCTTCCGGAAAACTTCTTGATCATAAGCAAGATGTCCCAAGTCCGATACACCAATCTGAAGATCATCTGCCATATCCTGCACCTATCTATTCTTTGCCCTTCCTCTTCCTCTCTTCCTGTGTGTACCAGGTTGGAAGAACAAGCCTCTAGCCCCAACCTCACTGCAACAGATGCAAGCCCATTTTGAGGCTTAGACAACTTGAACATCAAAGCATTGGACTTAAAAATGGAAGTCATGGAGAGGATCCATAACCAGTCACCCATCATATTCAATAATAATTCATAAATAAACTTGTTGTATGTAATTCTCTGTGTCTATCTGGATATGCCTAGATAAAAGAAAAGTATAGAGATTTGTTATAGAAAAATATTTCAGCTGACTAAAGATAACAGAAAAAAATATACATAATGTTATAAAAATAGGAGTCCAGCTATCAAGGTCTGAGAAGATTTAGATTGTAGTGTCCTGCTGTCCAAGAGGATTCTGAGGGCTGAGGTTGCTCCTACTGTCACTGCCTGAGAAGATTATGAGGCTGAGGTTGCTCCTACAGTCATGTCTGAGAAGATTCTGAGCGCTGAAATTGCTCTTGCCACCACAATGTAGAATGCTTGCTTGTTTTTCGGTTTTATTTGTACTTTCAAAACATTACAACCAACCTTACAGTGGTACAAATCTACATTAACATATCTGAGAGATCTGCATCCTACACACCACTCAACCAGCATTAAATCACATTATGAAAATAAGTGTCTCTGAAAATTGCCACTGAATTGCTAGCACTATGAAAGCATCCGTATCCAATGAAACTAATCCTGTGCAAACTAAACTAAATCTAAACTATCTAAGCAAGCAAACACGAACATGCATACTATATTAATTCCAGGCTGGTATAGATCTGCCTCATTTCTGAATGCAGTTAAAAGTAAAGCTACTCCCGTAGCAGATATTGTCATTGGGGTGTGAATGTTAGGCCTTCACATATATTAGATCACAACATATGATGTAGGGTGCTCAGTTCACTGCCTCACCTTCTTTCCTTGCCAGGCAATTCCAAGAAAATTCTGAAAATCGTCTGGTACCAGTTTTTATGAGGCTGGGCCGACCCACAAAGCCATACTGGTTGGAAAAAATCATCCTGCCTCTACTGGTGATTGAACCCATAACACTGTCCTGGCAGACAAGAGCACTAATTCCCTGAATTTGTAGATGAAGTAGGCCTTTCCTGTAAGGAATTAAAAGTTACTTGAAAGTTGTCGCTTTAGGCCTATACTTTCAATGACCAAACAGGGTGTTGACAGTGGTGTGGTCTGTAATGTTCTAGCCAGTTGTACTTTCTCATGAGAATCCCTGTGTAAATGTTACTAAGCCAGTGCAAACCCAAGGCGGTATAGGCTGGAGAAAATCCAGTTAGAGCTAATGGTTGAAACCATAACCACTAAGTTATAAACTCACTGCATAGTCACGACTTTCTCCCTGAGAACAAACAACCAATTTAGATCTTGCTCAACCTTTACACAACCTAATTGTATAAGGACCAATAGCCACTATACTAAATTGGAACAAATGCATGTATCGAAGTTCTTGGAAAAAGGGAATGAAAGCACAAAGCATGGATGCCACTCAAAATCGTAAAGATTAAGAAAGGGAAAATTACGAAAGCAGATTTAAACAAAAGCAAAAACAGAGCTTTTAAAGAGAGAGTCCATAAAAATACATATAAGCTAACGAAGAAGCTAGAAAGCAGATAAGGGTGCATAGAAGACAATATTTAGATGACCCATCAGGAGAGGCAGAAGTAGCTACAACAAAGGGAAATCTCAAAGAAATTAAAGTATAACAGGGATAACCACAGCCAAAAACAGTAATCTAAATCTTTTAAAGAGACTAAGACAATGTAATTACAAACATCATAAAGGCAGTCGACACATTTTAGCTCCAATATGATAAGAAACAAATAGAACATAATGTAACGACTAGAAATATTTATGGAAAAAGAAACAAAAAGACAATGAGAACAGATTTAGGACAGCTCTCCTTTATGGCATTGAAATATATCATTAAATGATTTGATATATACAACTGGAGGTTGCGAGAGGTAAAGAATCATGATTGCCCACACCTTTTGGCCAGTCACTTGATGCTGATGAAAATAGGTTAATTGCTGTCAGAGTTATTCTTGGTGTATTACATTGATTTGTTTTTCATAATTAATAAAATTTCAGTAACAGGAAGTTGCCAGTTAAGCTGTCAATGTTATCAAAAAGAAGAATGCCAGGTATGTACAGTTTCAAACGGAACACTGTGTGGTACGAGACGTAGATGGGAACCTCTGTGAAGAGGTCAGGCCATCGACATCATACTCTGAAGTCCGAGGGTACATTTTCAGACTCTGTCATTCAGTTTACTGAGTATGCTTTTCCTGTAGACCTCTAGGCGAAGCTACGGAGTCATGTGGTGCATTTGGCAGGCCACTGCAGAAAAAGATTGAGCCATATGGGATAAAACCTGATTCAATGTATCGTCCTTCAAACCTTCAGATTGAGAAGTACAGACATGAATTTTGACAGAGCAGAAACTACTTTATAAAAATGAAAAGTTGGTTTGGAAAAAAAAAGACATCATGAGAATGACGAACTTGTGATACAACATCAAAGTTGATAAAATTGTACAACCAGTGGATACATTTGTATATCCAAAGGAAATTTTACAATTGCTTCTACTAGTAAGAAAACATGTAATAGAGCTAATCTTGGCTTTGTTGAATGGCTTGAAATAAATTCAATCTGTTATGCTGAAAATATGTCAGCAAGCCATAGTGTTTAATTTCTCTGAACAGATACTGAAGTGAATAGATGCCAATCATTTAAAAATAATTATGTACAAGACCTGAATACTTGTTACTTTCAATACTGTAAACATATATATGCACACAATTTGAACATTTGTTTCTTGATGTGTCTGCACATTTATGTGAGTCATTTATATTCTGTTTCTATATCTTGATATGCTATATCCTTCAGTTTTAATATATACTTGTTGCACTTTTATGTATCTGATACTTCTGACTATATGTGTGAGTGACCTATGTTCACCTACCTACATCTGGATATGCTATATCCTCCAGTATTGATAGTAACTTGTTGTACTGCATGTACTTGATGTTTCTTTGTTGTACTACATGTACTGCATGTACTTGATGTTTCTGCACAATTTTGCTAATGACCTATGTTCAGTTGCATCTTTATATGCTCCAAGTTACTGTTTAAAGCTTTTAATATGTATCATAACGTGTGGTAGTACCTCCTTCGTTAAAACAAAGCCATGCTAAAATATAGACTTACAACCAACAAGGATATAATTTATAGTTTTGGTTTTGTTTATTACTCCAGCTGACTCTGTGGTGAAGGGGATACGAAACCAATTCGTAATCCCACAAACCACGTTTGAAATACAGTTGCGGGCGATTTGGCAGCAGACTGTCTTGTATTGGTTTTCAAGCAATAGCATGAGTGCCGGATGTCCAGAAAGCAATAACAAACTACTGAATGTAAACTTGCCAAGAAAACATAAACAGCCAAAATATGCTGGGGTTGACTGCAACATCCTGTAAAGGAATTGCAGCTAACTTTTAACTTATCACTCCTACCATTCCCAGCTGTGGTAACACAGTAGCCAGCATGCTTAACCCTTTACAGGGCATAGCGGCCATTACCGGCCGATCGCTTAAACGAGCGTAGCGGCCGATTGCACCCGATACTATTATGCATTGTAATAACGCGATCTCTCGGCTTTCCGACACTTCCTACGGCTACTTTCACTTTCGCCGATAGCTTGACAACGTGGCCGCCATTTGTAAACGCGCTATCATGAATTTGAACAGACTTTTACTGACTTTTTTTGATAGTTTTCGGGATTTTTAAGCTGTTTTTCAAAATGGATTTTGGCGATTCTTCAAGTGATAGCCGAGATTTCGCTAGGTTCAATTTAAATGACATTAAAGGGCACAAAGTTGACTATTAATCGGAGCTAGATATCAGTGCAAAGCGTTACTTTGCATTAGCAGTCTGAGTCGGACTTCAAAGAAAGTGATTATGATTCTGAAAATGTGTTTGTAAATTGCCGTATAGATGACGGAAAATCACAAACAACATGCCGTATTTCGTAAATATTTGTGTTCATATATGGATTACCGGCAACAATCACGTGAGTAACATATTCTGCATGCTTTTACCCTTCATTGTGTTGTTTATTTAACTAACATCGGTTGACTAACACCTTATTTGTGATGCTTTTACTAATGCAACCCGAAATTTTACTGAACCTGAAAAAATCTTGCCCGTTCAGGGCTACAAAACGGACAAGCGTCTGCCCTGTAAAGGGTTAAGTGTTGCCAGGTTGTCATGTGTTTGAGTTTGCATTAAGGTAGATTTTTAAACTTTACCTAGGCTCCCAGCCCGACCCAGCCTAAAATAGGTGCAAGGAAATTCCTGCGAAGTAAACGTGCCGGCCGTGTGATATTGACCACATCACCTCTCGAGTTCTGAATTTTCTGTAAAAATATGGGGCTAGTACCACATGTTCAATAAGCCTCAAGGTGTTTAAAAGGGACCTGTTTTTTTTTTACCTACTCCTACAAATCCACAATATGATTAATATTCAGAATTCAGAATTTTGTATACACAAACTGTTGCATGTTGTTTTTTCCAGTACCATTTTCCTCTCAAAACATTATTTTGCTTTCTGTTTTTTTCTCCTTTTTATTTAAGCTTTAAAATATTGTAACCTTATAAGCTATTTTGCTGCAATTATCTTTCTGATTTGATTATATTCTTACATTTTAATACACATTGAAATATCAATTACATATTTTCAATTAATTGCAAAGAATACAGTGGGTATAACATAAGAGTCTTGTCCAGTTAAGCACATATTGTTTTTGGAAGCTACCAATCAAATGCCAACAACAGCTGCTCTCGAGAAAAACAATACTGCTCTGAGAAATCACAGATCTGATCATCTTTTCCCTGTCACAACATCCAATACGTACTGTCTGACGCCTGAATTGGAGAGGATTGACATGTGGTCAGAGTCGCTCCCATTGAAAGCCGTATGTAAAACAGGATACT
>JACEFZ010017323.1:395000-517500 GCA_014155875.1 Cepaea nemoralis | reverse complement strand
TTTGCTGTCTCCTGTAGCTCTGTCCATGTTCTCCCCACATTACTCATGTTTTAATTCTCTTCTCCATGTGTTTTTAGGTCTGCCATTATTTTATTTGCCCTTTGGGTTCCAGACAAGGAAGTGTCCCTCAGGTTTTCCAGTGTATGTATTACCAAGCGCCAGCGTCTTTGCCCGACCTCTTGGTTCACTGGAATTTATTTAGCTCTCCATGAGTTCCACATTGGTGATTTTGTCACAGCATTTTAGAAATTCAAAATAATTTAGTTCCTTAGTGAATTTTAACAATATGGTGTCTTTGTTTGAATCCACCAAGGAAATACATTGCTATTGAATTTCTGAAATTTCGCCTCCAACAATCAACTGTGAAGCGGGAGGGTGGATTACTTAATCTGAAATGTAAAACTTTCAGCCAAAGTATTCTTCATTCATTAAGTTCATTTAATACATAACTCTGCAGTATGCACCTGGCAAGATGTAATGAAATATGCCAGGCAAGAAATCGTGCAATATACTATTTTTTGGCGTCTGTTTAAATACCATTTTAGTCCCACTAGTAAGCACAAGCAACAATTAATGAATATTTGCAATTTATTAGTAATTCTTTCAGTCTGCCAATGACTTTCTATGGCTCGTAACACGTACAATGGCAGTTAACATTGACGATGAGGAAATAACGTGAACACCAGTTGCGTCCTAATGTCCAACTACACAGTTTATTCAAGAACAGCATGAACATACCAGTTTCGGCGTGCTGCCGGCTGTTGCGCCGTTAGTTGCATTCTACACCCGATCACTGGCAAGCTGTTCCATATTTTAAATAGTTGATACAATTATCGTCATGACCGCTGACTCACAGTTATTCTCTCGTCTCTATTCACTGTCGCAGTTTAACTATCACCTACTTACAAGCATTGTGACAAGCAGTCCTTCGTCTAGGGAAAACGCCCTGCAAAGCTTCTCGCCATTTTTGTTGTTGTTGTGGTTTGAACTCAGTGACACTTTCGATGGTGTTTTCTTCTTGTTTTCAGAGCTGGATGGCCCACTACACTAGCTCGATCATGAGAGCTGACTTGATGTCATTTAAAGCTTTTGTAGTTTTCCATTCCTCTAGCTTGACTGCGCTGCAAACCAGTTGTTCTCACTTCTTCGCTCTTGACCCTGAATGATCTACAAATGCTGGCCTTCATGTCACGTGTCCCATCATCACGTGATCCCGTCTAGCTCCGCCCACTGGCTGAGCATTATCTCCCTTTCTCCTCGTATTCTTACTGTTTCATATTATTTTCAGTGAACCTCTCTCATCCTGGGTTCTACACTTGGTGAACCTGTTAATTCAAGACTTGAGGCTCATGGCAGTCATTCTCCCTGTTTCTGATCTATTCAGCAGTACTGATTAAACATTGAAGTTAAATATTCTAAATCTGGTGCTAAGCTAAATTTCCTCTGACTGCCATAAATTTGATAGAGCTATGAAAGCTTCTCTTGACTTTTGAATTTTTATTTTAACATCTAAGTCTGTTCTCACATCTCTGTCTACATTGCTACCTAAATAGGTGTATGATTCCACCTCACAAAGTGAGGTTTTACTGAGGGAGATCAGGTTATTTGCTTGATTTATTCTAATTATCTTTGTCATTCCCCTGTGTCATTAGCCAAGTCCGGCTGCTGTGTAAGATCCCATTGAATTCCATTTCTGATGGTAGTTACTATTACATCAGGTGATTATATCAGGCTTATCATCATTGTAATTTACTGTCAATATAGTACCTTTCGGTGTATGGCAGGGGGGTCTTGAGCCTGAGGAATTAAGGCCGCCTGGCTAGTACATATGAACACAAACTGTATTAATCATCAGATTTCAAGATAGTGGGTCAACCCCTACACCGATCAGTTGGGCTCAAATGTTAACTTCTCGTCCTTGACTTGGGGATGCAATGTACAAGTACCTCAGAAGTCGGAGTGGGTTCGACCTGATGACGAGGGACACTGGTAATAGGAAAGCTAACCCACACTCACTAGAAGCAGGACCCATGTGTAGGGACTACACTTGAGTCTCAAAGTGAGAGAAACACCAAACATAATGATAGTTCAAAGGTTAACATTATAATATCATGCAGTTCCTTCAAGTGAATCTCTCAGTGGTTTATTGTTAAACATGTACAGAAAGACATGGAACATACTTGGTGCTTTCCTGAAATCAAAAGGTGCTCCCCTCACTGATACGCCTCGAGTGTAGCCAATGGAAACCAAATCAGTGACTATATGGTAGAAATAATCCACTGAAAGAAAAAAATATCTGCAATAAATCTTCAGCTGAATATAAAAGAATACACTCTTCTTCAGTTTTGTATCTACCAAAAGATTGCACAGGTCTCCAACAAACTCACACCTAGCTCTCTGAAGACTTCATTATGATTGGTGTAGGTCAGCATGGCCGAATGGATAAGAACACATGTTCTTAAACATCTAGTGTACTGATGTCGAGGTAAGGGTTTCAACCCCTACATCAGACAGTTGGACTAAAATGCTGACCTATCGCCCTTGACTTGGGGACATAAATTACAAGTATCTCTGAAATCGGAGTGGGTTCGCCTGATGGTGAGGAACACTTAATAGGGAAAACTAATCCACATGAAAAATTCAGTCCAGCACTACTAGAAGCAGTGTATGGACTACGCTTGAGTTCAAAGCGAGAGAGTGAAAAAAAAAATAAATATGATTGGTCAGATTTTGAGCTAAAGTTTTTTTTTTATGGGATGAGGTAGCCAGTTTTATGCCAACCTTCCTTAGTTGCCTCTTATGACATGCATGGTAGGTTACAGAATTACTCATCTGTGCTAGTCTTATGGGTTCAGTTAACACAGGCAAAAACACACTTCATCTTTTTATATACACAATTGATTACACAACCACTCATCTCATCTTGTTCCTCTTGTACCTTGCGGTGTATGCAACCACATGTATACAAAACTCAAGATTGGCAAATCAGTCATGTGTACATGTGGACTAGCACCACAAACAGCAGATCACATACTCCAAGACTGCCCAAAATATAACATATCTAGTCAAACCTTCTGGCTTAGAGAAACAACAGTGGAAGATAAACTCCATGGATCACTGAGTGAACTAAAAAAAAAGACAGTTAAGTCCATACAAGAGATACAGACAAATTTCACTCAAACAAAAGAAGAAGAATCTTTTCATACTGAGTTTCTCCAGCAGTGCCTGCAGCACAGTGTTGACAATTAAAAGGCTCAAGCCAGGTATTACTTCACCTTGTTACAAATATACATTAAATGAACAGAAACATATGAATGTTACAGGCATACGGATTTCAAACCCATCAGTGCCAAATAACACAACTGCTTCAACGTTAAGACAAGTATACATGTTAAAGAAGCTGGTTCAAATCTGGTGTGTCCCCCTCTGTCGTGCCACCACCTTACAGTGATATCAGTATTTGTGTGTTCCAATTAGGGGGGCTGAGTGGTCTCGAGGTATGGTGTCTGCCTTGAGTGCTGGAGGTCCCGGGTTCAAGCCCCGGTGAGGGCTGGGATGTTTTCATTTGGGCTTATAGTAATAAAAATGTCCCTGGTCTCTGGGTGATGAGATGGGACGCCCATATGTAATTGTTGCGTATGTAAACAATTCCTTGGCAGTTGGAAATCGAAAGAGTAGCCTAACAGTGCTGCGCTGGCAAAATTTTGAGTTAAAAATCTACTCAAAGTATTGCAGGATCCTCGCTGGTGCTACAGAGTTCATGCACTGAGCTGAGACTCTCCAGACTCAGGCTTGACTTAGGAGTATAACGGAGCACTTATGGGTTACACCCATGTGAGGTGATGTTGATCCGTCGACTAAACTAAACTAGTGTGTTCTAATGACCCCAAGAGCTATGCCAATGGTAGTGCAGCTAAAAGGCGGATCTCTTGCATTGGACAGGTCTAGGGATAGGAGCCAGGTGATAAGAGACACAAACAAATCTGCTGCCTGATAGACAAACTAGAGACAGTCAAAGAATAGCAAAAGCAAACCCCAAAAAGAATGCTTGTTGCTTGTTGAAGTAGATGTACTGAGCCACAGGCTTGACGAAACAGTGCAACACAATTAAATTGATGATGTACAAATCTGGTGTGTGAAAAGCTATCTGTTGCTATGTTATTTACTGTAACCTCTAATATCTACTTCACCTCACGTCATCTTTCCCATTCTTTGACTGCAAATCAATTTCTCACTAACTTCATAACTCTAATGGCCCTGGGGTTTTTCTAAAGCCTGTCAATTCCCTGTAAACCACACTATAAGAAATGTTAACGGATGTTCTAATTATAACCTAAAAGAGTTAAAATGGATAACGCCATGTTTTTACAACAAATATAAATAGAGTTTTTTTTAGTATATTACTGAAACAGGAAGCTCAACTAAAAGACGGTATAAACCCCTTCTTTGTCAACAGATCACAATATCAGCTCTTACTTCAACACATAAGCTGCAAACTATCATTCTCCCCATCTATTACAATAGACACTCTTCCTCTTTATCCTGGTACACGATTACACCATCAGGTTTTACCCAGACAAATATTTGTTTCACTTCCTGTCTGTTTCCCCCATCTAGTTTCATTTCCTTGTTCTGCATTTCTTAAGTCGTCTTCTTTTGCCAGTTTAGACCCACAACCATGCTAGTCAAGCCCTTTGTATGCCAGTTCATGTTTAGTTGAATTTTTGGCTGTATTTTTCTATGGTGTCAAGTAGCCCGTCTCACACCAACCCTCTGTAGTTGCCTTTGATGACCTCACAGCATTTGACTTCTACTGGGTTTGATTGAGCAACTATGGAATTTTTTGGTGGTAGATTACCTATGGACAAGGGAGAGGTGGTCGTGCGCCTAGTGGGACCAGGGTGACGAAGGTGGGGGGAACAGATTGAGAACCCGCATGTGAAAAGAATGAGATTTTTGGAGATTGACAGGGATTCTGAAAGAATCTCAAAACTGAGAGGGAAGATGAGGAGAACTTTCAATCAGATAGCAGTGGGAACGATTAGTAGTGTGACTCTTTGCTGGCTGTTGAATGAGGAGATGAAGTGCGTATGGAAATGTCTTGAGTGCAATATTGTCAGTTCTTAGCTCAACTCAACAACTCAACCTATGGACTTGTTCATCATAATCCTGTACATAATCATTAGGCAAGCAAACTCAAATGATTTCGATGCTCCTGGCACAGGATTACTTACAGTAGGAAGAAAAATGTGACACTGGATTTGGGTCTAGATATTCCACAGACTCTGTTCCTCCAAATCCGCTGGCTTTGATGTCCACACCAGGAGTGTTGAAAGTTTTACGAGACTTTCGGATCATACCACAATCTAAGGATCAAAACATGAGTGCAACGATACTGAGCTGAAATGAACTCACAGAAAAGACAAAACATTCTACAAAAACAGCTCAATAACAGAACATTCTCAGGTACATTCAATGTAGAATTCAAGTATAGTACATAAAGGGTACAAGTAATCCTACAGTGTTTATTGCCAAAGGGATCACCATCGTGTTCAGTATTGACTGGCAAAGATGATCATGCTCCCCACAGACATCTGTTCTCTGTATTCTTTACAAGTTGAAATGCTGATTATTTGTCATGCCACTCTGTCAACTTATCCAGCATTTTCTCCATCTGTTGACCTGTCTCTAACACACTTAAACTCCCTCTGTTGTATCTCCACCTTTATGTGGTACAGGGGCTTGTGTGGTACAGGGGCTTGTGTGGTACAGGGGCTTGTGTGGTACAGGGGCTTGTGGTCCAATGGCCCCCAACAGCTGTAAGAGCTGTGTTGAAGTAGCATAGCTACTGGTAAGGCCTTCCATTTTGGATAGGGACCAGACGATGTGAAACACAAACCTGGTGCCTTGTTGGTCGACTAGGGATAGTATTGCACACAACTTTAGCTGCATAATCCAAGCAATAATGAACAAGTCTACAAAGGTCTTGCAATGCGTAGGTGAAGGTCCTGTGCCTCATTGGGAGCTGAAAGGCAGCACAAGAAGAGAAAGATATCATCTGTCTTGTTTCCTGTGTATCTCTACAATACCCAGGTCATAGACCCACACAGATTTCCAAGGTTTCAGGAGTCAACAACAGGCAACTCATGCCATGGCCATCTATTTTGAAGTTTTCGAAGTGTGCACAGAGTATCATGTATGACTCTTTACTATACTAGTGAACCCCTCTTGTTCATCATCATCATCAAGTGCCATGCCAGCTGGCGTAGGCGTTCATGTCTCTCCACAGATCTCGGTCTTTGGTTTTCTGGATCAACTCTGCTGATGATATTCCTCCATGCCACCATCCCAATCCATCCAGCATCATTTCTCTGTCTCTGCCTTTCTTCCCCTCGATCTTTCCAGTCATCACGATGTTCACCAATGCCTCTCTTCTCATAACATGACCAAAGAAAGCTGTTTGCCTCTTTCTTATTGTTGTATATAATGTTCTAGTTTCATTAACCTCTTTCAGGCAGTCGTTAGTTACTTTGGCAGTCCAAGGAATTCATAACATTCTACTGATATATTTACCATAAGTTTTATTTAACCACTTAGCACTATAAAATATCTACATTTAATCCCCCAAACATATGAAACAAAGTATGGCATACAGATTAGAACAGTACCTCATATTGTCCACAAAACAATCCAAAATTTCTGGCAACAGCTCCTCTAAGTTGAGCCAGATTGTTTCATAGTCAGATGTGACCTTGCGGCACAGGTAATGTGGGCTAGCTGTTTTATTCAACTTAGCCACGAGTTGGGACCCACCATCGCCTGGGACTGAAGAAACACAGCGATATAATAATTAGTTTCACAGGACCACAATAACAAACCTGCACAGATTTCTTCAGCACTCACCATCAGCATGAACATGCGTGATTGAGTGAATTAACAGATTCAGTGGCAAACAAAAAGTAGGTTTCGACCAAACAAAAAATGGATGGCAGAAAAATGGGACTTACAAGTTGTTAGTATGGTAGTAGACAAGTTGTATTACAACGCTGGCACCTTGCCGTCTTGACAGATTATAGTTTGTTACGTCGTGCTTCAAAAAGGCATAATAGCTAAAACTCATGGTGGTAGTGAATGTGACTAATCAGACCAATTCGTGCTATAAATGTTTGTCTACAATGGTTGCTTGTGAACACATGGTCATTTCCACAATCACGCACCATCTTACGTCTCACGCGCTCTAAATCCTTACTGTCCCACTCTTGTACAAACATAGAGTTATTTTTTGGGGGCACTCGCTAGCTTTGAACTCAAGTGTAGTCCATACACACTACTTCCAGTAACACTGGACTGAATTTTGCGTGAGGATTGTCTTTCCCTACCACCAGTGTCCCTCGCTATCAGACTAAGTCACTCCAAATTCAGAGGTACTTGTAATTTACGCCCCCAAGTCAAGGATGAGAAGTCAACATTTTAGTCCAACTGTCTGGTGTAGGGGATGAAACCCTTACCTTGGCATCAGCACTGGATGTTTAAGAACACATATTCTTATCCATTCAACCATGCTAACCTCTCTGCTGTCTGCGACGCCGATCCAAATGTGCACATGGCTGACTCACCAATCTTGAATTTTGTATTAACAATCTATTAACACCTGCTGTTGTCAATATCTCATTTGTTTTCTTCTCTTTCCACATTATTCTCAACATTCTTACAACAAACCACACCTACTCTCCCTCCAGTCTCTTCACCACTACAATACTCATCCAACATTGGCACCCATACACAGGACCAGGCCAAACACAGCTTGTTTAAAAAGCAAAACAGAGAGATAAATAATCAGCACAAGCATTCATAACTACATGATAGACAGAACTTCATTATACAAATAAACTAATATAAAATATGTTCACAAATGATATTTATGTAAAAATTACATATGAAAAAAAGTACTTAACTATATGTAATGTATCCCAATTATAAAAAAGATGGGGTCAATGGTATATTGAAGACAAAAATAAGAAGAAGATGAAGAGAGAGAAAGAGAGGGGAGAGATGACAGAGAGAGAGAGGGGGGGGAAGCAAGAGAGAGGGGAAAGCAAGAGAGAGGGGAAGCGAGAGAGAGAGAGAGGGAGCAAGAGAAAGAGGAGACAGATATGAGAGAGAGAGAGAGAGAGAGAGAGAGAGAGAGAGAGAGAGAGAGAGAGAGAGAGAGAGAGAGAGAGAGATGGAGGGAGAGAGATTTTGTACTTTCTTGAAAACTATCATGCATTCAGTTTTGTTAATGTTTAATGCTGATCTCTTCTTCTAACTCTCTGTCATCACCTTGTCTAGCATGGCTTGTAGACTGCCAACAGACTGTCAACTGCATATCTCGGAGAACTGATATTTTATTCTCTCACTTTAACTCCTCTGTGGGGTAAAATGGTCCCATAGCAGATACTGCATTGGGGTGTGAAGTATTATTATTACTATCAGGTCTTCACATATTATAGACCACAACATATGAGGCGAGGTGCACAATTCCATGCCTCGTTGCACTTCCTTCCCAGATGCTGGGGATTGAACCAATTTGAATACCACTGTCTTGGCAGGTAAGCACACTAACATCTCAGTTGTCAACTTCAACTGTTTGCCATCTCTATCCAACTCATTTTTGTTCGCAATTTTTGCATTTGTAAAACCAGAGAATTGTTATTTACAATATCAAAATAAAATAATATATTGATATTTTAATATTTAATTATTAATTATCAACGTCTAACACAACACTAAAGTTAAGATCTGGAACTATGTATTGATTGCCCAAGCTGGAAAACTGAGCCACGCCAATATAAGAATAACTAGCAATGTTTACATACTGATTGTACAGTAACATGAACCACTTAAAAAATAGGTAACCGATTTAATGTTATTGTTTACTTACTCAAAACAACGGGATTCTTAACGCTGGCTTGTCCTGAATTACAAACAACGCACGAGAACACGAAGAAAAATAGCAGACTGTTGTATATTTTCAGTTTCACGGTAGCCATTTTGTGAGATCAATGACAAAATTAATATGCAATCAATAAGTTATGTGGAAACATTGAAATTCACGGTGGACAATAAGGGAACTGTAGCGCGAATAAAATAAGCCAAGTGTTTGGTGAGATAAGGTGGTACGATCAGATAAAGAGATGTGTCATGTGATAGTGAGGAGACAGCTGATGCTGCCGCGGCCTCTCCTGACCGAGAACTGAAGTATTTACATAAACACGGACGCGGTGCTGGGTCAATTTTCCACCAACTCATCTTGTTCCGCTTGTACCTTGCGGTGTCGAGGTGAAGCATAAACAAGGGGATTTAGTTTAATTTAATTACATATCCTTTACAGGGCGTCGCAGTCAACACCAGCATATGTTGCTGATGTGATTTCTTGGCAAGTTTTCGTTCAGTAGTTTGTCATTGCTTTCTGAACGACCGACATCCATACCATTTCGTTAAAAAACCGTGTTCATATGCCTTCGCCACGGAGCAGGTAAACAAAGGGAGAGTGCCCGTTTGTGCCCTTCATATATTGAGATTCCCATGAACTCTTATTCACTTATCCCCCCTGTCCATCGTTTACAAGGTTGGCCTCTTCTTTTGGTTTCAACTGGTCTATGCATCATTGTTTGATGAGGTATACTACATGTTGGTGGTTTAGTTATGGGGCCGAACTATATAACTTGGTATTTTCTGATGAAATCTAGCTCTGCTATTATAACCCCCACTTTAGTCCTGATTTCATCATTTCTGATTTTCTCTTTTCTTGGATACGGTGCGTATTCTTCTCATGAATCTCATTTTGTTGTTCTAATTGTTCTTGTCTCTTATTCTGTCATTGCCCAGGTTTGGCATTGGTAGCACTAGCATAGAGTTTGTAGAAAGATTGTATTGTAAAATGATTTTTTTTGGGTATCTACTGATACATGTGTGTTCTTTAGTAGTGGTGCCATGTGTCCAATGAGTTGGTTTGTCGGAGTTTGTTGTATTACATTTATTTTCGATCTCGTCTTCTGATTTGCCATTTGGTGATATTATATTCTTAAGTATTTGAAGCTCTTTATTTGTTTCATGGGGTTTTCGAGATGAATCTTTGTTGTTTTTCTTCTTCTTTGGTTATAGTCGTTACCTAATGACTTTACTATGCTAATTTTCGTGTTATGTTCCTTACACACTTCGTTTGAACTATTTATGCAGACTTGTAGTTCATCGCCACGACTCTGGTGGTCGAGTGAGATGGCAGAACATGACCGCCCACGCTTATCGGCATGGCACATGATGGAAGGATGGTAGTTCATCGATCTATTTTATAATTTCGGTGCTAGATCTATTTCTACCACCAAGTCAAACTGCATTTATAAATTCCAGTGTGAGTGCCAAGCAACTTTCATGGGTAGAACGGGAAGACAATTAACAAATCGTGTTAGTCGAACATTTACCTATGTGGGTGGAAAAAAGAGTTAATCAATCTTCAGGAATCCCTGTGCTGTCGAAAGGCTATAAAACGGCCCCTCTTCGCTTTCTCAACCCTTCATGAATTATAACAAAGAAAAAGCCTTTCGTGTACTGCAGTCGATGAACAATAAACGATTAGGGAGTCTCCGTGGCGAAGTGATCCAAGCCGTCTGACTCGGGCTCCAAAGGTTGTGGGTTCGATTCTGGGCTGTGGCATCCTTCTGGTCATGTGTGCATTTTTTCCAGAGACTCCTGTGGGTCGTCGCTGGAGCTACGGAGTTCGTGCTCTGTGCGACGCTTTCCGTGCTGCGGAAAGAGACTGAGCCATATGGGATAAAATCCCAGTGCAATGAAGTCGAGCCTGTCGACTTTTAAGCAACTTTTATCAATAAACGATTGCTCAAACGGTAGCAATTAAGCGGCTTCAGACGGTTTTATGCACACAGAAAGAGTTCGTGTTAAATTCGAAATTACTGCGAGGATAATGTTCCACTATTAGAACAATACTTGTGACTATGTGTTTTAAGTGTTTCAGCTAAAGTATTAATCATTTATTCACTTTAGGTGATATATAACTCTTTTCTTCAGTATGCACCCGACGAGATGCCGCGATATATGTCTGGCAACACATTATGAAACATATTGTGTGTGGCTTCTGTGTTTACATCTATTGTATGTTAACAATTACA
The DNA here is from genome assembly GCA_014155875.1 of Cepaea nemoralis. Taxonomy (NCBI): domain Eukaryota; kingdom Metazoa; phylum Mollusca; class Gastropoda; order Stylommatophora; family Helicidae; genus Cepaea; species Cepaea nemoralis. The sequence continues at coordinate 506,332 of JACEFZ010017323.1, read as the reverse complement.
GTAAAAACTATACACCCTCTTTCCCCATAGCCGACGCTGCCATTGTTTATGGTGTCAGCAATAGTTAGAGGATATATACAGGATGTATTTTTAATGACTGTGGGAGTTTTTGAAAATATTGCAGTTCCAAGTTTTGTAGTCACCTTTTATGTTGCATGAAGTCCACAAAGGGTGAGTACAAAACTTGAAACGGCAATATTTTCAAACACCCTACGGTCATTAAAAATACACACTAACGGGTATTATTTGACACTCATGAAAATAGACGGAAGAAGTGGACATTAGAGTTCACGCTTAATGGGTTTATCCATGATGTCATCATCATTATGTACCATGCCGACATGCGTGGGTGGTCATCAATATCATTGACACCTTGCCGTCTTGACAGACACCGCGCTTCAAAAAGACATAACAATCACAACCCATGGCGGTAGCGAATGTGACCGATCAGATCAACTCGCGCTGTAAGTGTTCGCCCACAATGGATAACAAGAATATATTGTCATGTAGGGTGTTTCATGTAGTTTTGTGTCGGTTTGTGTTTGCTGTTCTGTGCTGACGAAGGCTTAGGCCGCAACGTCCAATTTGTTTCTTGTAATCGTGTTTTAGTAAAGCTCACAATCTACTTCTCGTTTTTTTTTGTTTTTGTGGTGATTCATTCATTGCCCACAATGGATGAATGAGTAAACATGGTCATCCCAACCACCACGCACCATATAAAACTCTCAGCGTGTGACTCAACCTGCAATCAACCTCTCCCTTGTCTTTATTCCACCTTTGACCCCTGCCCTCCAGTGACGTCCAGCTCCCAATGTGCAATATCAATGCCTGCATCAATCTCCCACCCATCTGCATTTCACACACAAAATATCCTTTCGCATTCCACCACATTCCACCCTCCCAATACATCCCATCCACCCAAGCCCACGAAGACCGAGCATGGAACAAACCGCCACACAACCTGATCCCTCCAATACCTCAGTATATGTAGCGTATTCGTTTCTAGGGGATCTTCTGTATGCGATCTTGCTTGCCATGTAATAATCATCATCTTAGTATTTTGCCAGCTGGCATGGGCGATAATGCCTCTCCACAAATTACGATCTCCGACTTCAAGGATCAATTCGTGTGTTGACTCCCTTTCGTGCCATGACACAAGACTGTCAATAAACTTTTCACGCTGTCTTCCTATATCTCTCTTTCCGCAAACCCTTCCAGTTGTCACATGTTCCAGTTTGTGTCTTCTCATAACGTGGCAAAAAAAAAAATAAAAAACGAGGACTGCCTCGTTCTGATGTTTGTGATAAGTTGTCTTTGTGACTCATCTTCCCTTAAAATATCCTAACTAATTTTCAGCATTATTCTGTATAACCACATCTCCAAGGCTTCCAGAGATTTTTTTTGCCTGTGTACTATTCGGCCAGAACTCGCAGCCGTAGGTGAAACTGGTTCTACGAGGGCGAGTCAATAAGTAAGTCATACAGTTCTGTGGGATAGCAGATAAATGTAGTTGGTGTTTTCTACAGGTGTAATTAGGTGACAGCAGCATCGGACTTTACATTCCCGTTCGTCAGGTGGCGCTAGGTATCTCATGCGCATGCGCAACGCATAAACAAAATGGCGACTGTACTTACGGATTGTACAACCAAAGCGCAACGTGCTTTGTGCGTTTTTTTTTTGGTGGGCAAAAGGATGCTTGCAAAGGACATTCATTCATAAGGAAATGCTTCCTGTTTATGCTGAGAAATGTTTGTCCCGTAAAGCGGTACATAGCTGGGTATGAAAATTTTCTCAAGGACGCTCTAAAATTGTTGATGAAATCCGATCTGGTTGTCTCGTTGAGATTGCAACAGAAGCATCCGTGCAGCGGGTGGAGGAGATGATTAGAGGTGACAGGCGAGTAACGATAGACTCTGTAGCATCTGCAATAGGGTGCTCACATGTTTCAGCAGAGAGCATTATGTATAATCGATTGAAATTTAAGAAAGTGTACTCAAGGTGGGTACCCAGACAATTGAAGGAAGGAACACAAAATGAACCGAACTGGCCTGTCCTTGCATCATCTCTGTCGATACGAAGATGAAGGAGAAGACATGCTGAACAGGATTGTTACTGAGGACGAATCATGGGTGCATCACTACCAGTCCAAAATCAAAGCGTGCTTTAATGCAATGGAAACATCCTTCTTCGCCTTGTGTCCAAAAATTCAAGGTTACGCCATCAGCAGGGAAGGTTATGCTGACAGTGTTCTGGGATTGTCAAGGAGTGCTTTTAACCAATTTCAAGAAGAAAGGTGACAATGTGAATTCTTAATCATACTGTGAAGTTCTATCGATGCTTCATGGTGCAATTTGAAGAAAACGTCCAGGACTAGAGTGTTGCTTCTTCATGACAACGCCAGACTACATACGGCTCGATTAATTCAGGAGAAAATTAACCAATTAAGGTGAGACGTTCTGGAACATCACCTTACAGCCCCGACTTAGCCCCTAGCGATTTCCACTTTTTTGGTCCACTGAAAACCCACCCTGGCGGGAGACATTTCGCGAATGACGCCGAAGTTGAATGTGAAGTGGAAACGTTGTTTAGAAAACAGAGCACGCAGTTCTATGCAGCTGGTTTGGGAAGACTGATAAAACGATGGGATAAGTGCATCAGTGTCGATGGAAATTATGTTGAGAAATAAAGGGACAATGTACTGTATGAAAATAAACTGGTTCAAGTTGTTATCACATTTAGTTATTTTTCTACAGATATTTGTGACTTACTTATTGACTTCTCCTCGTATGTGACCACCACGTAATGCCAAGTATAGGGTGTATTTTTAATGACTGTGCAGTGTTTGAAAATATTGCCATTCCAAGTTTTGTATTTACCCTCTGTAAAGCTATGCAGCACAATAGGCAAATACAAAACGTAGACTGGCAATATTTTCAAACACTGCACAGTCATCAAACATACAAGGTTTCCATTTATTTCTTGTACGAGGGGGCTTCACGTGAAAACCTTAAACGTGTGTGTGTGTTTATGTGTGTGTGTTTATGTGTGTGAATATATTATGAAAAAGTAAAGAACAAATGTATCATTTTTCGATGTAGTCACCACTGCGTTCAATGCAAGTCCTGCAGCGCCGATAAAGTGCTTGGATTCCTGTAGAAAACAAAAAACATTTTTTTTTCTTTGCACGTGTAATCACTCATGCACCACCTCCTGCACCTCTTCATCGGACCGAAAAGTTTTGGAACTTCCCACTGCACTCATACACTTGCTGAACTTACAGGCATGCATCACCATACTGGACCTTCATTCGCCGATGAATTTCTATAGGTTTCACCCCTTCACTGATGAAAAGGGACGCAAATATGTTTCCAATGCACCAGGGCCAGGTTGCATACTGGCCAAGACCTACTAACACTTTCTACTCATGCGTCCTGGGCAGCAGATCCCTTCGGGGTCCTAGCTAACATAGTAGGATTGCTGATTCTTCCGAAGTCGGAGAGTGTCTGCCTGCACGGCGAGGAACCACCAGTCTGCACACCAATACGCAGACATGGGACAACGGATACTCACTCAAACCTCAGGTCCTGTATGACATCACATTGATGTTGGACAAAAGGATGTCTTCATCCGACATACAGGACTTCAAGTTGGAGTTCACAGCCAGCGAACACAAGCAAGCACTGATTAAAAAAAAAAAAAACGGATAATAGAACTGTCAGGGACCCAATATCTGTATGACAGGTACAAAGAGGAGACAGGAGAACAGGGCAAATAGCCTGGCGTCCTGCAGCGGGGTCGACGAGTGCGAGTCAACGTAGAACCAGGCTAAGGCCCGTGGTCACCGCACCACACCAAACCGCACGGGTCTCACGAACTGTAAGCAGCCGTGGACTAGCCAAACATACCTGTGTTGGTCAGACGGATTCAGGACAGCGACACGGACGGGCATAGGGCAGTGATAGTGTTTCGTGAGCATTGAGATATGATTGTAATATTGATGGCGTGGTTGAGTTGTGTGAGAGCTGAGACAGTGTGAGAGCTATGTTATGCTACTATATTATATTATCTATCATGAATGATTATTATCCTGTGATACTGATGATGTACAAGGTGCTTGCGAGTTGCCAAGAGCGCAACTTCTGTGAGTTTGCTCATGCATATTGTGTGGTAAATGTAAAAAGTAGGGCGGTCATCCCTAAACTGTCCTATTGACGTCACAGCGTTCATCTGCACCGTGATGTAACATGTTTAACACTCTTGACATCCTTAACAACAATGTTGGCAGGTTACAAGGCATTGCCCTTTGCCCGCGTGGTCTGTGATTTAAATTTACACGGCCCGAGGTCCGTAAACATAGGAATTAAAAGCAAGAGGTCAATTTTATTGTACCGGGTTTTACCCCCATATGCTCGGTCGATTTCCGCAGAGCGGCTTGCTGAAAGCGTCGTATAGCGTATAACAGCTGCAGCGACGACCTCTCAGGGTTCTCAGATTAAAAAACAAATTAATTTAGTTTAGTTTAGTTTAAAGCCCCGTGAGGACCGGGATTTTGTTCACGTGGACTTCTAGTAACAAAATTTTCCCTGGTCTCTGGGTAGTGAGATCGGACGCCCGTGTATATTGTTGCGCACGTAAGAAATCCCTTGGCAGTGCCAATAGCCACCTCCATGATCATACTACAATGCAAATCGCTTAAGGTGACCTCGGATGTGGCAAATTTCGGTTATGGAGAACAATTTGTGTATCCCCGGAAATTGGTCTTCTTTGTCTCTTATAAGAATAATTTCTGATAAGAAGTGCTATTTCTTGTGTCCCAAGTGAGTTCGTCTTATCAGGTCTGCACTGTATATATTGTAACACTATATATAGACTTCATTCTATTTAGCAATGACCTTCCCCTTGATAATCTAAACACAGAATCTACGAATAATATATTGCTAGTCTGGCAAATTTCGCTGCAAATAGTCGGATGCCATACTGCACAGGATATGAAGTGAATATAGCAATAAAACGTCTGAAATACATAAAACACATATTGTCACTGATATTGTTCGACTCTGACTCTATCGTGTAATATATTGTTTGTGGCTTCTACATTTAAATTCACACAAGGAATACATACATTCATTCATTAGCATGTCATTTGTAGAACCTCGCTCCCATAACAATCTTCTGGAAAACCTCTCGATCATAAACAAGATGTCCCGCGTCCGATACACCCATCTGGAGATCATCCGCCACATCCTGCACCCATCTTCTCTTTGGCCTTCCTCTTCCTCTCTTCCCAGGCATATACCCCTCCATAATGGTTCTCTCCAAACTTTCGTGACGTTTCAAGTGACCAAAATATTTCAATTTCCTTTGTTTTATCGCTTTTGATAGCCATCCTTCTTCAATATTCAACTCTTGAAGTATGGATGCATTTGTTCTTTTCTTTACCCATGATATTCTTAGAACTCTTCTATAACATTTATATTCAAAGGCATTTATGCGCTGCTCAGGGAATACACTGTTTTGAATTTAAATAATGGTTATAAATATTTATATCTACACAACAGAACAAGTAAAACAACGGACACCTACAGCATGAAGTGCCATGTATTTTCTAGGAACACAAATAAAATCACTGTCTCCAAAACAGAAAAATACTATAACATCAACATCATCAAGTTGACGACCCTTGGCTGGCTTTGTTGTTTCCTAATACTGATTCTGCTGCCTGCTAAAGTGCTGCGGGCCTAAAAAAATAACACAAATTTTAACAAGATCACATAAGACATTGTGTTTGAAAGTATACGTGGATATACATGAAAATAACAAAAGGGGCTTACGAGGCAATATAATCGACTTCATTGCACATGGTTTTATCCCATATGGCTATTTCCGTAGGTGCGAAACCGTAGAACAAAGCAAAAACTCCGTAGCTCCAGCGACGACCACCAGGAGTCTCCAAGAAAATTTCACTCGTGAACTGAACGACATTGGGCAGAATCAAACCCACAACCGTTGGAGCGCAATACAGACGGTGTAACCACTTTGCCACGGAGACACCCATGCATGGAAATAATAAATACATGAATTAATTATACACTTGTGTGTGTGTGTGTGTTTGTGTGAGCAAGTGCTTCGGTAATTGGCGTGGTCGATGATGCTTGTCAACATCTTGCAATCTTCAACAGCTTGTACCAGTTTGTCTTCTGGCACCTGTCCATGCCATGACAAAAGGCTACAAAAATTTACTTTCTTTGTCTTCCTCTACCACTCTTTCCACAAATCTTTCCAGTTGTCACAACATGGTCCAGTTTCTCTTCCCCCCCCCCCCCCCCCACCCCCGTTATGTTGGGGCCAACAATGATGCCTGCCCTGTTCTGATATTGATAAGTTGTTTTTGTGCCTTAGCCTCTTTCAAAACAATAAGAACACTCATTAAGGCTGTCCATGTGCAGTCGAGGGGAAAAAGATATAATAAACTAATTACATAGGGAAGAACTACGTCAGCTTTCTTAGCCGCAATCTAGTTGGGTCAACGACACACAAACACGATTGACAGATCTCCTTTGTTTTGGTTTTCCGGGTGGTAGCCAGGTTTTAAAAATATACCAGCCAAATTTGAAGTCTCAATTTGGAATGGTTTCACATATGATTTTCGCAGTTCTATAACAGTATAATAACACCACAAGCATGAGACTTTAAGGAATAATTTTGCTTGTTTACTATTTCTCCAGGGTTCACAACCATATGTTAACAAGCAAAACAAATCCTGAATCAGGAGTCAGCTATGGGTATATGATGTGCTGAGACCATCATATTATGAAAGCCTGAATGCAAGTAGAAATTGGTGGTCAGTCTTTCCCTCTTATAGCAGTCGACGAACACATGAGTCTGACCACGCTCAGGACATTATCATCAGCGTAGACACTCCTCCCTCCCCCAGCTAACGATTACACTTAACGTGTCTGCTCGTATGTTACACGGGTTCTGGTTCTATATCACAAGCAAGAATAATTTTTCCTAACCTCCAATATATTCGGAGCAGTGGTTACCCAGTGACCGGATGCTAGCCTGTCAGGCCGGTAGTCATGTCTCTAGAAGCCACATATCCATTGCGCCTGAACTGATTCATTCATTGGCACCTTGCCGTCTTGACAGACGATAGTTTGTGCTTCAGAAAGGCATAATAACTTTTACCTATGGCGGTAGCGAATGTGACTGATAAGGCCAATTCGCGCTGTAAATGTTCGTCCACAGTGGGTGCATATGAACACGTGATCATTTCCACCATCATGCTCCATCTTACGTCTCACACGCTCGATGTGTGGACTTATCTGCAATAATTTTCTCCTTTGTCTTTATTCCATTTCTGATGCTTGCCCTCCATGAAACACGTTCAGCGGCGACTTGCTCCCATTGTGCATTATCAATGCCTGTATCAATCATGTCCCGCTTACACACATCTTTGTATCGTAGTAGAGGCCGACCCTGAGATCTCTTACCCATCTGCAATTCACCGAAAAAGATGTCCTTTGGTATTCTACCATCATCCATCTACCTAACGTGTCCTATCCATCTAAGTCTACGAAGACTGAGCATGGAATAAACCGTCACACAACCTGATCTTTCCAATACTTCAGTTTTTGTGATTTTGTCTTGCCACTTAATACCAAGAATTCTTCGCAGACACTTAAGATCTATAAAAGAGCCCTTTACTTATAACAATTTTAGCTTATATCCGAAGTCTTTTTTTACTGGCGCTGTGGCTTAGGTGATAGTGACATTTGCTTTAACAATTCTGACATATCGAGTCAAGGGTTCGAAATAAGTCACTTATATTTGGAAGCAGACTACTTTGCAGTGTTTTCACAGGTTTGAGACGTCGGCCGTTCAAAAAGCAATGGTATACTGTAGAAAGAAAATTGCCTAGTGAATCACAAAAAGCCAATAAATGCTGGGATTGATTGCAACATCCTGTATAGGACATGCAACTAACTTTAAAAAAAAACAAACTATTTTACTATAGTGAGGAATGCCACTACAAACAGACAAACGTCACGTACAAAATATATTTATGTAAGACTAAGAATTATGGACAGTGTGTATGAAATAATGGGGTAAATGGAGACAATGGAGGTGTGATGTTTGTTTCTTGCTCAAGGAAAGAGGTATTGAGGAAAAGAGCTAGTCATGTAATCTCATATGAACTAGTATATAAGAAAACCTATGGTAGCATCCATCATGATATTGTCTTAGATTCCTTACTCCATGTCTGAGTGTCACAGAGGAAGAGAGCTATCATGTAATCTGATTGATTGATTGATTGATCTAGGAACCGACATCACAGCATTCGGGACATTCCCATAAGCGCTCCGTCCCTATCCTCAGCAACCAGCGAAGAGTCCAACACTAATAGTTCCAGTAGCAATCTGATTATATGTCCGTCTCGCCTTTCCTCTGAGCGTCGAGCGTCGGCCAGATCCCCTCGTCACTCCTCGCTGCCTCATTCTAGCCAGACTATGGTGATCCATTTGCTCCTCCGAGGTGTACACGTGCTCCCACAAGGCCGCAACCACATCTGCCTTGTCATGCATCAATACTCCACCAAGTTCTGCCGAGCCAGCCAATCTGTCCGCCTGTTCATTCCCCAGCACACCGGCATGCCCAGGAGAAAAGATCCAGGTGATGCTTGCTACCCGTGACCTCCGAAGCGAAGCAAGCCACTCTGCACGAAGCTTGCCTGTTCTCACCCTTCTCAGCATGCTTTCTGAGTCAGTTACAATCACAATATGTGTATGTATCGTGTTTTCTATCCAGCGGAAAGCTGCACTGACCGCCTCCACCTCCATTCTTAAGCTAGATGTAGTGTCATCATACGCCAGGCTCTCCTGCACCAAACGCCGACCATTAGTTTTTGCCAAGAACCCCCAAGCACTTCTCCTACCTCTCAACACCGACCCATCCGTGTAGATAATCACATCACCCAGGGCGAGAATTTTCCTGAATTAATTGCTGAATTTCCACTTCCGTGGCCCCTGCTGGCCACTCCCTGCACTCCCGGCTCAATGTGATTATAACTCTGCACAAGTCTGACTGCACGGCTGGCACTCTGACCCACTCCTCTCCTCGCCTAATGTTCTCCAAGGGGCACACCTGTCTGATCGTATCCTCCGCCTGAGCCATCCATGATTTCCCTCTTATCAGTCTCTGACCCTTAACTACGTCCAGCGCCTCATGCAACGGGTGATCTGTGTCTGCAGCTACTCTGAGGTATGCCTTCGCTTGCATCACATTGTGCCTACCAGCAACAGTAGGCAGACCAAGGATGTAACGCATACACACTACTGGAGTGTCTCTGGTGCATCCCAGAATGACCCGCATAGCTTCATTCTGTATGCGCTCTAATTTCACCATGCTGACTCTTTGAGACAGTGAGCAGTCCTAGTCCATAATCAATCACTGAGAGGATCAAGTGCTGGTATAGTGTGAAGAGCATTCTCTGCTCTGTGTCCATTGCAGCCATAATTTTAAGTGCATTGAGTCCCTTTTGAGATCTTGTCACAACCGTCTCCACATGGTCCTTGAAGGACAGACTCCTGTCAAATATGATTCCCAGATACTTCAGTTTGTTCTCTCTGTTGACGCTTCTACCATCTATCGTGAGGCTTGGGGCATCATCTCTCACAATCCTGTTGTCCAGAGATCACCATAACACAGCCGCCTTTTCCGGGTTGATGACAGCACTCATTTCAGTGCACCAGTCAATCACTTTGTCTACTGTCACCTGTAGCTCCTGGGCTGTTTGATCCCTATTTCTCCCCTGCCTGTATGCAAGAATATCATCTGCAAATGTTAGAATCCTTCCAACCCCTGGTGCTTCTAGGTATGCAATCTTGCTCGTATACACATTAAAGAGCACCGGTGAGATTGCAAATCCCTGTGGATGCCTGTGTGTGCTCGGGCCGGTAATGACAGAAAAAGAAAAAAAAAAATAATAACACTGTAACTTACTACGCATGTTGTAAGAGGCAAACAAGGAGTGGTCGGCTTAAACTGGCTTCCCAATCCCGTAGACAAGTTAAGTCGCAAAATCAAATCAACCATCAACGAATCTACTGATAAAGAAAGAAGAATAAACGAGCCAACCAAGAGGTAAGGAGGATCATCTAGACTAGTATGCAGAAGACATGGATGGGGCTGTATAATAAGATAGAACAGCCTCGAGTGAGTTGATTAATTAAGGGCCTTTGCTCCATTGAAGGATAAAGAGCAGCAGTAGGTGAAGAAAAATGTTTCTTTGACACAAAAGACATAGAAACAAAATGAGACAATTTTCAAAAAACTGATGAAAACCACAAGTTGATTAGAGAACGAACGAACCAACAAACTTTATTTTCAAAGGGTTAAGAATTGGGTACGTACTGCACGTCTAACATTATGCTATTCTATCGCTCTCTTTCATACATTATTGTATCCACACATCATTCGAGGCAAACTGAGAAAAACAACAAAGAGGAACGATACGCAGGCAGTCACAATTTCTGGGGGAAGACAGGGGGCATGTTATGAGTAAAAATAAACGGGAAAACATAGTGATAACTGAGAAATTTGATGAGAAATGAGGTACAGAAAGAAATAAAATAACTACATGGCGTAGCTGAATGTTATAATCAAAACTTAAACACAAACCAAATTTCAGGTGCCAATGTGAAAATAAAGAACTATGATTGTCCATGCTTTATGACATGGCACATAATGATGATGACTGTAAAGTACCTTTGGTTGATAAATCGTAACCTTCCTTGGCTGCCCCACAATCAGACCCACACAGCAGTTACCTCAAGAAGGATTTCATTCACAACCTTCTCTTCTTACCAGGCGTTGGAATATGACTAGAATGAAACAGAAGAACATTTACATAAGTTCCTACACAACAAATAAAACAAGAAGATCACACAGATTATAATTTTGCAGCAAACCTGCATACATATTTGTCATCTATGTAAAAGATAATCCTAGATTACCATAAATCCTAACTCTTCCAGTCACAAGCAGCGTATGGCAGTCAATTTACCATAAATCCTAATTCTTCCAGTCACAAGCAGCATATGGCAGTCAAATTACCATAAATCATACCTCTTCCAGTCACAAGCAGCGTATGACAGTCAATGTACCGTCAATCCTAACTCTTCCAGTCACAAGCAGTGTATGGCAGTCAATTTACCGTCAATCCTAACTCTTCCAGTCACGAGCAGTGTTTGGCAGTAATTTTATCGTCAATCCTGTCTCATCCAGTCACAAGCAGCGTATGAAAGTCAATTTACCGTCAATCCTAACTCTTCCAGTCACAAGCAGTGTATGGCAGCCAATTTACTGTCAATCCTAACTCTTCGAGTCACAAGCGGCGTATCACAGTCAAGTTACCGTCAATCCTAACTCTTCCAGTCACAAGCAGTGTATGCCAGTCAATTTACTGTCAATCCTAACTCTTCCAGTCACAAGCAGTGTATGCCAGTCAATTTACTGTCAATCCTAACTCTTCCAGTCACAAGCAGTGTATGCCAGTCAATTTACTGTCAATCCTAACTCTTCCAGTCACAAGCAGTGTATGCCAGTCAATTTACTGTCAATCCTAACTCTTCCAGTCACAAGCAGTGTATGCCAGTCAATTTACTGTCAATCCTAACTCTTCCAGTCACAAGCAGTGTATGCCAGTCAATTTACTATCAATCCTAACTCTTCCAGTCACAAGCAGTGTATGCCAGTCAATTTACTGTCAATCCTAACTCTTCCAGTCACAAGCAGTGTATGCCAGTCAATTTACTGTCAATCCTAACTCTTCCAGTCACAAGCAGTGTATGCCAGTCAATTTACTGTCAGTCCTAACTCTTCCAGTCACAAGCAGTGTATGCCAGTCAATTTACTGTCAGTCCTAACTCTTCCAGTCACAAGCAGTGTATGCCAGTCAATTTACCGTCAATCCTAACTCTTCCAGTCACAAGCAGTGTATGCCAGTCAATTTACCGTCAATCCTAACTCTTCCAGTCACAAGCAGTGTATGCCAGTCAATTACTGTCAGTCCTAACTCTTCCAGTCACAAGCAGTGTATGCCAGTCAATTTACTGTCAGTCCTAACTCTTCCAGTCACAAGCAGTGTATGCCAGTCAATTTACTGTCAGTCCCTAACTCTTCCAGTCACAAGCAGTGTATGCCAGTCAATTTACTGTCAGTCCTAACTCTTCCAGTCACAAGCAGTGTATGCCAGTCAATTTACCGTCAATCCTAACTCTTCCAGTCACAAGCAGTGTATGCCAGTCAATTTACTGTCAGTCCTAACTCTTCCAGTCACAAGCAGTGTATGCCAGTCAATTTACTGTCAGTCCTAACTCTTCCAGTCACAAGCAGTGTATGCCAGTCAATTTACCGTCAGTCCTAACTCTTCCAGTCACAAGCAGTGTATGCCAGTCAATTTACCGTCAATCCTAACTCTTCCAGTCACAAGCAGTGTATGCCAGTCAATTTACCGTCAATCCTAACTCTTCCAGTCACAAGCAGTGTATGCCAGTCAATTTACTGTCAGTCCTAACTCTTCCAGTCACAAGCAGTGTATGCCAGTCAATTTACTGTCAGTCCTAACCATCTCGTAACGTGTTATCCAACTTTCTACATTTGGTCAGAGCATATTTAAAAAATCTGCCTTCCCCAGCTGACAGTCTGAAATTACTCTGAAAGTAATGAACTTATGGCTGTTTCATAGTAGTTATGTCCCTTTGGATATCTAAAACAAACAGCTTCTGAAACGAACGAGTAAAATTATTGTCACAAAAACTAAACAGAAATGAACTCACATGATCTGGTGTAGACTGCGCTTCTGAGTTTTCTTCTTTTCGGATCTTTCATACAGAAAGATCAACATACTCAGCACAGTGACCTCTGCAAACAGGCCAAGGAAAGGCCAAATGGCAGCATATCGTTCTACATGAAGACAAACATTGCAACTACTACGAATCATTGATCATCACATAGATTGCACAATGTACTAACAATTATGGTAATCTCATTAAATGCACACCTTAACTTTGTCTTTATTCACCTTACTATCTAATAATAATAATAATATAATAATAATAATAATAATAATAATAATAATAGCATAGTGTAACAGTCAGTCCCCTTTTGGCAGAACAGTAAGTTCCCCATGGCTAATATTAATAATAATACTAATAACAACTGCCACACAAGAATGCGATCGGCGTTGCCAGTAGTGGGTTGTGCTCAATATTTAAATTTCAAATCCCGAAACAACCACATAATCAACTGCCACATCATTCATTAATTTTAGTGAGTTATGTACAGTAGTAGTGATTTTTGCATTTCCCCCATGCTTTTATAATGCATATCTTTTATATTGTTGCTGTTCTCTGTTAGCCTCGAATGATGTGTGAATGAAATAATGTATGAAAGAGAGTGATAGAAGGGCAGAATGTTAGACGGGCCTGCGTGGCCAATTCTTAACCCATTTGAAAATAACGTTTTTTTCGTTCGTTCTCTGTATGGAAAACCAGCACATGATAATCCCATCACGCTTGGTGATGTCCCACTTCAAGAGATAAAATCATACATGCAATGTAGATACAGATGGAGGGAAACAGATAGAAACATTAACTGATTCAGTGTCGAAGGATAATATATAGCCAAAAGTGACTTTCAATTTCTACAGAATGAATAAAATTTGATGGAACTGCGGTAAAGTTGTGGAAATGCAAACAGTACATTACCGTACAGGTAAAAAGTAACCTTGATTCTGCTGGGATTGAATCCGGGCCACTTTCTTGTCAAGCAAAGACACCAACCACTATGCTATTGCAGCTCATAAGTAATTTATACTGTATACCTTTATATTATAAGGATACAACCTACTTATGGCCCACTGCATATTCTTAATGAGTCCACAGACACTCATGTAACACAGGTGACTGAGTGTAAGGGATTAACGTGCTCAGATCAGTATGCCATACGGTTAGTTTAGTTTAGTCGACGGATCGACATTACGGCACACGGGTGTAACCCATAAGTGCTCCGCTCTACTCCTAACTCAAGCCTGAGTCCGGAGAATCCTAGCTCAGTGCGCGAACTCCGTAGTACCGGCGAGAATCCTGAAATACTTTGGGTAGATTTTTAACTCGAAATTTTGCCCGGGCAGCGCGTTAGGTTATCTTTTTCGATTTCCAACTGCCAAGGGATTTTTTTACATGCGCAACATACATACGGGCGTCCGATCTCATTACCCAGAGACCAGGGGACATTTTCTTACTAGAAGTCCACGTGAAAAAATCCTGGCCCTCACCGGGGCTTGAACCCAGGGCCTCCAGCACTCGAGGCGGCCACCATACCCCGAGACCACTCAGCCCCCCTCGAGACAATTCAGATTTTCGTACGTTTGGTCGGTGACATTAACCTCTAGTTCATAATCTACATAGACAGCGTGTGTAAAGTAACCAGCGAAACAGAGACCACAAGAACACCGCATGGCTGATTGAACTTAGAAGAAGAACCAACGGCAAATTATACCACTAAAGAACTCCTATTTGCGGACGATCAAGCACTAACAGCAAAATCAGAAGCAGAATTACCAGACCACATGAATAGTCTAAACTAAGTGTGTAAGGAACATAACATGAAAATTAGCATCAATAAAACAGAGATAATGGTTATAATCAAACAAGAAAAAACAACAAAGATTCATCTAAAAGAACACCCTCTGAAACAATTACTTAGGAAGTATACTATCATCAAATGGCAAATCGAAAATAGATGCAATAAGGCAAAACAACTCATTGGACAAATGGCACCAATACTAAAGAACACACACGTATCAATAGTTACTAAGAAAACACCCTATAACACACTTTTCCTCCCTATAACACAATCATCCTACCAACTCTATATTACCAAAGCCAAACTGGGCAATGAAAGAAAAAGAAAAAAGAAAAATCACAACAACAGAAATGAGATTCCTGAGAAGAATACTCAATGTACCAAGAAGAGAGAAAATCAGACATGAAAAAATTAGGACTAAAGTGGGGGTTATAGCAGCGCTAGATTTTATCAGAAGGCAACAAGTTAAAGGGTTTGGCCATGGAAGTAGGTTACCAGCTAACAGTAGACCACAACAAGCAATGATGTACAGACCAGAGGGAAGCAGGGGAAGAGACGACCACATAAACGATGGACAGAGGGAATAGAAGAGTCCATGGGAATCGCGATACACGAAGCCAATAAACGGGCATTCTCCTGTTGTTTCTTCTTCACATCAACACCACAAGGTACAAGAGGAACAAGATGAGATGAGATGAGATGAGATGGTGGCAATAAATAAATGAGAAAGTAGGAAACATGGGCAAAGCATGGCTCCCGACCAACCCTCCTGCCAAACCCTGTCAGAAGAATGAAGGGTTCCAGAAGCGCATTTCGAATCTGAAACAATTTAGAACAGTGGTTCTCAACCTTGTTTTTTTTTTTTTTTGGGGGGGGGGGGGGCTGTGCACCCCTTCACCATATGTTCAGAATGTTACCCCCCCCCCTCCTGGTATTTACTCCCTATAACCCCCTCCCTTTTTTTACACAGTATATGTAAAATTGAAAACTAAAGTTAATAGCACATATTAGAACCAGTCTAGACGTCTTCATAAAACGTGATTTGCGGATCTACTTACGTTATGAAACGAATTTCAGAAGGGCGAGAAGCACAGAACTGTAAAGTATGGAGGGAAAAACAATATCAAGTAATCGGTTCTTGTATTAACGCGATCTTAAAATAATCTTAATCCCCCTCCCCCTCCTTTACACGACGCCGCAGCCAACCCAAGCATTTCTTGGCTCTTTGTGATTTCTTGGTAAGTTTACGTTCAGCAGTTTGCCGCTGATTTCCGAACGACCTACACATTCTATGAAAACCAACGCAAAGCGGTCTGCTTCCAAATCGTCCGCAGCTATGTTTCAAACGCGGTATGCGGGCTTACGAATCGCGTCTGTAAACCCTTAGCCCAGAGCTGGCTTGATCAAAGAAGTACTATCAATTTTGTTTTTATTATTTTGCATATCCTGTTTACAGGCGCAGTATGCTAATCAAGACTGAACCAACAGAATTTATGGCGTCCACTTTTTGGCTAACAGTGGCCAACCACGGGTCATTCATAGCGATTGGTGTAGCTTGTGTCCACACGTGTTGTTGTTGTTGTTGTTGTTGTCTCTTTTACATTAATACATTATATACTATCTCATCAGCTGTGCAACATTAACCTCTTTGAATAGTGGACAACTCACCAGTCACTTTAACTTTTAATGATTCTGAGATTGTCTTGTTAAAGAAGTCAGACCAGATGTCACATCTGTAAACTCCAGAATCAGTTACACCCAGATTGATGATCTGCAGATTGGCATTTTCATGGCCATTCCTTGGCATTAACTTGACTCGGGTATCATTCTGCGGGATACTGATTTTATGATCATCCTTGTACCAAGTTATTATTGCGGGTAGCCTTTTACTTTGCAAGTCAAATCCAATTTCTGGCCCACGGCACGGTTAAATTGCCTGCCCAGACCTTCCACAAATGGTTCACCTGAAAGTGATAAT
The DNA here is from genome assembly GCA_014155875.1 of Cepaea nemoralis. Lineage (NCBI taxonomy): Eukaryota > Metazoa > Mollusca > Gastropoda > Stylommatophora > Helicidae > Cepaea > Cepaea nemoralis. The sequence goes on along the minus strand of JACEFZ010017323.1, from coordinate 489,705 downwards.
AGACACCATGTGAATTTATACATGTAAATGGATAGACAGACAAATAAGACATACATTCATATCAGATAGCTAGAAAAACATATACGATATATAGCTAGACATGCAAACCGATAGACAGTCAGACACAAAGGCAGACGGACGGACAGACAGACAGACAGACAGAGAGATGGGTAGGTAGATATGTAAGTAGACAGAGGATAGAGACACGATAGAGATGGAAAGACAGATAAATAGACAGAATACATACATATAAGGTAGATAGATTCATAGATTGTTAAACAGACAGATAAGAAAGATAGATAGATAGATAGATAAATAGATAGATAGATAGATAGATAGATAGATAGATAGATTAGATAGATAGATAGATAGATAGATAGATAGATAGATAGATAGATAGATAGATAGATAGATATCAAATCAAATCAAATCAAATCAAATCAACTTTATTTTAAAAGGGTCACAAATTGGACACGCAGGCCCGTCTTACATTCGGCCCTGCCAATCACTCATCTTTCGTTCATCAAGAGCATTATACATTCACATAGGAAGAAAAATAAACATTGTGAAATGAATGTTGTAAACATAAACAAGGCAAATTACCATGTTATGAGGCCCGTCTCCCACCTACCCACAAATCACCCCACCCACACACACACACACCCCACCTACCCCCACCCCCCCCCACCCCCCAACATACACACCCAGGGACACATACATACCCCACCAACCGACCCATCCCCCTCCACACACACTGCCCTCACCTGTTCGCCCAACCCAAAACACACTTGCCACTCACAAACAACTCCCACCAACCCACATCATAACCCACACATCCTCTCCCCACCCACACCTCCAATCACCCATCACCCAGCCACACCTCCATTGACCATATATTCCATACCCACGCACACACATCCTCCACCAACCCACACATCGCACATCCATTCACACATCCCCAAACCACACACATTCCCACCAACTGACATCTCCCTGCCCACACACACACACACACACACACACACACACACACACACACACACACACACATCTCCCTAACCACCTATACATTCCCAATCCACTCACAAACACCCCACCACCCACACATACATCCTCCACCCACCCACACATGCCCTAACCCAATCCCCCACCACACACATCCCCCACCCGCACATCACATACATCCCCTAATCATTCGATGTGGCAGTTAGATAGATAGATAGATAGATAGACAGACAGACAGACAGACAGATAGATAGATAGATAGATAGATAGATAGATAGATAGATAGATAGATAGATAGATAGATAGATAGATAGATAGATAGATAGATAGATAGATAGATAGAAGGGTGGGTGGATGGACAGACAGACAGACAGACAGACAGACAGACAGACAGACAGACAGAATAGACTTTATTTTCAAAGAGTCAAGAACTGGGCACGCAGGCCCGTCTAACATTCTACCCTTCTATCACTCCCTTTCATACATTATTTCATCCACACATCATTCGAGGCTAACTGAGAACAGCAACAATATAAAAGATATACATTATAAAGGCATGGAAGAAATGCAAAATGCAAAAATCACTACTGCAGGACTCACTACAATTAATTTATGATGTGGCAGTTGTTGGTCCTCCAGGTTGGGGGTTGAAGCGTGGGGTTAACATCCCCACTTTTGTAAAAAAAACTATTTTGTTACGAAACAGATACATAAGCCTCGAATCCGGACTGGCTTATATTGACAACGACTATGCACAACAACATCTACTAAAATCAAATGCGCTATCTCGTAACACCAAAATCACAATATAAAAAACACTGATCAGACCAGTTGTGCTGTAAGCTCTGAAACCTGGAGTACAACGAAAGGAGACGAAGCCTTGTTACAAACCTTTAAGAACAAAGATTTAAGACGCATCTTTGGACTAATTAGGGATACACAAAGTGGAGAGTGGAAAAGAAGAAGTAACAAAGACATTTATGATCTGTTTAAGTCCCCGCTAATCACTGGTATCATGACGGCTAATAGACTACAATGGCTAGGGCATATACAAAGAATGGAAGATAATAGGGAAACAAAACTCGCTTACACTCAGGACATAAATGACCGTAGAACAAGTAGACGGTGGAGAGATAATATATATATATATATATATATATATATATATATATATATATATATATATATATATATATATATATATATATATATATATATATATCTACAGACCTACAAGCACTTGGAATCAACGACTGGCAAGAGAAGGTCAACCAGAGAAACGAATGGAGACGGATTGTATCTGCAGCAAAGAATCTCAATGGCTCGGAACGCTGAAGAAGTGGAAGTTGTTATTAGCTACGGGGAACATATTGTCTATCAAAAGGGGACTGACTGTTATACTGTTGTTTGTCTACCAAGAATTATGATGACCATGCATTTCATCCAGTGGGGTTGAAAGTATAGAGCCGTGAGTTCTAAGATGGCTGATAAGGCCTATGTTGGCTCGAAATGTACTTTGCACTGTGGGCCAAAAATGCTTGACGTTCCAGGGGGAAGATCTGCATTGGTTTTTCTGTCCAGCCTTTTCTTCACAGCTCTTGCAGTCCTGGTTGCTTCACGAGTGACTTCACCCTTGCGTAATGATGTACGCCACGAATTTCGGTCTTTGGCAGCAGTCTCCCAGGTGTCATGATGAATTCCAAAAGCTTTCAGTGAGATTTTCAGTGTGTCTTTAAAGCGAACGAAAGAAGAATTCCCCCCTTTCCAAAAGTGTCAGCCTCAAAAGGTGCATTCAAAATAGCACGTCTATAATACTGAACATCCTTATGTTCTTCTATTTTTGTACATAACCTTTATATGCATAAATTAATTTTATAGTCTAGTAAAATGTCAAAGAATTGTCACTTAATACACGACACCAGAATGCCAGAAAATTGTGCTTCATCAAACAAAACGCTCAGTAGAAAACCAGGATATTGTGCCTGAAGCCATTTTGAGTCTGCCAATCTGTGATATTAATTCCTCCCTGGAAACCCTAAAATTCTCCCCGTGGAGGGAATTCCCCACTGGCTGAGAACCACTGATCAACAACGTGACTCATAAAGTAAAACTCAAGATCCTTTTTCCCACGCCTTAAGTTGCACAAGGTATTTGGTGCTAGCCCCATATCTTTACAGACCAATCGGCATTCGGTGGGCGATGTCAGTACCACGCTGGACACCTTTACTTTCCGTAACATTTCCTAGCCTGCAAGTCTAGATCACTTAAAAAAATTCTGAAACCCGTAAGGATAGGCAAGGGTTCTGGACGAATCTCAAGCCTGAGGGGGAAGACCAGGAGAACTTTCAATCAGATGGCAGTTGGAAAGATTAGTGGTATGACACTTCGCTGGCTGTTGAACGAGGAGACAGAGAGCGTGTGGGAATGTCCTGAGTGCAGTGATGTCGGTTCTTTGCTCATAACTCATAAAAATTCCAGTCCGTCCCTAATCGAATCGAACCCATGACCATGGCGTCACCAGGCAAGCTTCTAGGCACTACGCCACCGCAGATCCAAACTTTAAACGTATACGTTTCGAATCCAACTGTGGATAATCATCGTCCAGTGGCTTGCGCTGTGCAGAACATCCACCCATAACCATCTGTTGCAAGTCCTCTATATCACCTGCTAGATATCCTGCCTCTACTGCTGTCACGTGTGACCTGTCTACCTCACCTTGAGTCCATATACGACATTTTCGCTATGCCTAGATCCATAATTATCCTTTTCCAGACAATCAAATCTCTTCACCTGCCCAAAATCTTAAATTTTTCTCAATTTTATGGGACTCAATAACCAATCTTCTTCAATACTGAGTGATTGTTGGTTAGATCTGCGTGTTCTCTGAAAATAAACAAAGGTCCTTAACAGTAAATTGCCCCCCCCCCCACCCCTCTTTGTTTTTTATTTCACATACGAGAGACCTCGTACAACAGAACTAACCTAGAAATATGACAGAACTTACCTAGAAATCTGACAGAACGTACCTAGAAAACTGACAGAACTTACCTTGAAATCTGAGAGAACGTACCTAAGCATCTGTCAGAAATAAAAATCTATGACTGGATACTGGTGCATTTCAGATAGAGTTATAATGGTCAAAATCAAAGGCAAACCAATAGATATAAATATTATATAAGTATATGCACCAACAACAAACAGTAGTGATGAAGATATACAAAACTTTTACGATGAAGTTGAAATGGCAATAGCCCAAATTGGATCACAAGAAATAAAAATAATACTGGGGGATTTTAATGCAAAAGTAGGAAAGGGAAAAGTAGAGGATATAGTGGGGAATTACGGTTTAGGTACAAGAAATGAAAGAGGAGAGAAACTAATAGAATGGGCAAATATTAATGATATGATAATTGGAAACACATGGTTTAAACACCATAAAAGACGACTATACACATGGAAAAGCCCTGATATGAAAATACGCAACCAAATTGAATACATACTTATTAATAAAAGATTTAGAAATGCATTAATTAATGTAAAGACAATGCCTGGTGCTGACGGTAACAGTGATCATGTACCACTATGTGGACAAATAAAAGTAAGATTAAAGAGAGGGGAAAAAATGGTTAAAAACTTGAGACTTAATAAAGAGGTTCTGAAAGTAGATAAAGAAATTCAAGAACAATACAGAGTGACTGTGAAAAATAGGTACAATGCAATAGCTAAAATACAGAGTATAGATGAACAATGGGAAATGTTAAGGGACTCCATTCATCAAACTAGCAAAGAAATATTACCGGAGAGAAGCCAAAAAGCTAAGAAAAAATGGATGAATGAAGAAATCTTAAGGTTGATGGACAAAAGGAAACAGAATAAAAATGACAAACAAGAGTATGCTAAGATAAATAAAGAAATAAGAGATAAATGTGTGAAGGCAAAAGAAAGTTGGTTAAATGAGCAATGCAGAAAAATTGAATTAAATTCCACTAAAGATCAAAAAAGTATGCACAGACAAATCAGCGAGCTCACAGGAAGAAAAATAAGAATAAATACAGGGTGTTTGAAATCAAAAACAGGACAGACTTTATTGGAGGAAGGTGCTATAATGAAGAGGTGGAATGAGTATATAAGAGAATTATATAATGGAGAAAGGGAAGAATTAACAGAAGAAAGTAACTTAGAAGGCCCACCTATTCTAAAAGAAGAAGTCGCTGATGCTATGAAACATATGAAGAAAGGAAAAACAGCTGGGCCAGATGAAATCACAGTAGAAGAATTAGAAGTATTGGGAGAATTTGGGGTAGATATATTAACCAAAATGCTGAATGATATTTACAACAGTGGATATTTACCGAGCGATATGCTGAAATCTGTATTTATAGCAATACCAAAGAGACCAGGAGCACTTGAATGCGAAGATTTTCGTACAATTAACCTCATAAACCATGTCACTAAGCTTCTACTCAGAATTATAATGAGAAGAACAAGAAAGAAAATAAAAATGGAAATTAGTGAAGAACAGTATGGTTTTATGGAAGGAAAGGGTACAAACAATGCAATATATATATTACGAACACTAATAGAAAGATCAATAGAGAAACAAAGAGACATATATTTATGCTTCATAGATTATACTAAGGCATTTGATAAAGTAAAACATGATGAGCTGATTAAAATGTTGGAAGATATCAACATTGATGGGAAAGATTTAAGAATAATAAAGAATATATACTGGAACCAAGTAGCAGCAATTAAAATGGGAAATAAAGAGGGTAGTTACGAACAGATAAAGCTAGGAGTACGACAGGGGTGTGTCTTGTCACCCGATCTCTTCTCCCTGTATAGCGAAGTAATAATGAGAGAGATCAAAGAGAAGCCAGGAATACTAATCGGAGGATATAATATAAACAATATACGCTATGCAGATGACACAGTATTGGTAGCGGATAATGCAACAGACCTACAACAATTGTTGGACAGTGTAGTAACAGAGAGTGCACAGAAAGGACTGTCCTTGAATATCAAGAAAACAGTAACAATGGTGATATCAAAGAAAATGGGGATGCCAAAATGTGACATAGAAATAGATGGGGAAATTCTCAACCAAGTGGATAATTTTAAATACCTAGGGGCACTTATAACATCAGATGGAAGATGTACAAAAGAGATTAAGAGCAGAATAGGGCAGGCAAAGACAGCATTTCAGAAAATGAAGAGTATCTTATGCAATAAGTCGCTATCAATGAATGTAAGAAAGAGAGTACTAAAATGCTATATAGAACCAGTTTTGCTGTATGGCAGCGAATCTTGGAATGTAAATGAACAAATTAGGAAGAACTTAGAAGCAACAGAGATGTGGTTTTTAAGACGAATATTGCGAATTCCTTGGACTGCCAGAGTAACTAACAACGATTGCCTGAAAGAGGCTAATGAAACTAGAACACTATATACAACAATAAGAAAGAGACAAACATCTTTCTTTGGTCATGTGATGAGAAGAGAGGCATTGGAGAACATCGTGACAACTGGAAAGATCGAGGGGAAGAGAGGCAGAGGCAGACCAAGAGAAATGATGCTGGACGGACTGAGACGGTGGCATGGAGGAATATCATCAGCAGAGTTGATCCTGAACACCAAAGACCGAGATCTGTGGAGAGCCATGAACGCCTACGCCAGCCGGCACGGCACTTGATGATGATGATGAAATATTTGACAGAAATTACTTAGAAATCTGACAGAACTTACCTATAAATCTGGCAGAACTTACCTAGAAATCTGAGAGAACGCCTAGAAATCTTAAAGAACTTACCTAGAAATTTGACACAACTTACATAGAAATCTTACAGAACCTAGAAATCTGACAGAACTTACCAAGAAAACTGACATAACATGGCTAGAAAACTGACAGAACTTACCAAGAAAACTGACATAACTTAGCGGGAAATTTGACAGAACTAGCCTATAAATCTGACAGAACTTACCTAGAAATCTGACAGAACTCACCTATAAATCTTACAGAACATATCTAGAAATCTGAAGGAACTTACCTAGAAATCTGACAAACTTACCTAAAAATCGGACAGAAATTACGTAGAAATCTGACAGAATCTATTTAGAAATCTTACAGAACTTACATAGACATCTGACAGAATTTACCTAGAAATCTGACCATGCAATTGTACTGGTTTGGAAAATGAACTTTAATCTGAAATCTGATGGTGTACATGCCAACGTCTGCAGAAGCTGTGAACAAACAGGTTCATTAAAATGTCTCATATTTTATGTATGTATGTATGTATGGACGGGCGGATGGAGGTGTGTGTGTGTGTGTGTGTGTGTGTGTGTGTGTGTGTGTGTTTGTACATGTGTCTACTGACACACACGCTATGTAAAAATAACACTACTGCAGGAAATAAAAATAACAACGATACTTTTCTCACACGAAACGACATAAAAACCATACTGAAAACAACGGTGGAAAGAAAAGTTGAGGGGAAAAGAACTTCTTCTGCCATTAACCCCCAATTCATACAAAGGCCCTCAATTAACTCATCCCAAGCCATTCTATTTTTTACTACCTCCAAGTTCTTCCCACATGATTATTCTACCACTAATTCTCTTCTCCGTGTGTTTACATCCCCCTCTATTTAATTTGCCCCGTGGGTTCAGGTGCACTGATTTTCTAGTTATACTATTCTGAGATTTTCTCAATATGTGTCTAAAACAGTGCCAGGGTCTTTCCTTCCACTTTTGATTCAATGGAATCGGTCTAGTTCTCTCCTTTAATTCCACATCAGTGATTCTGTCAGGCTCCTGCTTATAAATGTTGGTAGTTTATTTGTAATTGTTTTGATAATTCTTTTTTTCTGACCAAGCAAAAAAACAGGGCATCAAAGGTGTGAATAGGCAGACAGCATCGTGAAATTGTCAGAATACAGCCTACCAGAATGTACAGTGACGACCCAGGGTAGAAATTATTAAAGATCCATTACATCATCATCCTGTAGCAGACAATATAATAGTAACAATGGGTCACGATTGCAGAGAATGGGCAGCAGGCCGTACAGAGGTTGAGGTGAAACAACTGATCCACAGAGTAACACATATCAAGGTGACATAATGATCTACACCGATGAGTCAGTGGTGAGAAACAGACGTAGTAGTTGGAGTTTCATCGCGAAGGCTAATAGACGATTCTTGAAGGAGAGTCTGGCGTATGAGACTACGACCTCCAGCATGAGAATGGAGGCGAAAGCAGTAAAAGCGGCATTCCGTTGGTTAGAGGAGACCACTGCAACACACACTGCATTCATTACGGACTCAAGGAGTATGCTTAGTAAGGTGAAGAAAGGAATGTTTCGTGTGGAATGACTATTCTCGCTTCAGAAGTAACAGATTGTGAGAATTGTATGGATTATTTGCCTTGGCCATGTGGGAGTGCGGGGGAATAAACAGACTGATAGGCTGGCACCTCTTTGTGGTAGATTGCCTATGACAAGGGAGAGGTGGTCGACCGCCCGTGGGACCAGGTGGAGAAGGCGGGGGAGGGAACAGATTTAGAACCCGCATGTCGAAAGAATTATATTGAGGGGGATCGGCAGACGGCCTGAAAGAATCTCAAAACTGAGAGGGAAGACCAGGGGAATATCCAATCAGATAGCGGTGGGAACGATTAGTGGTATGACTCGTCGCTGGCCGTTGAACGGAGGGACGGAGCGCATACGGGAATATCCTGATGTGCAGTGATGCCGGGTCTTGGCTCAACTCAACTCATTTCATCATGCAGCAGATCCTGTACACAACGTCGCTCTCATCATGGTGTGTCAAATAGGCTGTCAATCTTTTGCCATTTCTCCTGCCTCGTACACTTTCATGCCAAAGGCGTCTGCAATGTTCTGTGTCTCTCTTGGGTTAGTATTACAGTCTGGGATTCTACGATAAGTATTACATACCCACCCCTCCTTTCCACATTTTCTTTTCATTCTTCTTACGTCTTCATCTTTCAATTCTTCTCATCCCGTCCTTATGCCTTCATGTAGTCACCCCCATGTTTAAATGTGTTTTATGTATGTATTATTTTGCTGATGAAGGCTGGTCGCCGCAACGTCCTTTGGTTTCCGTACTTATGTTACATGTAAATTATGTAAAGTTGCATCACTTTGTGTTATTTTATATTATGTGCCCATCTTTCTGCAGGTCAACCCCTTGCATCTCCTTCCAGGAACCAAATTGCCTTCCATCACTGTGCGTTCCTCTGAGATGTTTAATATGTCCACAGATTTAATTTTTCGAGACATGTTTTATGTTCATCATCATCATCTCATCATGTTCCTCTTGTACCTTGCGGTGTCGAGGTGAAGTATAAACTTCGTGAGAGTGCCCGGTTATGGGCTTCGTATATCGACATTCCCATGGATTCTGTTATTCCCTCCGTCCAACGTTTACGTGGTCGGCCTCTTCCTCTATTTCCATCTGGTCTGTACATCATTGCTTGTTGTGGCATGCTGTTGACTGGTAGCCTACTTGCATGGCCAAACCATTTGACTTGCTGCTTTCTAATAAAATCTAGAGCAGCTTTAACCCCCACTTTAGTCCTGATTTCTTCATTTCTGATCTTATCTCTTCTTGATACATTGAGTATTCTTCTCAGGAACCTCATTTCTGTTGTTGTGATTTTTCTTTTCTCTTTTTCTGTCATTGTCCAGGTTTGGCATTGGTAGCATAGAGTTGGTAGGAAGATTGTGTTGTAAAGTGCTTTCTTAGTAGTTATTGATACATGTTTGTTCTTTAATATTGGTGCCATTTGTCCAATGAGTTGATTTGCCTTATTGCACCTATTTTCGATCTCGTCTTCTGATCTGCCATTTGATGATATTATACTTCCTAGGTACTTGAAGCTCTTTACTTGTTTCAAGGGATGTTCGTTTAGGTGAATTGTTGCTGTTTGTTCTTCTTTAGTTATAGTTATTACCTCTGTTTTGCTTGTGCTAATTTTCATGTTATGTTCCCTACACATTTCGTTTAGACTATTCATGTGGTCTTGTAATTCAGCTTCTGATTTTGCTATTAGTGCTTGGTCGTCCGCAAACAGGAGTTACTTCTTAGTTTTTCTACGAGCAGTTTTATGTTCACGAGACAGATTTCTCCCATGTTTAGGCCTGGTTGAAATTCAGTATATTTCTTCTTCTTCGTCCACGATATTCTAAGAACTTTTCTGTAGCAATCGAGATCATAAAGCCCCAGTTTTATTCTTTAGTGATTGCCAAATTGTCCATGACTCAAATTCATATGTTGCCACAGGACAGATGTATGTTCTCAAAATGCTTACTTTAACCTGTTTGCTAGTTTTGTGTCATAGCCATTGGGTTTGATTATGAAGCCAAGATTTTAAAAGTTTGTGACATTTCAATATATTCGTTAATTGTGACCTTTGAGTGGAATGTGGTTTTGTCCCTGGACATTTTGTTGTTTTGCTCAAGTTCAGAAATCTCTTCTAATCCTTTAGCATTATTTGAGAGAAGAACTGTATCTAAGTTCTGAAATTTTATTTTCACCAATTACAAATGAATAAAAATTATCGCTCATCATTATTGACATTTTTTGGAGAGACAGGTATGGAGAGAGAATGGAGCCATGTCTTACCTCCTTTTCACTACAAACAAGTTTGATGTTTCAACAACTACTCTGACAGCTGCTTACTAATCATGATATCCTGACAAAGCTAGGTGGCTCAAATATACTGGAAACCCCAAATCACTCATCATGTTCCAGTTTCTGATGTTGAACACAAAGGCCTTACTGTGGTCTATAAAGCAAATATGAAGATTTATTTTGTACTCTCTATATTTCTCAAAGATGGTTCTCATGTTGAAAATGTGATCCCTGGTTCCTCTCCGTGTCTGAAACTTGCCTGTAATTCCTATTCTAATTTAATTTCAATCCTCTTCATGATCACTCGTAAAAGGATTTTGCTAGCATGACTTATCAGCGCAATGGTTCTATAAATGTTGCAATTTTAAATTCCCTGGATTTGTAGGGGGCTGTAAATTGATGTCTTCGACGCTTTCAGCCAAACAGCGCTATTCAAGATCTTCACGGTATGGTGGATATGCACGCTAATTTCTTCTTCTGTTGGGTTTAGTTACACTGGCATGTTGTCACAACCTGGTGACTTCACTTTCTTTAGGCTTTGCATTGCTGATTGTACGTCCTCTATTAAGGGGTCTGGTTCTTTCTCTACACTTTCATGTATATTATCTTAGCTCTTTGTCGTGTCTTTGTATACTTCTCTTTATACTCTTTCCATATTTTTAGTACATCGCTGCTTTCTGTTAAATTGTTATCATTCCTATCGTTTATAACATGTAATGATAAGCTGAATTTGCCTCTTAATGCTCTGATTTTCTTAAACAAGTCTCCATCTTTTCCTTGCTACTCGATTCCGACAGAACTTCTGATTTTTCTCATATAGTTTGTATATTTTGGATTACTTGGTCCTACGCCTGTTTACTTTAATTTTCTCATTTCTAACATTTGCCTGAGAGTTTCATCTGAGATTATTTCTGCATTTTATACATTTTCTTAGGAATCACGTTTTGTGCTGATGAGATGAAAATGTCTTTCGTTTTTGTGGCCAGGTCATCAGTTGTCATGTATTCTTGTACTGTCATCAACAACTGAATTACATTAACTTTAAATATGGAATGAACGAACGAACTTTATTTTCAAAGGGTAACAAATTGGGCACGCAAGCCCGTCTTACATTTGGCCCCTCCAATTACTCATCTTTCGTTCATCAATAGTGCATGATGCATACACATAGGGGAAAAAAAACATTGTCAAATGAATGTTGTAAAACATAAACAATGCATATTACCATGTTATGAGACACATCCCCCAACCACCCACACACACATCCCCCACCCACACACACCCCCAGGCATACATACATGCCACCCTCCCACACATCCCCACCTACACACATCTCCCCACCGCCGGGTTATATACTGGCAAAGACCTATTGACGCGTCCTCGTCGAGCGTCCTGGGCAACAGGTCCCTTCGGGGTCCTGGCTAAAGTCAATAGGATCGCCGATTCCTCCAAAGTCGGAGTGTCTGCCTGTACGGCGAGGAACCACCAGTCTGCACACCAATGAGCCAGACATGGGACAACGGATACTCACGCAAACCTCAGGTCCTGTATGACATCACACTGATGTTGGACAACAAGATGCCTTCATTCGACATACAGGACTTCGCGTTGGAACTCAAGCCAACGAACACAAGCAAGAAAGCAAGCATCTCCCCACCCACACACATCCCCCTACCCATCCCATAACCCACCCACATATCCTCCACCACCCAGCCAAACACACATCCCCAACCACACATCCCTCTATCCATACACCCCCAACCCAAACATCCCGCACCTACCCACACACACATCCCGCCCCCACACACATCCCGCACCTACATCCCCCAACCTAGACACATTCACCCACCCACACATCCTCCACCCACCCACCAACACCCCCAATCACCCACCATAGCCCACACTCCCCACCCATACACATACATCCCCACCCAACCACACATCCCCCACCCATACACACATCCCCCACACCACCTACACACACTCCCACCCATATATCCCCCACCCACTTAAACACATTTACCCCCCCCCCCCCCCCCCCCCCCCACACACACACATCCCTCACCCACACGTCCCTAATCCACACGCACACATCCCCACCGACACGCATGGAGATGGTACTAGATGATGATGGCATAATGATGATGCGATGATCTAGGAAAGACAAGGAATGAGCTAGAAGAGCTTGCAAAGGATAAAAAATTAAATGCCTTTGCTCCATAGAAGATAACAGGCAGGACAAGATAATCTTAGCTCATACTGGGTTTGTTAATGATAAGACTCCGATTCTTGGAAACCGTGAAACGGTTGTTGTCCTTGAGTTCAGACACGGGGGTGGCTCCTTTCAGCCATGTTGCATTGTAATGATCAAGTTGACTGCCATTAGAAAGAGAAATGCTGCAAGACATCACTGCACTGGGCTGTCCAGTCTTAAGTACAGGCTCTGTCTTTTGTTCTGACCAAAATATAAATAACATAATACAGCCAATTTAAGAAAGCCAAAGTCAATAGGTTATACAATAAATTCCTGGTAAATTTTGCTGCTTCTCTTCGGGTGCATACTGAAGAATTAGATATATGAAGTAAATAGATGAGCCCTCTGTACGCCGACTTCAGGTGCACGCTGCAGAATTAGATGTCATATAAAGTAAATAGATAGTCCTTTGCTCACCTACTTCAGGTGCTCGCTGCAGAATTAGATATCATAAGAGGTAAATAGATGAGCTCTTCGTTAGCTGAACTAAACAACGAACATAGTTACTGCTACTGTTCAAATGTGGAGCCAGTGTTATACCCATAGCAATCGTAAATTCACCGCTGAGTCTTTCTGTTTTCTTATGACAGTTTCTAGTTGAACTTTTTAGTTATTCCTATGACAGCAAGTAGTTGAACTGTTTGGTTATTCTTGTGACAGCAAGTAGTTGAACTGTTCCATTCTGCTGTCAATTTTAGAAACAGCATAAGTTCTATCAATTCCAATAGTCCCACATCGGGAAAGTTATCACAGTAAGGCAGTAACTGAAAATCTTTGGATGCTGTTGAACTTCAATATTACTCCATATAGGAGCTGTTAATTTCTAGAGTTTGGCTCCGCTTTCAGCATAGACCTTGTAAAGGCAATCCCCGAGCTGATGCTGCATTTTGGATAAGACATATATGAGGTGGTTTGGTCAGTTCTCTTTCTCATGGCCGTTCCTTTCCAGATAATTCTGAAAACAGGCCAGTACCCAGTTTAGTAGGCTGCGTTGACCCAAGAGCCCTACTGTTCAGAAAATTAACCCTGCCTCTGATGAGGATTGGACCTGGACTATTGCATTTGCAACCAGCGCAATAACCACCATGGCTTGCTGCAATCAATGGAGAACACTATTTTGTGCCTGGTGGTTTTAAGCATGATGATTTATTTTATAATAGTTTATTTATTGAATAAATATTTATTATGTTAAATTTGTATTGTTATATATGGTTGCCTCAGGATATCTCTTCGCTGGTTGTTGAACGAGGGGAGGGAGCGCGTAGGGAAATGTCCAGAGTGCAGTGATGTCGGTTCTTTGCCCAACTCAACATCCTCCTTATAAAAGAGTCAATAAAGTCTCAGATGTTCAACTGCTGTGCAAACCGCTTAATGCGATTTCGGATGTGGCGAATTTCTGTTGTGAAGAACATTGTACATTTTAAATGCATTACTAAATGCTCGAATTTGAATAAGAGGAATTTCTGATAAGAAGAGCTATTTCTTGGGTCCCATGTGAGTTTGCCTTATCAGATCTGCACTATAAAAACTGTCATTTACTGCCAATATAGTACCTTGCGGTGTATGGCAGAGGGGTCTTTGAGCCTGAGGAATTAAGGCCGCCTGGCTAGTGCAGTCGCCACGAACTGTGCAGGTTAGGATGTTCTTTTTGCCCCCGACAGAAAAAAATCCCACATCTTACCGAGGGATCGAACCCGGCTCTCCCGAGGGATCGAACCCGGCTCTCCCGAAGGAGAGTCCGGCGTTCTAGCCGCTCCTCTGCACTATATTAGGTGAAATTTGAAATCAAGGATCAATATAATTGAACTTGGGACACTTCCGCGCGTGCTCTGCCCCCCTTTCAGAAGCTAACGAACAGTTCCCGTGCTAATGGTACCAATGACAGCCGGATTAAACACCGATCAGATGGAGTACAATGTTGACTTCTAAATTTTGACTTGAGGGACGTAAATTACAAATATCTAAGAAGTCGGAGTGGTTTTGCCTGATAACTGGAGACACTGGTAACGGGGAAAGCCAATCAACAGGCAAACATCAGCCCTGTGCACTCCTCAGTAGCCCAGTAGTACTAGTACACACTGTGTATTTTTAATGACTGTGCATTGTTTGAAAATATTGCCGGTCCAAGTTTTGTATTTACCTATTATGTTGCGTGAACTTTACATATGGTGAATAAAAAACTTGGACCGGCAATATTTTCAAACACTGCACAGTCATTAAAAATACACTCTATGGTAATAGTAGCCAGTAGTATCAAGGTGTTTGTAAAGTCTTACTACACTTTTTATGTAGGCCACATTTGAAAAATGAAGTACATGGCGTCATCAGAAACAAATGAAAATCGTAAACTGACTGGAGAAATTAGATGTAGACAGTCAAAAAAAATGTGGGTCACGTTATGAGAAGAAATAATTTGGAGAACTTGGTGACAACTGGCAAGATCGAAGGGAAGAGAACAAGGGAAAGGCAGGGAAGTAAATACTTGGATGGCTTGGCCAGGTAGTATGATCGAGACAAGAACATTGAGCTGACTCTGGTGATCAAGTGAGAAGGCGAGACATTACCGCCTACGGTTACTGGCATGGCACATGATGAATGAATGTTGGTAATACCATTCTGTTTGGAGTGCAAAGAATGACTCTAGCAGACGACAGCCATTCGCTTCACGATGGAATGCGGAGCACATATTTTGATGGCGTCATGTACTTTATTTCTCAAATTTGCTCTACAAAGTGTAGTGAGACTTTACAAACACCCTGTACCTATAGTAGTAGTAACGTAGTAATAGTATTCTAGTTTAAGTTAGCTAGCAGTTGCGCGTGTGTGGAGCCCACAATATGGACAACGCTCGAATTTAAAGCGATTTACCTATAACACGGATAATTCCACCTTTTATTTTGGTAGCTGTAATGTGGCTAACAGCAAATATACAGACAGTGAACAGTTGTAACTCTGAGAATAAATCCATGAGAAGAATGACTAGTAACTTTGTCTGCAGAAGTGGCAAAAATATTCCACGGTGACTTCCGCTCTGTAGGAGACGTTACAGGTGCCGGGTTACACATATCCCAGTTTTATTTTTGCATCAATACGGTGGAAATACCCCACGATTGGCTGCATAGCTACCTGGTTCCACTCCCAAAGCCAGGTAATGATAACTCCAGACTTAATGGATACCGAATCATAACCCTGCAAAACATGTATGGCAAAGTCCTCGAAAAGATAGTAGCAAGCAGGCTCCAGCGACATTTGGAAAGTCGTAATCTGTTTCCCAAAGGGCTCGGGAGTTACCGGCCTGGGAAGGACACCTGGGTCAATGCTGCAACTTTTGCATTTGATGTCTAGAGAGCTTCCAGGATAAACAAGAGACAGTGAAGGTAGCTCTTGACCTGGAGGATGCGTATAACAGGGTCAGGTATGATCAGTTGATACACACACTGTTGGACATGGATGTCTGCCCTTGCCTTGTTAGATGGATTGTGGCGGTCCTTTATGAGCGTAAGGTTGCACTGCGCATGGGTTCCTGGACTTCTGACCCTTGTACTATTACACCTGGGTTGCCACAGGGATCTTGTCCCCAGTGCTCTTTAATGTCTACACCAGAAAAATCGCAGCTATTGAGACACCGGGTGTGGGTAGAATCTTGACATTTGCAGATGATGTGCTGGTGTACAGACAGGGCAGAGACAGTGCCAGTTTGGCGAAAGACTTACAGGTGACAGTAAATAGGGTGGCAGAGTGGTGCAGGGACGCAGGGGCCATTATACACCCAGACAAGGCATCGGTTGTGTGGTACTCCCTAGATAAACGGATCGTCAAGGCAGATGTCCCAGGTATTATGTTGAATGGATGTCCTCTTAGTCGAGAGAGTAAATTGAAGTACTTTGGCATCACCTTTGACAGGTGTTTGTCTTTTAAGGATAGTGTGGAGGCTTTGATGGTGAAGGCTGGTAGGGGACTTAATGCATTGAGGGCTATGGCAGCAACCGGGGTAGATCAGAGGATGCTGTACAGGCTCTTTCAGCAGTTAATAATTTATGTCACTGAGTAGGGTTTGGGGCTGCTGACAGTATCAAAGAGCCAGCTTGAAAGGTTGGAGCGCATACAGAATGCTGCCATGCGGTTAATCCTGAGGTGCACAAAGGACACACCAATTATATGCACGAGGCATATCGTGGCGCTACCAACAATGACGGATAGGCGTAGAGTCCTTCAGGCCAAATGGTACCTGAGAGTTGCTGCAGATAGGGATCACTTGCTGCATGCAGCCATGGATAATTCAAGGGTCATAGACTAAGACGAGGCAGGTCCTGGATGACACAGGCGGAAATTTATATATGTCACTTGTGAGATCTAGTGACCATAAATCGTGAAAAAGAGTGGGTTGAAGTTCTGGAAGACATGGCGAACTTTAACAATGTAATAATAACACTGGGTCGTGAGTGCAGAGAATGGACAGTGGGCCGCATTGAGTTTGAAGTGCAACAGCTGATCCAGAGTAACACACATCAAGGCGACATAGTCATCTACACCGATGGGTCAGTGGTGAGAAACAGACGTAGTGGTTGGGGTTTTATTGCAAAGGCTAATGGACGAGTCTTGAAAAAGGAGAGTCTGGCATATGAGACTACGACCTCCAGCATGAGAATGGAGGTGGAGGCAGTAACAGCGGCATTCCGTTGGCTGGAGGAGACTACTGCAACACACATTGTATTCATTACGGATTCAAAGAGTATGCTTAGTAAGGTGGAGAAAGGAATGTTTCGTGTGGAATGGCTATCGTCGCTTCAGAGGTCACAGATTGTGAGAATTGTATGGATATTTTGCCCTGGCCATGCGGGGGTGCGGGGAATGAACAGGCTGATAGGCTAGCAGGGAATGCACCTCTTGGTGGTAGATTGCCTATGGACAAGGGGGGGGGGGAGGTGGTCGTGCGTTTGTGGGACCAGGTGGAGAAGGCGGAGGAACAGATTGAGAACCCATATTTGGAAAGATTGAGATTGCTGGGGATCGGCAGGGGCTCTGGAAGAATCTCAAAACTGAGAGGGAAGTCCAGGAGAACTTTTAATCAGATAGTCCTGGGAACGATTAGTAATGTGACTCTTCACTGGCTGTTGAACGAGGGGCGGAGCACATATGGGAATGTCCTGAGTGCAGTGATGTCGGTTCTTAACTCAACTCAACTCAACTCAACTCAACTTTTGCTTTATCATTCATTGACAGAAAAATCAAAATCAGATGTGAAAAAGGACAACAATTACATTTAAATTAATATCCTATTTGTGGCTGTGTCAATGACAGGATTATTAATTCGAGTCAGGGATGGACCCTAATATAACTTCTCTTCTGTGGTTGAACGGGTTAGGAATAATCGAATCGAATATATCAACTATCACCCATACTGAAACATCCAAACATACATATGTCTGCAAAACGACAAGATAATCCACTCCGACTTTAGAGGTATTTGTAAGTTACGTCCCCAAGACAAGGACGAGAAGTCAACATTTTAATTCAACTGACCCGTATGCGGGCATTAGCACATCCAGTCAGCCATGCTGACCTCTGTTGATCTGTATGTCTGCATGGCTTTCTTCTGTTCTATACCCCACAAACTGTGCTAGAGATATAAATAGAATAGACAGCTAGAGCAGTAAAATAAAATAACATGTATGAGACCCTTCTTGTAGGGATATTGGGTATAAGATGCTAATCCCATATTTAAGACCAATGGCCACTTTAATGGCTGGGGTGGTCAATGTTACCTCGACCGTCTCTACTTCCTTGGGCATTTCCTGGTAATCAGTTTAGACTGGATCTACCCCGGGAACCAGGTCAATTAAATAATGGACATGATGGGGATTCAACACTAGACAAATGGGCTACCAGGTCAGCGAACTAGCCATTGAGCTGCTTTCTTATTGTCCATGCTTCATAAACTGTACAAGAGATATGAATAGAATAAACAAACATACGTATGTTATTGTGAGCTGTCTTAGTGGCCTCCAAGGGTTCCCCAAGTGATATTTCTATGAAAAGAACTATCGTGTAGCACTGACCATATTTCGCTACGTGCGGTATTCGGTTATCAAGAATTTAGACCTATTTCCATATTTCCAAAATTACTTATTATGAGTAAATGAGGCTATTGTTTACTTTGACTTGATACGATTATTTACAATATAAACACAGATGTGGGAACATAGAGACATGAAACGATCGTACTACGCAAATAGGTGTGCAAACACTGTAACAGGATAGCTCAGGGTATGAGACCTGAAGTAAAGCAAACACTCATGCTGAAATAGTGACATTGCAGTTTGCGGCATTCTCAGGCCCTGATAACCTATATACTCGTAGTTTTTCTCCCAGCTCCAAGCACCCTTGAAGCAGACTGGCTGAGGCGGATCAGCACCCAATTGGCTGGGGGGGGGGGGGGGGGGTGCCCAGCTTGAGGAGGGCGGTAGCTAATCAGTGACGCCTGTAGGTGTCTCCCACTCTCAGAGGCAACCCGTGGCGTGGTGCCCTTGTCTACGCCAGTTGACAAGGACTTATAACCCGTAACTGCTACCTCTCGCTTTGATTCCTAGATCAGTTAAGACCAGGGATGGTGTTGGACCTCCCCATAGCACAAAGCCTGGGTTGAATTGTAGAGACCATGTGTTGCACATGCAGCCTGATGCCTCTCTTGTCCTTCCTAGTTTACTCCAGAGGAAAGGTAACACCAATATACATCTGGAACAAACAAGCTGTAGAAGCTGCCGGATCAGCAAAGCAATGCTCTAACTGTTCGCCTGTCCCAAACCAGTTGCTGATAAAGGTTTAAGGCCTGGTCTGCCCTGCCATGACATTTTGTCTTTAAGTTGCATTTCCTCGCACCAGGATAAGGCTTGTACCCTCCCAATTACACTCCTCCGCCCGAAGCCGTTGGTACAATGTGGGGTGTCGGGTTTGGTAAGCGCCGCCCAACATTCAGCGCTAACAGAAAGCAGGTAGAACAGTCCGTCTAAAATAAGGTAGTTCAGTCATATCTTTTTTTTTTTTTTAAAGCATATCCTTTTACAGGACTTAGCTGTCAACACCAGCATCTTTCAGCTGTATGTTGATCTCTTGGCAAGATTACGCTCAGTAGTTTGCCATTGCTTTCTGAGCGGCCGGCTCAGTATCCCGCAAGTCACGAGCGGGGGTCGAACCGCCTCAGCTCTCGCTCCGCTACGAGACTCTGCGTGATAAACGGGATTACAGAGAGAAAGTGTTGTAACCCCACAGCCAGAGAGACCGGCAGTCATATCTTAGACCACTAATTTTACTCGAGAAAATTAAAAATCTCACTAAAAAAAAACAAACATGTCTATACAATATTCTGATCCACGTTTAAACAAATTTGACCTTTGACACTTCTTTACCTTGACCCCGTGAAGGTAGCCGGTGTAACCCAAGGACGAGTAGTCAATCGTCTGATCAGCTGCATCTCAGTCCACGACTAAAACAATCGCAACGATGGCATCCAGACAGTTTCTTACCAAAGATCCAGCATGGGCAAAGTTAAAGAACTACTATGATGCAAACGGAAAGAATATTAAAATGCTAAAGTTATTCCAAGAGGACCCCGACCGGTTTAAAAAATATAGGTACGTAGCACAAGGAAGGTCGGTTGTGTTGTGTTGTTTTGTCTGCCATTTATTTATCATTTATATTTTAAACGTCAGATTTCGCATTCAGAATACCACAGAATACTATAGAATAGTATTAATTAGAATAGTCAGATACTGCTGGATACATCAGAGGACAAACAGCTAGAGGCAGTGAGAGAACGCACGATAGTTCCTTTTCAAAATGTATAGTGGGAAATGACTGTCCATATCATACTAACTATCATTACATTACTATAGTAATAGTACTAGCAATTTTGGTCAATATTTAAAAATTGGGTTTTTACTTATGAAATCATACCAGTTACATAGAGCCTGACGAGACGAATCCAACGGTATCTCAACGAAGACTGTACGTTGATTTTAAGCGGAGTTATGAATTATATGGTGACGTAATTTAATACCAGGAAGTCCAATGAAGAATTAACTGATAAGTCAGGATTTATCGCGGCCCTAAGATTGGAAACTTGAGAAATTCTGCCTTCCATTACTGTGGCTTGTTTATTTGTAAACGGACAACGTTGTGCCATATATCATTGCGTCCGGGGCGGCGAGGCCTAACTTGACGTATTATTTTTTTTTTTTTTATAGGATGTGCCCTGACCTAATTAACAATTTAAAATGGCCGCCAACTGTTTATTATTTGCCTTCTATTAACGTGGCTTGTTTATTTTTAAACGGACAACATTGTGCCATATATCATTGCGTCCGGGGCGGCGAGGCCTAACTTGACGTATTATTTTTTTTTTTTTATAGGATGTGCCCTGACCTAATTAACAATTTAAAATGGCCGCCAACTGTTTATTATTTGCCTTCTATTAACGTGGCTTGTTTATTTTTAAACGGACAACATTGTGCCATATATCATTGCGTCCGGGGCGGCGAGGCCTAACTTGACGTATTATTTTTTTTTTTTATAGGATGTGCCTTGACCTAATTAACAATTTAAAATGGCCGCCAACTGTTTATTATTTGCCTTCTATTAACGTGGCTTGTTTATTTTTAAACGGACAACATTGTGCCATATATCATTGCATCCGGGGCGGCGAGGCCTAACTTGACGTATTATTTTTTTTTTTTTATAGGATGTGCCCTGACCTAATTAACAATTTAAAATGGCCGCCAACTGTTTATTATTTGCCTTCTATTAACGTGGCTTGTTTATTTTTAAACGGACAACATTGTGCCATATATCATTGCGTCCGGGGCGGCGAGGCCTAACTTGACGTATTATTTATTTTTTTTTATAGGATGTGCCTTGACCTAATTAACAATTTAAAATGGCCGCCAACTGTTTATTATTTGCCTTCTATTAACGTGGCTTGTTTATTTTTAAACGGACAACATTGTGCCATATATCATTGCATCCGGGGCGGCGAGGCCTAACTTGACGTATTATTTTTTTTTTTTATAGGATGTGCCCTGACCTAATTAACAATTTAAAATGGCCGCCAACTGTTTATTATTTGCCTTCTATTAACGTGGCTTGTTTATTTTTAAACGGACAACATTGTGCCATATATCATTGCGTCCGGGGCGGCGAGGCCTAACTTGACGTATTATTTTTTTTTTTTAATAGGATGTGCCCTGACCTAATTAACAATTTAAAATGGCCGCCAACTGTTTATTATTTGCCTTCTATTAACGTGGCTTGTTTATTTTTAAACGGACAACATTGTGCCATATATCATTGCGTCCGGGGCGGCGAGGCCTAACTTGACGTATTATTTATTTTTTTTTATAGGATGTGCCTTGACCTAATTAACAATTTAAAATGGCCGCCAACTGTTTATTATTTGCCTTCTATTACCATGGCTTGATTATTTTTAAACGGACAACGTTGTGCCATATATCATTGCGTCCGGGGCTGCGAGGCCTACCTTGACATATGTTTTATTTTTCGATAGGATTTGCTGTGACCTAATTAATAATTTAAAATGGCCGCCCTTGTTATTTGTAAACGGACAATGTTGCGCCATATATCATTGCGTCCGGGGCGGCGAGGCCTAACTTGACGTATTATTTATTTTTTTTTAGGATGTGCCCTGACCTAATTAACAGTGTAGTCACTGGAGGGTCTTCTCCGTGATTATTTATTGTATTTTGTGTAGGCATTTGTTTTTTGTTATTCTTTTATTTAAGCTTCATTACTCTGTGTAATTTTATATTTTTTATATTTTCAGATTTCTGCAGTATGTACCTGACGAGATGCAGCGAAATATGCCAGGCAATAAATCGTGCAATCTATTGTTTGTGTCTTCGTTATTCAAATATATAGAAAATCACCACAGGAAGGTGTCCATCTGAATTGTTTTATCAAATTGACACAGGCTGTGGCAAAGGTGTGACAGGCAGAATCTTGAATGTCACAGGAAATGGTTCAAGAAAGAGTGTTTACAAAATACCAGCCAGGGTACACAACCTGTATTTTGGTAATAAGTTAGGTAATATGGATGTAAATTCTCGTGTGGTCTTGAAGATGTATTTTTTATTACCATTTGATTTTGAGATTTGACTTGTTGAGTTTTCTTAATAGATAAATAATTTATTGTTAGTCCATAAAAGTGACTAACAATGGATAGGATATATGTAAAAATGATTTCTTTTGTTTCATCATGTATGTCATATTATTTTGAATAATGTCTTTCTTTAAATTGGTTGATTACCTTTATTTGATATGAGGGGAAAGAAAATTTGTCTTCAAAACGTTGGGGGGTATGATATCCTGTTTTGACTTCGTTTTGGTTGGCTCATGAATTATGATTTTAGTTGAATTGTCTTGTGTATTGAATAGTATTTACCCTTGTTTACAAATAAGTTGAAAATTGTTAAAAAAATTTTGTTCACAGTTATTGTTTTGTTTAGAATAAAGAGTAATAAGACGGGGCTTTATTTAAAACCCTTCGTTCAGAAAATAGTTAACAAGTGACTGAGGACTAGAAGAGAGACACATTCTCCTTATGAGTAATAAGTTGTAGTAAACATGAGTACCAAAAACTTTGGCCTTGTGCTGGTAAAAAGGCTCCTGCGCCAATCAGCGTTAATGTTTTAGGATAGGGAGGTTAATTACATAGTGGCTATGTTACATAGTGCAATGAGGATGATCTGTCGACTAACTAACTGTAGCTATTTTGGTCAATATTTAAAAATTGGGTTTAAAAATTGTGGTGATATTGACAGATGCAAAATCCGTAATAGAGGCGCTTCTGTCTGGGAAATTGCCAGTTCTGAGGACACTACTTTCTGAACTTAGCAGTCATCGTAAGATCACCATACAGTGGATACCATCCCACTGTGGAGTACCCGGGAACGACAGAGCTGATCGATTGGCTAAGGAAGGAGCACAAGAAGAACAACCAGATGTGCCTATTACATACCACCAAAAGAAAAGAATGATCAAATCAGTCAGAAGGCCACCAAACCTTACTCAAGACGACTACCACGTTATGGACAGACCAGAACAGGTCATTCTTCTGCGCCTCAGAACAGGACACAATAGGTTACGCAACCACATGTATGCAAAATTCAAGATTGGTGACTCAGTCATGTGCACATGTGGTTTGGCGTCGCAGACAGCAGAGCACATACTCCAGGATTGCCCAAACTACAACATATCCAGGCGAACCTTCTGGCCTAGAGAGACAACAGTGGAAGATAAACTCTATGGACCGCTGAATGAACTAAAAAAGACTGTTAGATTCATACAAGAGACAACATTGCAGTTATAAACATAATTTAGGCGAACGAAAGAAGAAGAAGAAGAAGAAGAAGAAGAAGAAGAAGAAAGAGTGTCACAAGTGATGGCCATTCTTTGGTTAATTGCTTTTTATGTTTCACTAATTATTTTAATATATTAAATTATTAGTAAGAGTACTTTCCTGTATTAGCATGCCTGGTTCGTTGGCATGAACGAGACTCATCACTTCTCTCAGGTGTATAACGCAGGTGTATAATATAATTTAGTATTAGGATCCAGAACACCAAAGACTGAGATTTGTGGAAAGCCATGAACGCCTACGCCAGCCGGCACTTGATGATGATTATTATTAGTATTTGCATATACAGAAAATATTTTAAAATGGGGTTTCTACTTATGATTTGGTAACAGGAAAGTAAAGGTAATATTCCTCTTTCGATAGAGTGTCGAGAGGAATGAGAGGATCAACTTCATTGCACCAGGTTTGCTCAGTTTCTTTCCACACAGCGGCCTGGCGAAAGCATCGTACAAAGCACAAGAG
Source organism: Cepaea nemoralis (assembly GCA_014155875.1). Classification (NCBI taxonomy): domain Eukaryota; kingdom Metazoa; phylum Mollusca; class Gastropoda; order Stylommatophora; family Helicidae; genus Cepaea; species Cepaea nemoralis. Next base: position 464,905 of record JACEFZ010017323.1, on the reverse strand, counting down.
TCTCAGAGTCTCTGACAAAGATGCACTTGACTTATAAGACTTTTTCTTATGATGTGCTGTGACCTAATTGCTAGTTAAAAATAGCTGCATATTTATTATATTAATTAAATGTCATGTGAAATGTTCGTCATTAGTGAAAGAACAATTCATGAAAATGTATCATATTGTCTTAATGTACTAACTGCATTGCGACAGCTTTCTTTTGTTGACTAAATATTATAAACATTAATGTAAGTAACTAAGTTTGTGACTGCTGCACAAATTAAGCAGCAGTTAATTAATTATTAAGATATTAAATAATAAAAAAATTAAAATATTAAATATTAAAATAATTAACTGTTCACTAAAAATTGATTTCTACCTTCTGCTCTACAATTACAGCACACTGTTCTGTATCTAATAATTAATTAATAGTCAGCAATTAAAAATTAAATACTAACTTATTTAAAACATATAACTTATTTTACAGCACTGTATTTAAAATTAAATAATTAAGTGCTGCAAGAAAAAAAGTACTCCTTACTTAACACCTTACAAGTTTACAGACGGGTCTGAAAACTGGCTTTGAAAATTATTTTCAGACATGTAAAATGCTGAAATATTAATTATTATGCAAGTACACAGATACATTACTGCTACACATGACATTTGTATTCTGTTTAATGTTAGTACTTAAATTTTTTTTTTTTTTTTCGCTTTTCCATCCTGTTTCAGGATATTGCGGTCAACATCAGCATCTTTCAGCTGTATGTTGATTCCTAGGCTAGATTACGCTCATCAGCACGCCACGACTTTCTGAGCGACCGGCTCCATACTCTCATAAGTCACTTTTGCGATTCGAACCACTGCTAATTCTTGTCGCGTCACGTGACGAGAGTATTCGGGGTTAGCGGAGAAAGCTGCTAACCCCTCAGCCATGGAGCCGGCCGTACTTAAATTACCAGTTCTAATTGTAAATAAATACAGGTCCGCTATATAGTTTATTGTATCGGCGCCGCAATCGGAGTATGACGGCCGGCCGTGGCCATGTCACTAAATATTTTGTCCTGAACGTCTGCAAACACCTGGAATGCTGAAAATCTTCATATTTATGTAAAATTGAACGGGGAATTCAAATATGGAAGAAAATATGCTGGGAATGTTCAATTACATGAGTTATAAAACAAATTACCTTACTAATCGTGAAAAGAACCAAATATAATCCAAATAAATCGTTTTTTTTTATATAATAACTTGGCGGTTAGCTAGCAAAACCACTTCTAAATATATGAGAATAACTTCCCCTTTGATCGTACCACACTGCTTTCGTTTTTTTTGTTCTTTTAGCAGTCCATGTCAAACCGGAAGTGATCGTTCGAGGACGCAGGAAAAAGTTCGCAAAATTACACAAAAAAAAGTGAAGAGCTAAAAAAAAGGGCGATAATTCTGAAATTGCTAATAGTATCAAGCTGATTATAAGTCCATTGCAGCATTGCTACTGGACTATTAGTGTTGGAACTCTTCGCTGGCTACTGAGGATGGGGACAGAGCACTTATGGGAATGCCCCGAATGCTGTGATGTCGATTCCTAAATCAATCAATCAATCAATCATAACAGTATGATGCATAGTTTATAAAAAATTTATTATAAACATAAAAAACATATAAACATTTAAAAAAAAAACTGTATAACTGTATGAACTGAGTCAGATTGAGTATGCCATGAGTCAGATTACTTAAGACCTGGTTAACAGCAACATAGATTGTTGAAACATTAATAGTGACAAATAAGCACGGAGAGTGATAAGGAAAAAGACACCGGTAACGGGCTAAAGATAGTGGCCAATAGAATTGCGAGGAGGAGGCCACGTGATTAGGAGGGTCGAGCAGGGCGCACGGACAAAGGGAGTCAGTCGGAGTTGGGAAGCCATGACAGACAGATCACGAAAGCAGAGAATTGAGTCTGTCGGGAACACCGCCAGGTACATTTCATAGAACGTACTAATCCATTGTTCTAGTAGGAAGATGTCCGACTATGTCAAGCAACCAGCGCTTGACAACAGGGAGAAAGAACGACATAGTTCCTGATACCAGTTGCACAGAAGGCGAGATGTGTAGTAAATCCGCCATGCCGGTGAAGACATGTTTGCACGGACGGAGGCTAGTGGTGTAGCTGAACGGGTCGGTAGTGACCCCGTCCTACGAGTTGTAAGTAGGTTAGTTATGCACGTATATAACTGTATGAACTGCTTGTGAAGAAATAAAGCTAATTATTCAGCGTGTTTTTCACTCATGGAAAGCCGTGGTGGTTCTGTGTATTCTAGTATGAGTTCAAGCGTAGTTTGCCAGTGTAGCGTCAGCATACCCCTAACAGCGCATTGGCATACATGGGGGCCAAGCCGGTAACTGAACTGGGCAAAGGAGGACCGTGGAACGGTAATTAACAGAAAAAGTAAACTGCTTGAAAAGTTGCAGATCAAAGTTAAGAACAAACACTAGAATACGGCTAGTGAAAAGCCAGGAACACGGCAAAGCTACAAATGTACCAGTGCATTGATTGTAAACTCTGCAAAGTTAACGCCATATAAACAATAAAGTAATTCGCAGTGGACATTAATCAACAGCTAATTAAAATGGGTACGAGGATCAAAGAACATTGAAAGTTAAAGTTTTAACTGTGATTAGACCTGTAATTGGGGTCAAATAACATTGAATATGGATATAGGAAATAGATGTGCCGCTGTGATTCATGTGATGTTATGAGAGATGGCAAAGTATATACTAGTATTGAACAATATTGGATGTAAAGTTGAACAATACGAAGACAACGATATTAAAGTACTCAATAAGGGGGTGTTTAACGACGGAGAACATTGTATGAATACGGCAGACGTTATCTGGTCTCTTTAAGAACAGTGCCGATAGTGAAAATAGACAGTGGTAATGAAAGGGAACACTTTTCACAAGGAGTATCAGCAAACAAGCATGGCTATCAACCACAGCAATGGTTGGCTAATGGTGCAGGGTGCCTATAAAGCACAATAATTCAAGTTCTCCAAAAGTTCAAAATAAGGGCGCGCAGCCACATACACTACATGTGCTCCAGACATTATAGTGTTTTCAAGAACTAATCGCGTTATCAGCATTGAGTATTCGTTCCAGATTTGTCCACATGGTTATGCAGCGGGAGCATAGAGGGTATCTACACCACATTTGGGGAGCCACCAGGGCACCTGACGACCCAGTTGAGCAAGTCCATGCCAGTTGAACCGAGGTGGAGCCAGGCTGATCCTTACCAAGTCCTGAAACAAGCGGAGCTGGAGCCGAGCAGTTGGACCAAGTCACCAGGGACACCGGCGCTAGAGATACACAGGTCAAGTCTTCCTTATTGATTACTGTGTATATTCTGCTTATTGGTTTAGGGTCATTTGGGCACATTTCATGACTATATATACATGTACCATCATTATTAGGGTTGCTCACTCCACAGGTATTCAGTTTGTCAAACGGTGGTGGATAAGTGCCGTTGGATGTCCGGCAAAGGATTATTGGTTTGAACAGTGTTACAGCAGGGTCAACACTGTGTCGATGTTATCATAACAAGACAAGCAGCAACACTTGAGTGGTCTGCGTGTACAGATAGTAATAGATATACCACGCAGTAGTGACATCATATAACCATGCCTACATGGTCGGACGTCATAGATTTAGGTGTGAGGTGTGGGTTGACAGTGACAGAGCTCAAGACAGAACTGCAGAAACGGAATAATAACCAAGGTAACGACCAGCAGAATAGACCCAAGAGTAAAGATCACCGGACAGATTTCATAGCTTTAGGTGGAAGATGTGGGTTGACAGTGAAAGAACTTAGGACAGAACTCCAGAAACGTAACGAGAACCAAGGTAAAGACCAGCAGAATAGACCCAAGAGTGGAGAACACCCAACTACTCAATATAGACCGGCTCTACAGAGACCAGCTAAGGTAGCTCGATCAGAGCCAGTAAGTGAATGTACATATTGTGGTCGCCAACAAGAGTCTCTTAGAATAGGCGACAGAAACCCTAAGCACGACGCAGACATCAGAAACCGTCCTTCCAATAGAGTTGATAGGTACACAGACTACATAAGCAGTCGAAAATGTTGGGTCTGTAACAGCTTGGACCACGTAGCCAGAGAGTGTAGACTGAGACGAGTGACTAAACAAGAACATGACCAAAAGACAAACTTAGGATACATAGCAACAGACAGACATAAAAGACAACGGATCGGTAACCCTGCGTGTAGTCAAATAGTGCCTACACGGAAGTCGAGTGCGAGCAGTATTCATAGCGGGACTTTAAAATCCCACAAAGCACTCGTGAACGGGAAGTTGACCACCTGCGTTAGGAATACAGGGTCGTCAATAGCTGGTGTAGATCATAGCCTGGTAAGGAGTAGCGACTACACGGGAGAGAGCGTGACGTGCAGTACCTTCGGTGGTACAAAGGAAAAGTATGCTATAGCATGGGTGCATATATCCTGCCCGTACTATGAAGGGAGAATACGAGTAGCAGTGTTGCCTAGTCCACTTGCAGGACTAATGATAGGTAACATACCGGGAGTGACAGAGTGTGCAAAAGATGAAGCCCAAAGATGGAATGGTAAAATGACACGGGAGAATACAGACTCCAGACAATATATTAAGAAAGACAAGAAAGAAGATAACGTGGTCATACCTCGGGCTGACCAGACAGACACTAGACGGGTACCAGACATCCAAACTGAAGACCGTGCAAAGCAACAAAGAGAAGACAAGACACTGCGAACTTGTTTTCAGCGGGCAAACTGCCCACCTAAACAATCGAAATTAGGCAAGTGGTCATTTGTAATGATGAATGAAATTCTCATGAGAGAATACACGAAAGATGCAACATGTATCTTACAAAGGGTGCTGACAGTGCGAGAGCGCAGTAACGCTCTGGAACGGGCACACATCGCCCCGAGTGCAGACCATATCAGTTTGGCCAAGACTAGAAAGAGATTATTATCCAGGTTCTACTGGCCAGGCTGTGAGAAGGACATCAGAAGCCATGTCCGATCATGTAAATTGTGCAAACGAACAGAGGTAAGAGCCTCAGACATACAAATAGAAAAAAGCAACAAACAACAGATAGAAAACACTTGTGAGAAACACTGTCAACAAGATGACAAGAAATCAGAAACTCACCACATAGAACAGGTCACTGACAAAGAGACAGACAAACCACTGACACATGAACAGCCAACAGTCACACCGATAGCATGTGGCTTATTAGAGTGGCAGCGTCGTCAGAAATGTGCAGAATGCATCAAACTTAGGGTTACAATATTCTTAACTCTGATGAATACTATAATTATGGGAAAGGAAATACGTCATCGGATGTTGAAAACAGTAAATCCAAGAAAAACACATACAGTTAGAAAACAACAGTATACCCCAAGATATACAAAAAACTCAAGACTCACCGCTTACACTATACCACCAGGCAAATCACATCAAAAACTGGTAACAGCATATACTTACTGGGTTCGGCAGGCAGTGTCAAAACTATTAGCATCAAACAGAAATTGCAAATTTAAGAATAATAAAACATCAATATTACCACTCACAAGATAACATCACATGTCTCAATTTCAAACACTATTATCTTGTGATATATATATGTGTATATTGTAGATACTTTATAGAGGATATAAAAGCTATATGGATGTGATTGGTGTAGATAGAATTGTTGTAGTAGAATGAATGCATTGATAGATATAAGGTTGATTGAAGTAACATGATGATGTGGTAAAGTCAGCAGAGAAAAAAAAATACAAACAGTACAGAGGTGTAATAGTGTGGTTAAAATATATACATGAAGTCTGTGAATGCTAGCAATAACATGGCCTAAGAAAGGTTACACCGACTATATGACAAAATGATCTGGTCAGATTAGGGACAAAATCCCGATAGTACAATAGGGCATACGGTAAGACTATCATCTAGGAAACCATGCGTTCATACAAGGTGACTGGTCCAGTGGTTAGCACGTTGTGGTACTGACCATGAGAACAGGTCAATGTAGGAAATGTGATAGGATTGCGGTAATATAATATGCAATTGTGAATGTAAATATGTATGTATGAATATATATATACACCCAAGGCTGTTATTAATTTCAGATAGTTAAGGGGTGTAAATGACTGAGCAGAAGAGATAGTGTCGACGGTACCTCAAAGATGCTACCTCACTAGCTGACTGAAGAGGCTGAGACAGACAGACGCAAGTGAAGATTGGGAATCTGATGGGTAGAAGATACAGTCAGCGAAGACAGATACCAGCCAGAACCATCCAAGGGAGTAATAGTTAATAACATTGACAATCATTCAATAAACAAAACTCATAATACACGTAGATAGAGATAATTATAATTTTAATGGCTTTAAGTACATCCATAAACATCAGTACGTTCTGATGATCATGATCATCATGCCATGTATATTTGTAATCAGTATGCATGTAATTGTAACAATAATTGTAACAGTATTGATTGTACTATTACCTGATTGTAACACATAACGTATAAAATGAGATGTCGGTAGAAACTGATAAATGATCGCAAAGGAAAAAAAGAAGGATCAACGTCTACTAGAGCAGGAAGGTTGACAGTGGGTCTAAAACCACGATACATCACAGATGACACCCATAACATAAAAGGAAAAGAAGAAGGTAACTGAGACATTACTACCAGTGATACATATTGATGTCACAAGGATTATAATGATGGGCGAGTGAAAGTTTGAATAGTGCTTGAGGTATTACATGTGAGTCCAATTTTATATACTATTCAGGTTTTATGACAATATTGTAAATTGGAAAGACAGACATGTACAATTGGTAGGAGAAACTTAGGTGATTGTGGTAACAGGTACATAACATAAGAATATGAGGAGTGACAGTGAAGTGAGAGAAAGGGGACGAGAAGACTGAGAGTAGGAATTTGTGCCAATGAGGATCAATTTGAACACAACCGGGATACTTGCACACCAGTATACAGGAAGCTTACAGGCATAGACGGAACATTTGAGGTTCTAGTATGGGTGTTGTAAGACAGAGTACATAAACAAAACAAAAAAAATTAAACACTATTTTAAAAAAAAAAAAAAAAAAAAAAAGAGAGAGAGAGAGAAAGAGAGAGAGAAAAGTGTGATGAATGGATGAAAGAGAGAGGGTGAAAGAGAGAAAGAACATAGCACAAGCGAATGTGAAAGGAAGGGAGGAAAATGAAACGGACGAGTGAGAATGAAAGGGAAAGAGAGAACAGAGTGCAAGTAAAAGAAAGGATACAAGGATAGTGGAGTAGGATTATTAGTAGTACCATTGATAATAGTACCAAGTGGTAGTACTGTGTACATATAATATTTTAACATGTAGTATATCGGCATGGTAGTAGATGTATATAAAGGTATATAAGGGTCATGGTATTAGCAACACGACAAGGAAAAAGTTAGTAGCAAGAACACCAGGGATAAACAGAAGGCACATGAAGGGAAGAGATAGCCACAGAGCACAAGTAACTAATGGCAGCCGACATAAAAATATGATGCCTCATATATAATGACATAAAAATATTGAATTGGCGGTGCAGAATTGCATTTGTATGTAATAATATGTAGCAGGTCCATTGTCGAACCTTCGCTCCACATTTCGGCCGGTTGAAAAGACGAACAAGTTTCTCAAACCTTTTCCAAACGACTGTCTTATTCATTTTCATGCCCAGTGTGTCTTCAAAGTCTTGTGTCCATCTTAGTATTAAATTGTTGGTAACCTAACTGGTTTTGTACTGGGTATTTTCATAAAAACAAATGCATACATTTATTAAAGGAACACACCAGTTTTCAGATTAAATAATTTTTTCCTCTGTATATTAGTTTAGTCTTATCAGATGAGCTACTGTATGACAGTGGATGTACTACCTGCTTTCTGTTAGTGCCGAATGTTGGGTGGTGCTCACCAAACCTGACACCCAGCAGTGTGCCAACGCTTCAGGTGAGGGAATGCAATGGCAAGGGTACAAGCCTTACTCTCATGCGAGGAAATGCAACTTAAAGACTAAATGTCAAAGACAGGGAAGACTAGGCCCCAAGCCTTTCTCAACAACTGGTCTAGGATGGAAACTCCGACAGGCGGACAGTTCGAGCATTGCTTTGCTGATCCGGCAGGTTCTGCAGCTTGTCTTGTTCCAGATGTATTGATGTTACCTTTCCAGTGGAGTAAACTAGGCAGGCAGAGAGATAATGCTGCATGGGCATCACATGTTCTCTAAACCCAGCTCAGGCTTTGTGTTATGGAGAGTATAACTCCATTTTACAAACTATCTGTGAAGATGGCCAGATGCCGGTCAGATTACTCTTCAGAAAAATGAGTTACTGTTTATTTTACAAAACCTTTTAGCAAAGCTGATGATATAAAAGGCACAATGCTATAAACAGAATCAGTATCTGTGGCTTAAGGATAGCGAATGCAGTTTTATAATGCCAATTTACCAGGTTTAAAGTCAGCCACAGGGGATTTGTGAACAGATCGCTTTGCATTAATTTTCACAAAGGTATGAGCGACGGCTATTCAGAAAACAATGAAAAACTACAGAGTGTAAAATTACGTAGAAAATCACACACAGTCAATAGATACTGGGGTTGACTGTGAAGTTCTGTAAAAAAAAAGACTTGCAACTAACTTGAATTATGAGCAGAAATGATGGATGCATGTAGAAGTGTATGTGTAAAACCTGACATTTTCATTTTTTCATGTTGCTTCTTGCAATAATTAATTTAGTTACATGCAAGATTTATATTTACTCTCCTCCTCCTCCTCCTCCTCCTCCTCCTCCTCCTCCTCCTCCTCCTCCTCCTCTTCCTCCTCCTCCTCCTCCTCCTCCTCCTCCTCTTTTTTCTTCTCCTTCTTCTGTTCTTTATCCCCCATTGAAGAATAGACCCTGGACTAACTCACTCCAAACCATCTTATCTTTAGCTATATCCTCCCTATATTATTAATCTGTCTCTGATTCTCCATATGTTTTTACATCACCCACTATTTCTTTAGACCTATGGGTTTCAGACAAATGACTCCATTAGTTATCCTCAGGTGTTGTCAGTGTTTATGCATATTGTAAATTGATTAGAGAAATCAGACGTAGACAGTCACAATTTTTTGGACATGTTATGAGAAGAAATGGATTGGAGAACTTAGTGACAACTGGCAAGATCGAAGGGAACAGACTAAGAGGAAGACCGAGAGGAAATACCTGGATGGCTTGGCCACATGGCATGGACGAGACAGGAACACTGAGCTGATCCACGACATTGGTGATCGAGTGAAATGGCAAGTCATGACCGCCCACGCTTTCCGGCATGGCACGTGATTGATTTATTTATTGTTGTCAGTGTGTATATCCTATCCACCGCCAGCATCTTTTCCTCACCTGATTTACTGGTATTTGTTTAGTTTTCTTCATAAGCTCCACATAGTTGATTCTATCATACCAATTTAGTCCTTCTATTCTGTAGAGGCACTAATTAATAAGGTTTTGTAGTTTATTAGCAACTGTTTCAGTCATTCTCCATGCTTCTGCTCCATACAGTAGAACTGATTGATTGTTTATCATCATCATCATCATGTATCATGTTCTATGCAGAATGTTGTTTTCATCACAGCCAGCTGCAGTCTCTTGGTCTCTTGTCACCTCTTCTGCCTCATGCACCCCCATGACCAAGGTTTCTGCAATGTCCTGTGTCCATCTTCATGCTGGCCGATCTTCTTCTGCAGGGAATGGTGTCCTCCGTCACTATTATTTTCAAGCCACTGGACATTATATATGGCCAAAGTGTTTCTGTTTCCAAAACTGTTTATGAGCCAGATGTTTGTGTGGATGTTTATCTTGTAATTTGAATGTATTTGTTTCTTTTTGTCCATGATATTCTAAGATTTATTCTAATATTTAAGTTCAAACCATCTTTCTCACGATACCTATTTAAATAGATTATGGTATATAGAGAAATGGTAATGAACTTCAGCTGGCGATAAATTTATTTAAGTAGAACTACATTGTTGCTTTTTATCTAGAATTGAGTTGTTAAGTTGAGTCGAGCTAAGAACTGATGTCACTGCACTCAGACATTCCCATAAGCGCTCCACTTTTCAACTAGATACATGTTGTAGATCAATGTATGCTACTGGAGCCGGAACATATACTTTGTCTGTGAAGATTAAAGAGCATATAACGAAACTCATAATTATTGTTCTATTCTGCTTCTTTTGTGACTCCAAAGAAGATATGTCTGTTTCCTGTATATTGTTTTTTATAAGAGCACTTTATTTGATACAACAACGTCTAGTCTGAGAGTGGAGGTTGAGGCAGTCACTAAGGAGTTCTGCTGGCTGGATGCCAAACAAAACACACATGCTTTTATTGTATCGGACTCATAGAGCATGCTGAGAAGGGTGAAGACAGGCATGCTTCAATTAAAGAATCATTCATAGGCAGCATCTATTGGATCTTTTCCCCAGGGAATGAGCATATGGTCACATTGGGTGGGTGGTGTGTGGGTGCACGATAACAGATGTGGTCAAGGACTTTTGGGATCATGTGTATAATATGGAAGAACAGATACACCATCATTGCCTGAAGAAAATGGTGTGGTAAGGAGTGACCAGAGAATCTGTCAAGGAATCAATACTCATAAAAAAGGCCAGATGGACATATGATATGACTGCAACTGGTACTATTAGTATTGGGACTCTTTGCTGATTGTTGAAGATGATGAAGTGCGTATATGAGTATCCCAAGTGCTGTGATGTTGGTTCTTGTCTCAGTTCTGTTCAGCTCAAATGTATGTTAATGTTTGTGTGAAATAACACAGCTAATTTTCATTGCTGTTACCATATGCCTTCGTGATCACAAAATGCTGTGACCATATGTCTTCATGATAACAAAAGTAATTTGTTTCTATCAATTTTACAGTGTTGTTCTTCAGGGTAGAGATGGTCCTCTTCTGGTAGACTATTCCAAAAACTTGATCAATGCTGAAGTTTTTGGATATTTGGTGGATTTGGTAAGCTTGTTTCTATGTTTAAATCATCTATCTTGTTTGCTGTCTCTCTCTCTGTCATGTTATTAGAGTCTTGTATGTGGTTTTGGCATTATTACAGACGTGCAACATTATCTAGTTCCTGTACTCATCATACTATCTCTCTCTGTAAGCCCTTAACTCATTCTGATCCACACAACACATCATATGGTTATTAGTATCTTCATACATTACTTACTCTTCTGAACTTCTTGTGTCCCATAAAACTGTTAAATAAACCAACCCATTCTCACAACAAATGGGTATATGACAATTTTCTGAACTTTCTGGGATTTGTCAAGGAAGGAAAGAGATTGGCCATCTTACCTCATATATCATAGCCTAGAATATGTGAAGGCTTGACACTTCTTACCCCAGGGGGACTGCTTTACCCCTTCTGAGCAGATACTTTGGCATGCTCCTGTTCTGTTCATCTGTTAATTTAACCCAGTGTATTCCACTTGTTGCTTTAACTTGTTCCCATCGGGATACCCATTACTTTAATGTAACAGTTGTCTGGTACTGGCAGAGTTAAACAAGCCAGGAGAGATGTCACACTTGGGAGTGAGCTCCAGGCATCCATGGCTAATGGATATGCTACCACACCACCATGTTGACATTCAGTTGAGATGATCTTTTTTTTTTTTTTTGCATATCATATCCCTTACAGACGTTGCAGTCGTCATCAGCATTTTTTCAGCTACTTTTGATATGTTAGGCAAGATTACGCTCAGTAGTTTGCCATTTGCTTTCTGAGCGACCGGCTCACATACCCCGTAAGTTACCAACGCGGCGAGAACCACTACCGATTCTCGCACAGGTTATGTTACTCACAAGTATATACAGGATTACGGAGAAAGACGTTAACCTCTTGGCCAGGGAGACTGGCTGAGATGATCTACTTCATGACATTTTGATGTGAACTCTTTAAGGTTTTAGAACAGTCAACAATATTATTCTGATTACTCAGTGGGTCATATTAACCTTAGTGGGTCATATTAACCTCAGCGGGTCATAATACCAGTGCTAGTTGTTTGTAAACAATATCAGATAACATGAAATAATGCAGCTTTACAGAACACATTTACAGAAGTTTGTTTGTTTCCATAATTGTGTACTATAAAGCTGCATTACTTCATGTTATTTTATATTGTTTTCATTTCTACAGCGTTACCAGAGTTTCACTAATGTTATTCATACTTTAACTTAGTTGCATAATGTATATTCTGTTTTATTTTCTGATTTTTGAATGAAATGTTAAGTTATCCTTAATTTTCTGAATATTTGGATTTTATTTTATGCTTTCTTCTCTGAAATTATAACATGCAGGCATGCTTTGGTTCTAGGCTTTTTTCTTAAAGTAAAAATCACTTGGTCACAATCACTGATGTTTTACACTTGTCAATGTATGTACTACAGGACAGTCATCTACATAAATGTACTGAAGGTGTAATAGATATAAATGTAAAGAAATTATTTAGCATGTTTGTATTGCCACGGTTAATTATCTGCAGATTAAATCAGCAAAAGTACCAGAGATGAGAGATGCAATGTTTTCTGGTGAGAAAATAAACTTCACAGAAAACCGATCTGTTCTCCACATTGCTTTACGAAACAGGAGCAACACTCCAATCTTAGTGGATGGAACTAATGTAAGTGAACCACCAATCAGTAAGGCTTAGCCATTGTTTTTATTTGTTTGTTTCTTGAAATCGTAATGTTGAAATTTGGATTGAAAATAAAAGGCTCTTAGGGAGGAAAGACGAATTAGTTGAATTCTTCTTCTTCTTCTTCTTTCTGTTACACATTCAGATGTCAGTATGAATATATCAAAAGATAGCAGCAGAAAATTTGAACTTTTTAACATCACAGAATGGTATAGAAAAACTAATAATCTCAACCTAAAAGAATAGTGAAAATCACAACTTATATCTTAACCCTTTACAGGGCAGACGCTTGTCCATTTTTTAGCCCTGAACGGGCAAGATGTTTTCAGGTTCGGTAACATTTCGGGTTGCGTTAGTAAAAACATCACAAATAAGGTGTTAGTCAACTGATTTTAGTTAAATAAACAACACAATGAAGGGAAAAGCATGCAGAATATGTTACTCATGTAATTGTTGTCGGTAATCCATATATGAAGACAAATATTTACGAAATACAGCATATTGTTTGTGATTTTCCGTCATCTATATGGCAATTTACAAACACATTTTCAGAATCATAATCACTTTCTTTAAAGTCCGACTCACGACTGCTAATGCAAAGTAACGCTTTTCACTGATATCTAGCTGCGATTAATAGTCAACTTTGTGCCCTTTAATGTCACTTACATTGAACCTAGCGAAATCTCGGCTATCACTTGAAGAATCGCCGAAATCCATTTTGAAAAACTAAGCGTAAAAACCCCGAAAACTGTCAAAAAAAGTCCGTAAAAGTCCGTTCAAATTCATAGTAGGTGCTTACAAATGGCGGCCACGCTGTCAAGCTATCGGTGAAAGCGAAAGTAGCCGTTGGAAGTATCGGAAAGCCGAGAGATCGCGTTTTTACAATGTATAATAATATCGGGCGGTTTGGGACGTTTTGCCTGTTTACGGTATCAGACGTAAATGACCATTCCACCCTGTAAAGGGTTAACATAGCAAAAACAAAGGTAACACATACAGATAAAACTAATATGGAGAAAGAAATACAAGTTAATAAAGAAACATTGGAGATGGTGGACAATTTAAAATATCTTGGGTCAGTAATTACCAACAATGATGACACTATGCAGAAAATTAAAAGACAAATATTTACTGCTCTTCGGAAAATAAAACAACTGAATAAATTGTGGAGGGGACAGATAGAACTACAAAGATAAGATTTTTAAGATCATGCATCTTTCCCATTGCAACAAACGCCTGTGAGACCTGGACACTTACTAAACGAGCTGAACAGCAAATAAAAGTCTTTGAATATAAATGTTATAGACGGGTTCTAAGAATATCTTGGACACAGAAAAGAACATTTGAATCTATATGACAAGAACTAAAGATGATAAAATACAGAAAATTGAAATATCTTGGTCACTGGAAACGTCATGAAAGTTTGGAGGGTAGATACGTGGGAAGAGAAGAAGAGGAAGGTCAAAGAGAAGACTGGGGCAGAATGTGGCTTATGATTTCCAGATAGGTGTATCAGACGTGGGACATCGTGCTTATGACTGAAAAGTTTTCCGGACAGTTGTTATGGGAGCAAAGTTCTGCAAGGGATATGCCACTGAATGAATGAATAAACATTTCTATAGTTTGCCTTCAAACTTTGCTGGTTTATTTGTTCTGCATGTGTTTGAAACTCCTGCAACAAATGTTTAACTGTCATTTTACCAATTCCGCAGTTAAATTTATCAGTATCTCCTATCTTTAGTTTATTAAACATGTGGTATTTCTGCCTGTTGTGCCCTGTAGATTTTTCTTATTCTCTTTGGTGGAGTTTGTAACATGCATCGTTGTTCTGGTGGCCTGGATGCTCTTATACCCACTTCTATTTGTGTTGTCCTGTCCTTGAAAAAGATTATTAGAATTGAAACGTTGGTTGTATACTGTGTCCTGTAATACTTATTTAAAAATTTTTTTATTACTTCATATTATACATTTGTTGATGTTTTGTCGTTTTGAATAATTTTCACTGTTTTCACCCGTATGGAATCCGTTGCAAGGTATATTCACTGTGTCTATGTTTAGTATGTCTCTTCTTTTCTCTGGAGCTAAATATACCTAATTGTTTATAATTCATATTATAAAGATATGGCTCACTAACCCTAAGCCATAGGTAATAATTCAGCTTGATTTTTCCCTTACCAGGTGATGCCACTTGTAAATGGTGTCTTAAATCACATGCGTAAGTTCACGGAGCAAGTACGTTCTGGGGCCTGGAAGGGCTACACAGGGAAGGCAATCACAGACTGTGTCAATATTGGCATTGGCGGGTCTGACTTGGTAAGTGTATTTTTTCGTACTTGTGTTATCGTACTTGGTGCAGTTTTAGCACATTCATTCCCTTACTATTGTTTAAGTCAGGTTTTTGGGGCGCTCGCTTGCTTTGAATTCAACCGTAGTCTACATATACGCTACTACCACTAGCTTTAGACTGAATTTTACGTGTAGATTAGCTTTCTTTATTACCAGTGTCCCTTGGTATTGGGCGATCCACTCGGACTTCAGAGGTACTTGTAATTTACATCCCCAAATCAGGCACGAGAAGTCAACATTTCAGTCCAAGTGACCGGTGTAAGGGTTGAACCTCATACCTCGGCATCAGCACACTGGAAGTATAAGAAATAGTGCTCTTATCCATTCAGCTATACTGAACTACAGTCAGGTGTTTGATACTCATTACTGTCGCTTAAAAAAAGTCGCTTAAAAGTCAACAGGGTCAATTTCATTGCACTGGGTTTTATCCCATATGGCTGTCTTTTTCTGCAGCGCAGAAAGTGTCACATTTTTTGGCTGTTTGTGATTCCTGGGCAAGTTTACTTTTCATAGTTTGTCATTGCTTTCTGAATGACCAGCGCTCATACCTTTGTATGGAAACCATCGCAAGGTGGTCTGCTTTGAAATCACCCGAAGCTGTGTGTCAAATGCGGTATGCAGGATTATGAATGGCAGTTGTTAACTCCTTCACCACAGAGCCCACTGTGTGACTTAACTGTGAGTGTAATTATGCCAAAATAAAACAGTACTGTAAAGTGCCTATGTACTGTGGCATGAGGGTTACAAGTTCTTTACAGGATGTTGCAATCAACCCCAGCCTTTACTTGCCGTTTGTGATTTACTAGGCAAATTTAGTACAATAGTTGTGTTCGGAACACAGCTGCGTGTGATTTGGCAGCAGACCGCGTTGCGCTGGGTTTTAATGAATTGGTATGGGAGCCGGTCTTTTAGAAAGCAATAGCAAACTACTGAATGTAAACTTACCAAACATCAACAACAGCAGTAAAATGCTGATGTTGACAGCGACATCCTGTAAAAAAGATATGCCAAAAAAAAACAAACAGTTTGCCATTAATTTCGTAGTAGCTGACGTCTCATAACATGGAAATCTCCCCCGATGTGTCTCCACCTTGCCGTGGTGGGGGAGCTTGAGTGTCCCGTTGACCCCATGTGCTTGCCGATGGGTGGAAACTACATATCGGACAGCGTATGGGATAGGGACCAGACTAAGAGAGACACAACCTGCTGCTCTGCAGGAGACTGAGGATAGCAGTCAAAAGTTTAAATCAGGCGCATGAAGGCAAATCTTGTTTCGGACAATACTCTAAGGCTCTCTGTCGAGGGTTTAGGCTGAACGCCTCTAAGCCACAGACCCTCGAATCTGAGAGTCGGGCCGATATCCACCTACCGAAAAATTGGAATCGAGATACTGAGCAAGCTACATGCCCAGTTCTGACACTTGTCTGAAGGCTCTCAGCTGAGGGATATGTTGGATTCCCGGATGAGATGGCCTGGCCGTTTCTCACTGACTGCTGCACGAAGGTAAGGTGCTGAGCCGGCAGCACATGTAGCCTACCTCGTGAGCGAGTACAAAAAGTCAGTAAAATGCCCCAGTCGAAGGAAATGGTTCCGAAAACTGTCTGTATCTAACTCATAGAGAGTGTAGATAAAAGTGGAGAAACGTCTCAATAACGCGAAATGGAACGCACAGCGAGCGAACCTATTGCGTGGTCCAAAGTCAAAAGCAAAAGCTTACCGAGTGGATGTCGCCCGCAGTCTGACCGCCCCTGGAGCTCACTTGAGCGACCAGTGGCAAGCGAGATGCCCAATACATGGAAGTGAGGAACTAAAGCAGCCATGAGCAGGACGTGGCAACTCCTCGGGTGAGCCCAGTCTCGGAGCAATATGTGCCGGCTCTGCAGTTATGGAAGCCTCCTTGGATAGCGAGGGACTGCCCATTGTCTGCCCCTGCCTTCCCTTGAGGGCCGACCGCGATGTCGTTGGTCGTTCTATCTTGACCAGCTGAGATGTGGGCGACATCACAACAGTCTAACGTGCCTCGAAATCAGAGGAAGGTTAACCTCATTAAAAAATGCCCGCCGGAAGTCGGAAGTGTCGTCCTACGGGTGGCAAACTAAAAATTGACACTACGCAATTACGTCCGAGTGAAATGTCTCGTCCGAATGTCTCTTGTGCTAGAAACAGCTCTGACTACCTAGTTTCCGAATGCCGCTCTTGTTCGGAACAGCTCTGACTAGGTAGTTTTCCGAATGTCCGCCGTGCCTGGAACAGCTCTGATGGGTACAGGGACAAGCACATGTCCGAAAACTCGCTTAGTGGAAACCAACCGCAGAGCTGACTGGTTTGTGCAGGAACGGCCCAGGGTGAGCGAAACGCCCAATATATTGAAGTGAGGAATTAAAACAGCCATGAGCAGGACGTGACGATCCCCTCGGTAAACCCAGCACCAGAGCGTTATGTGCCGGCTCTGCAATTATGGAAGCCACCCAGGATGGCGGAAAATGCTATGGACTGTCCCTGCCTTCACTTGAGGGATGACCGTGTAGTCTTCGACTGTTCCAACTAGACCAGCTGAGATGTGGACGGTACCACAAAAGTGAGAGTCTCCCAGGATTGCTAACCTGGTCAAAAATGCACGCTAAAAGTCGGATGTGTTGGCCTGAGGGTTTCGACCCGAGGGTGCCTAACCAGACACACCGCAAATCACATCTGAAAAAATCACTCCGGATGAACGCAAAGAAGAAGAAGAAGAAGATAACATGGAAATAAATACAAAGTGTTCTGATTCCTAATCGCCCGTCACTGATTTTGATCCCTCTATTCTGTATGTTGGGGAATTATGAAATTATGCATCCTGCTATCCCACAGATGCCAGTATAGTGGTAAAGTATACTGTTTCCATGCCATCATGGCACATTGAGGATTAGTTGCCAAAATCTATTTTCTTAACCAAATAGCAGTCAATGGGTATTGCAGCCAATATCCAGGTGACTGCTTTATTTACCGGAACAGTTCCATATCTGTTCTTTCGAAGACAGTGACATTTATTTAACGTGGCCAAAATATTATATGAAGCCTGTAAGTAGGCACTCTCCCGCTGTTTATTCTTCACCTCGACACTACAAGGTGCAAGAGGAACGAGATGATGAGATAAAAATATTTCAGTTTCTGCAACATAATGCTGATTTCAGCCACTTTTGTTTGGTGTTCAGATCTTTTAGAATGTCGTTTTTAGACTATTAATAAGCAGCAAGTAAAATAAACTTGGACATTACCCAAATCACACTTACACAAAATCAACACCTGTGAGATGAGATGCTTGAGGAGAACAGTCAACTTAACTATCCGAGACTGAGTAAGAAATGATGTTATCAGACAGACAGTGGGATCAAAACCTTGTGCCACATTTATTGAAAGACTGAACATCAAATGATTTGGCATTCTTGTTAGAATGCAACACCATTGACAACCAGCACTGGCCATACATCAAAGAAGATCTGCTATGAGAGCAAGAGGATGCCTGAAAAGATAATGGATTGATGACATCAAAGACATTGTACAATCACATGGAATGACACTGTCCAGTGTTACCCATCGGGCACTGGAGCGCCAATTATTCCTCCCCAAATTGCTTGGCGGCAAAAGTGGAAGATATGATGATGATGATGAAGTACGAGGGTTAGTCAATAAGTAAGTCACACAGTTCTGTGGGATGGCAGGTAAATGTAGTTGGTCTTTTCTACAGGTGTCATTAGGTGACAGCAACATCAAACTTTATGTTCCCGTTTGTCAGGTGGTGCTAGGTGTCTCATGCGCATGTGCAGCGTATAAACAAAATGGCGACTGTGCTTACAGAGTGTACAACCAAAGAGCAACGTGCTGTTGTGTGTTTTTTGTGGGCAAAAGGACAGCCTGCAAAGGACATTTATAAGGAAATGCTTCCTGTTTATGCTGACATATGTTTGTCCCGTAAAGCGGTGCATAGTTGGGTAGACAAATTTTCTCAAAGATGCTATAAAATTGTTGATGAAATCCGATCTGGTCATCCTGTTGAGATTGCAACAGAAGCATCCATGCGGCAGGTGGAGGCGATGATTAGAGGTGATAGGCGAGTAATGATAGACTCTGTAGCATCTGCAATAGGGTGCTCACATGGTCCACTGAAAACCCACCTTGGCAGGAGATATTTCGCGAATGACGCCGAAGTTGAATGTGAAGTGAAAACGTGGTTTAGAAAACAGAGCACTCAGTTCTATGCAGCCGGTTTGGGAGGACTGATAAAACGATGGGATAAATGCATCAATGTTGGTGAACATTATGTTGAGAAATAAAGGGACAATGTATGTTTCAAGTTGTTATCATATTTATTTATTTTTCTACAGCCATTTGTGACTTACTTATTGACTTCCCATCATAAAATAGTTTGGCCAAGTATTATGACTGCGTTCCACAGAGAGCAATATTACTTAGTCATTATCATGTACTATGTCAATCATATTGCTGTCTCATCTTCTGAATTCTATTTTTAAGTTTGATTGCTTAGCATCTTCAAGTACCACTTTACCCTCTCTGTTGACCTCTGTCCTTAACGTCCTTCATCTTTCTGGTTGTCAGCAATATTCTCCAGACTTTCTCATCACATAATTTGATAAAAATAATTATAAGAATAAAATAGAATAGGCCACTGTTGAAATATAAACAGAATATGTAAGGTAATAAACAACAGGATTTATGATGCACTTCATTTCAAAATCATATTCATATCTTGATGTTGTGAGGCAA
Source organism: Cepaea nemoralis (assembly GCA_014155875.1). Taxonomy (NCBI): domain Eukaryota; kingdom Metazoa; phylum Mollusca; class Gastropoda; order Stylommatophora; family Helicidae; genus Cepaea; species Cepaea nemoralis. Next base: position 445,021 of record JACEFZ010017323.1, on the reverse strand, counting down.
ACAGTAAAAATTAGGAAGAGGCCGGAGGAAGAGGAAGAAAAAGAAGAAACAAGAGGAGGAAGAAGAAGAAGAAAAAGAAGAAGAAGAATATTATTTCATTTGATAGTATATTTCACATGTCAGAAGTAAAGACTAGATACTTACTTCAGAAGTAAAGGCTAGATACTTACTTTTTGTTGCGTATCCCTTACATGATGTTGCGGTCAACACCAGCATTTTTCAGCTGCTGTTGATGTACTAGGCAAGTGTTACGTTCAGCAGTTTGCCATTGCTTTCTGAACGACCAGCTCCCATACCAGTACGTTATAACACAACGCGACACGGTCTGCTGCACAAATCGGTCGCAGCTGAGCTTCGAACGCCTGGTACCCGGCTCACGAACCGCGTTCGGAAGCCTTTAGCCACGGAGACTAGATAGAGATATGTAAATCATGTTGGTTTTGTTTTACTTTTGAAGGGACCTGTGATGGTAACAGAAGCTTTGAAGAAATACCAGTGTGGCCCTACCGCCCACTTTGTTTCCAATGTTGATGGGACCCATATTGCTGAGACTTTGAAGAATCTGAATCCAGAAACCACTCTGTTTATCATAGCATCTAAGGTAATTATCATCATCATGAAGCACCATCTCCACATTAAAGGGTGGGTGTGATGAATTTCCAACATCCTCTATCATGCATCTTCATAGTGCATTTGTATAGACTTCTTCCAATATATCTCTTGATGTTGTCTACCCACAGGTATTGTTGTCTTTCTCTTGCAGGCTTACGCTTTACTTATTCCCTCCAATACTCACCTTAACAAGGAGCTGTGTCTGTGTATATGACTGAAGTATATTATTTAATAATTGCCTAGTATAAAAGTAAGTAAACAATGAGCCAATTTTACACATGTTGAAGTGTCTTGGGCATATGGTTTAAAGGAGTTTAAACTTAATTGCACAAGGTTTTATCTCATATGGCTCCTGTGTCTTGCCTCAGTTCAGTCTGCTGAAAGTTTTACACAGAGTATGAACTCCGTAGCTCCAGCCGTGACCTCAAAGGTCTCTGAAAAAATTGCACTCATGAACCAAATGACAGTCAAAAAATTAACCCAGGATCTTAGGAGCTCGAGGTGGGTGACTTAACCAATTCATCACAGAGTCCCAATGCTCGCCCCTTACTTTTATAAACAAATGGACACTGGAGAAATGATGTGGTCAGTATCTCAGCAGCCACCTTTACTTCCAAAACATTTCCTAGTACCCTTTAGGCTGGATTGACCTGGGAGCTCATTTTGAAACTTCATTTTGATGCAAATTCAAAATCTCTAGGACCACCGGGCTAATAGGTAAGCATACTAGCCACTACACTACTGTGGCTCTCAATGACTAAGTAGATGTTTGTTCAAATTTATTTGTTTCGGGAAATTCAGAGAATAGTAACTATTGGAATTGTTATAGTGTATTCTATGGGAAACAAGAAATGAATGAACAAAAAATGGGTAGATTTAACTTTGGGTATACAGGTCCAGCTTACATGCTGTCCTTATCTATATCATAATAACTGTATTATTTCTGTTTGTTTTTTGTGGTAAGGATGACTGTCTGTGCAAACGATTGTCTCCTTAATTGATTGAGTTTCCTGCCTTGGGTCACAAGGAAAATCTTAGCACTTAGCACAAACTCCATATCACCCCATATCGGGATCAAGGATCCAGATATGTGTATGTCAGAATCATAAATATGCTATAAATATTTTTTGTGTGGGTGGTTTTCTGATTGTGCAGCTGCCTATATCTGAGCCTGTTCTTTTTTATTCCCAACTGTCTGGGGATTTCTATCGTGCACACAGGTCCACAGGTTTTTGGCCCTTTCCTGAGAAGGCTGTCAGATGCACTTCCCAAGGATCTGAGTAGAGTATACCATCCTTTTTATGTTTGAAAAATCATGCAGCCCATACCTTGAATCAAACCAGATCCTCTTATGTTAGATGTAGATGTGTGCCTCTAAGCCACTCAACCCCCAAGAATTAACTAGCAAGTGTGTAGCCTTCTATATTCAGGTGCTTGGTCTGAACACAGACATTGGCAATCACGACTCTCCAGTGTACTCTTTCATTTGGTATTTTGATGAAGTTGGTAAAGAAATGCTGTTATTAGACAGACAATGGGATCAACACCTTGTGCCACATTTATTGAAAGGCAGAAGATCAAGTGGTTTGGCCATGTCGTTAGAATACAACACCAGCAACTACCATCACTGGCCTTACATCAAAGATCATCTGCGACGAGACCAAGAGGATGTCCAAGAAGACACTGGATTGATGACATCAAAGACATTGTATAATCACATAGAATGACACTATCCAGTGCCACCCACTGGGCGCTGGAGTGAAAATTATTCCTCCCCGACGCTTGACGGCAGAAGTGGAAGATGATGATGATTATGATGACAATATTGCTTTTATTATGATGTATAAAACAGGTGTTTAAGCTTTACACATACATCTTTCTCTGTCTTCCTCAACTTCTTTTGCTCAGTATTGTCCCCACATAAGGTTAATGTCTCTATCCTACCTCGCCTGTTGATAAAAGTAATGTCACGTCATTCTTGCACATGCCTTAAGACATAATGGGTCATGGTGCTAGCCGCTTATTTGTATAGGCCAATCAGTGCTCAGTGGGTGACTTGTTTTTTCCTTATGATTCTGATGAGGGATCTTGTGAAACCATGTTTTTCATATTTCAGACTTTTACAACCCAGGAGACCATCACCAATGCTATCTCAGCTAAAAAGTGGTTCTTGAACCATGCCAAGAATGTGAGTTGAACCAGTTTTGTTGTCTTGAGATGATTGTGGAACTGGTTGGTGTCTTTAGATATACTTTCTGGAGCACACTCGTCTACTGTTGACTTGTTAACAGTTCAGTTATTTTGTTCCTTCCACACAAACACCATTCACCTATACAAACTTGTATGCTTGCCCACTAACTCACTCTCTCACTCACTCGTGCATTCACTTGCTCACTCGCTCACTCACTCACTCACTCACTCACTCACTCATTCACTCTCACTCACTCTCACACTCACTCACTCACTCACTCACTCACTCACTCACTCCACTCACTCACTCACTCACTCACTCACTCACTCACTCCACTCACTCACTCCACTCACTCATTCATTCATTCATTCATTCATTCATTCATTCAGTCTTCACTGTTCACCATTGAATCTAAAAGTACCTTGCTTTCTTGCTTAATTTTGACATTATTACGTTATCTTTCTTGGATTGATTGATTGATTGATTCAGGAATCATCACAGCATTCGGGGCATTCCCATAAGCATTCCGTCCCCATCCGCAGCAGCCAGCGAAGAGTTCCAACTTCAATAGTACCAATAGCAATCTGATTATATGTCCGTCTCACCTTTCCTTTGAGCGTCGTCAGCATGGCGGTTAGGCGTTGAGCCGTTAACACCTGTGGTGTGTTTATGCTTGTGGCTATGATTTGCAATCACATTTTCCTTGTGTTGGCCTGGTAGTACATGGTTCCGTTGCTCTGCTACTGAGTGAGTGCTTGGGCAACACTGTGAGCTGTGAAATTCGCGTGGAATGCTTTTACATCTGTTCTGTACAGTGAACTGCATGTTTAGAACAATGGCTACCGGCGGTTGCTGAATTGACTGTTTTGCCCTTTCAGTTCACAAGTGCATTTTTCGGGAGACTCCTGGGAGTTGGCGCTGAAGCTGCGGAGTTCTTGCTTTGTGTGACACTTTCGGCGGGTTGCCCTGCGGTAAGAGACCGAGCCATGTGAGAAAACCTGGGTCAATGAGGTTTTTCTGGTGACTGAGTCCATCATTGATGAACTGTGGTATTCGTGGATGAATTTTGTGTTGACATTCTGACTGCGGCATTATGCAGTGTACCTGTGCGGGCTGTTGGATTGCTGAGACTCTCGTCTATTCCACTTTTCACATTGGACAGTGGGGAGCATTTTGTGTGATATTCGCTGGCACGGGAATGAAACAAAATGGGGACGACCCATTGCCGTGAAGTTGGAACCTCGACTAACTAACTTTTCTCCTCTGAGCATCGAGCGTCGGCCAGATCCCCTCATCACTCCTCGCTGTCTCATTTTTGCCAGACCTTGGTGATCTATTTGCTCCTCTGAGGTGTATACGTGCTCCCACAAGGCCACAACCACGTCTGCCTTGTCATGCATCAATACTCCACCAAGTTTTGCCGAGCCAGCCAATCTGTCTGCCTGTTCATTCCCCAGCACACCAGCATGCCCCGGAGAAAAGATCCAGGCGATGCTTGCTACCCGTGACCTCTGAAGCGAAGCAAGCCACTCTGCCCGAAGCTTGCCTGTCCTCACCTTCCTCAGCATGCTTTCTGAGTCAGTTACAATCACAATGTGTGTATGTATTGTATTCTTTCTTGGTTTGTGGCACTTAGGCTAGTAAGATTATCTGCAGGATTATTGATAGAGTCACATATGTTTGTGTTGATTCTTAATTCTTTAGTTAGTTGCGTGTCCTTTACAGGACATCGCAATCAACCCAGTATTTCTGGCTGTTTGTGGTTTTCTGGGCAGTTTTACTTTTAGTAGTTTGCCATTGCTTTTTGAATGACCGACGCTCATACCATTTTGATAATCAGTGCGAGGTGGTCTGCTTGGAGATTGCCTGCAGCTGATTTAAAACTCTGTATTCGGCATTATGAAACTGCGTTCTCTGCCCTCAAATCACAGACGCCAGCTTATTTTTTAATAATGAAATAAAATTAATTAATTGATCTTTCCTATTTTATAGGAATCTGCTGTGGCCAAGCACTTTGTGGCACTCTCAACAAATACAGTAAGTAGTAAATATTTTCGTGCTTAATTTTTCAGTGTGAAAAGGTTTCATTCTTTTTTCAGTCACACGTCAGTTATTAATGAATCTGTAGCAATGAGGACTGAAGTAAGAGGGTGAGATATTTAATGAGGTCAGAAACAGAAGTCAGAAGGTGAGATATTTAATAAAAATATGAATAAAATTTGGTGGAACTGTGGTAAAGCTGTGAAAATGTAAACAATATAAAATGACACAAAGTAGTGCAGTTTTACATGTATGATACATGTGTATGATACATACACTGTATTTGTCGTATTTCTGTTATGTAAAGCTGCACTACTTTGTATCATTTTATATTGTTTACATTTTCACAGCTTTACCGCAGTTCCACCAAATTTTATTGATATTTAATGAGTGTGATAAACCTATTGCACAACACCAGCAAACACATAAAGGTAAGCATTTTGAGAACATTCATGTGGCAACATGCAGATGGTAATCATGTTCCGTTTGACAGAAACTCCAGAAGAAAATCAAGGTTTCTAAATTTAATTGTTACCAAAAAATACTTAGAATCTTGTGGATCAATAAGAAGAAAAATACTGATAATTCTACAATATCTGAACATTGCCTTATAACCAATCTCATGTCTTGGAACTAACATACTTTAGCCATACCAAATGTTGTATGTGGTACAGAGAGGACATTAATAGAAATAAGGTTCCTGGAAGATGGGGACTGGACTGACCACGACAACAGTGGATACAAGAGGTTTACAGTATTCTTTGTATGAAAATTTATAAGATCGGGGAGCTGGTGAGTGATCAAGAGTCTTTGAGCCTATTTTTGGAGGGCTGTAATTAGGGCGACATTCTGTAAAGTACTTGGATGATGATGTGTTTGTAGAGTAATTAATTATAAGTTGTTTTGTAACATTGATGATGAGTAGTGTGTTTGTAGAGTAAGTAATTATAACTTGATTTTGAAACGTTAATGATTAGTAATGTGTTTGTAGAGTAAGTAATTATAACTTGTTTTGTAATGTTGTTGATCAGTAATGTATTTGTAGAGTAAATAATTTTACATTTTTAGACACACTGATGATGAATAATGTTTTTGGAGTTAGTGATTATAACTTTTTAGATATACTGATGTTGAGTAATGTGTTTTTAGGGTAAGTATAAGAGGCGTTCATTTGAAATCCGTTTGTGCCGCACTGCACGTAATTGCGTATGTTGAACATGATCATGTCATAGTCATGTGATAAGTACTGACCAATGAATAAAAGAGCACGTGCTTATCGTCCCATGATGCATAGGTTCTGTTTCTGACCATTGAAAAAATGGCCGGGTTGATCCAAACTCCTTCCAAAGAAGCTCAAAGAGCGGTGATTTAATTTCTTTCATTTGAAGGATGTCGACCAGTAGACATTCATCGAAGAATGCAGGCAGCATACGGTAACAAATGTGTGTCGAAGACAACAGTGACAGACTGGGCACGAATGTTTTGGAAAGGACATCAGTTCACGACAGATCTTCATGGCCGGGTAAAGCGCATATTGTTGCAACAGAAAAAAACATCGCCAAAATTGATGCAGCAGTACAGATGAACCGTTGTCGAAGCAAGCGTTCAGTAGCGAACAAATTTGATGTGTTAATTGGGACAATTCAAAAGTTCATTCGTAAGAAACTGCAACATCAGAAGGTGTGTTCACAGTGGGTACCACGATGTTGACCGACCACCAAAAAAGAGGAACACATGGGATGGTGTTTGAATCACTTGTTGCGGTACAGAGTGGAGGGTGATGCCTTTCTCTTCCGCATAATGGCAGGAGATGAATCATGGTGTCACCACTTTGAGCCAAGCAGCAAAAGAGAGAGCATGCAATGGAAGCATGTTGGATCACCAAAAGCCAAAAAATTCAAGTTACAGGTTTCTGCTGGTAAGGTTATGCTGAGTGCATCTTTTTACTATGAAGGGTTATTGTTGGCCGACTTTAAAGAACCTGGTGTCAACATAAACTCTACCAACTTCTTGCAAACACTTGACAAGCTGCAAAAAGGCATCAAGAATAAACGACCCGGCATGCTTTCTCGCAGTGTGATTTTGTTGCACGATAATGCTCATCCACATATCGCAAAGATTGTGCAGGAAGCATTAGCTTGGAAGAAGTGAAATTCTGCAACATCCAGCCTACAGTCCTGATTTGTCACCATGTGATTTTCATTTGTTCAGACCTCTAAAAAAGCTCTCAAGGGGCAATGATTTCACACAGCTGCAGACGTAATGAACGCAGTAAACACTTGGTTCAGTGAGCAATCACAATCCGTTTTTGCGGATGGCATTCACCACCTACCTAAGCAATGGGATGCTTTCGTGAATGCGAACGGTGAATTCTTCTGACCAATCCATGGTGCATAATTCATTCAAAATGAATGCTTTGTTTAATTCTTCCACACCTGTTATTGTTTCTTTCATGCTTTTGTAATAAAGCCATTGGAACGGGTTTCAAATGAACGACCCTAATAATTATAACTTTTTAGACACATTGGTTTTGAGTAGGTGGCCAACTTGTTAAAATATCAGTCTCTCTCGTTTGGATATACGAGTTCTCATCCTTGGTCTAATAGTCTAAGCTATCTGTCACGCATGTTGCCAGTAATTTCTGATACATTTGTTTCTCCATTCTATGATGTCAAATTGTCCAGCATCCTGTCTTGAGGTCTTGCCATGTTTCACTTCCTCTCTGAACTTCCTGTTATCACATTTTCCAGTTTACCCATTCTCTTCACATGTTTAAAGAGCGCAGATTGTCTAAATTTGATATTAGTAATCAGTTTGTGTCATGAGATGGTTTGTTTCATGAGACGGTTTGTTTCAAGGCCTCTTTCATCACTCTTTTGTCTGTCCAAGATGTTTTCAGTATTCTTCTATAGAACCATATCTCAGCAGCCTAAAAGTTATTTCTCACTAATTTCCACATATCAGAAATGATTCTGTATAACTCCTTATAACTCTCTGTCCATCTCAATTCACCAGTCTGTCTAATTCTTGCACCAAGCTCTGCAGTAGTGATTCTGTCATATCCTTGCAGTCCTTCTATTCTATGAATGCTTTTATTTTATTAGTAATTGTTTTCGTTGTCCATGTTTCTGTTCTATTTGGCAGAACTGATGAAAAACATTACATTCGAGTGCTGCTTGGTAAAGAAATTATATGGCTAGCACATCTCCAATATTCCGCCACCACCATCATCATCATCATCATCCAGTGCCATGCTGGCTGGCATGGGATATCATGCTTCTCCACAAATTGCAATCTCTGAAGGCATGAATCATTTTGTGTGTTGACTCCCTTCCGTGCCATGGCAGAAGACTGTCAAGAATCTTCTCACGTTGTCTTACTCTATCTCTCTTTCCACAAATCTTTCCGGCTGTCACATGTTCCAGTTTTTGTCTTCTCATAACGTAGCCAAAAAACAATGACTGTTTCTTTCTGATGTTTGTGATAAGTCGTCTTTGCGACTTAGCTTCCCTCAAAATGTCCAGATTGCTCATTTTGGCTGTCAATTAATTTTCAGCATTCTTTCACAGTCACTTGGAAATTGGGCAATTTGTGTAATACAAGTAGTTTGTTCCTACACTGCAGCAAAGAACATGACAGTTTTAGGAGTGTAGGAACACAGAAATTAAATCATAAGTTTGTAAGTTGTCTGAGGACAAAAATATTAATTTTCATAAATTATGCTCTTTTCAGACTAAAGTGAAGGAGTTTGGGATTGATGAGGCAAACATGTTTGAATTCTGGGACGTAAGTTGACTTATTCTTTGTATATGTGTATTGAAATGTTATTGCATGTCATTGCACATGACTAAACTTGTCATTTGCTTGCTTCATTTAAGCAAAAAAGCCATACACATTAAGTTAACAATGCCTGGTATATTTTGCTGCGTCTCACCAGGTGCATACTGAATGGCACCTTGCAGTCTTGACAGACCAAAGTATGTGAGTTGGAATGTGGCCAATATTCCATCAATGCCTGGGCAGAGCTTTCAGAGAAACATGTGGTGCCCAAACATGTTCCCTCTCTCGGCCTAATCTTGTGTTTTCCAGAGGAATGGGTAACCAATACGTCTGGCACAAGGTAGGCTGCAGACGCTGGCGGCACAGCGTCAAACCTCCGAGACCTCGCCACCACGAGCAGGTGGCGAGTGATGGCCAGACCCTGGAACCCAAGGGACCCGGCTTAGAGGCGTTCAGCCAAGTCCCACAGGTGAGGGCCTTGTACGCGCCCGGACCATAAGAACGCGTACATCTGTCATACTGCAGAGTTATATATCATATGACATATTTGAGTATATAGTTGTTTGTCAAATGCTGTACATGACGAGCAACAAATGGATACTCAGATATGCTGAAGTTTCAATAATTGAGTGTTTAAAACCCCACTTTGTGCAGACAGAACGACTTAGTAGTGAATCGGTGATTACTGCTATAACAACACATAATGCACATTGGAACAGTTTTAGTGTATGTGTGTATGTAATGTATTTCATCCAGAATATGATTCATCTCCCTTTCTCTCTCATTAGTTGCATATCCTTTACAGGACATCGCAGTTAACCCCAGCATTTTTGGCTGTTTATTATTTATTGGCAAGTTTTATGTTCAGTAGTTTGCCATTATGTGTTAGGTCTTAGTCAGATATTACTGAGCTATCATATGACAGTAGTCGGTACTACCAGCTTTCTGTTAGCACCTAATGTTGGGCGGCGCTCACCAAACCCAACACCCACATTATGCCAATAGCTTTGATGAGGAGTGCAATTGGGAGGGTACAAGCCTTACCCTAGTGCGAGGAAACACAACCTAAAGACTAAATGACAGGGCAGACCAGGCCCTAAGCCTTGGTCAGCAACTGGTCTAGGACGGAAGCTCTGACAGGCGGACAGTTAGAGCATTGTTTTGCTGATCTGGCAGCTTCTGCAGCTTGTTCCAGATGTATTGGTGTTGCCTTTCCTCTGGAGTAAAATAGGCAGGCCGAGAGAGGGATCATGCTGCATGGGCAAGACATGGTCTCTATACTTAGCCCTGGCTTTGTGTTATGGAGAGTTATAACTCCATTTAACAAACTATCATCTGGCATCCTTTTTGCAAGACTAAGCCAAACCCTGATATATGTACAGTTAGAATAAATTCCTTTTCCAACTGGCAATTGATCCCTGACTTTCTGCATTGTTAATATACAGTGCACTGTCAGCTCCTTTAGTTGTGTAAGAATAAATGAACAAGCTGATGGGCTTGCGAGCTAGGATACTCTGGAAAGCGGATGAGCAGTGGGCCAGGCTGATAGAGTAAATACCCTCAGAAAGGCAGGGTTATTAAGTGAATAAAATTATGACCATGAATATGTAATCTTTATAGACAAAAGCATACAAACCTGATCCAGGGCTCTTGGAATCATATATGATGGCAAACCATGAATGCCCATACTTTTCAGCAGATGGACGTGTAATTCATTTAACTGTTAGATTAAAACGTTTTTTGTATTTTTGATTTGTACCATGTCAGGTGTTTTCAAGTTTTATTGTGTCTTTATTTTTAGTGGGTAGGGGGACGCTACTCCCTATGGTCTGCTATTGGATTGTCCATTGCTCTCATGATTGGTAAGCTACTGCTGTATCTGTTGTCATAATTGGTGTGCTGCGTTATCCATTGTCATCTTTGGTATGTTGTTATATCAATTGTTATCTCTGGTAAGTTGTTGTTATAATCATTTTGATTGCTAAGATGAAGTTTTATCATTCATTAAAATGAGTATGTTGTTGTTTTGTCCATAATTATTACATAGCTATTGTTATGTTGGTTAATATAATTACAACCAATCCATTATTTAATCTGTAGGTCTGCAGGCATAATTATTGTTAAGCTATTAATTTATTTTTCAGCATAATTACTGCTAAACCTGTTTTATCTATTAGTATGAATATTGCTTATTTGTTTTTTGTGCATACATGAATATCTTTCTAAAAAATGTGTATATTAAAATCCATTCTACAATTTAAAAAAAAATTATAAATAATATAATAATCATTTGCCATGTTGATAAGTGTGGATGAGGTTAATTATCTCAAGTGATTACCAGAGTCTCAGATCAGGTCTGTGTTCCTGTCCGATTATGCCAGAGTCTCAGATCAGGTATGTGTTCCTGTTCGATTATGCATGTGCCCAAGTCATCCAGGTATTTATCTCTTTGTCTGGCCCTGGCTTTTCCTATCCAGCTTGCTAATTGTCAGGTTAATTTATATTTTATACGGCAAATGAAAGTCACTTAAATGAATGTGAAGTAAGACAGACGTTCATTTAAAAGATGAAACACATTTTCATAGTTTGCCTTTGTGGAATATTCAAGGTATGGACAACTTTGAGGAACTCCTAGAGGGGGCCCATCACATGGATAACCATTTTAAGACAGCCCCACCAGAGGCCAATGTAAGTTTCAACTTTTGTCTTGGAGTTAATAATTCTCAGCACCAGTGTGTTACCAGGGGCCTTAAGAGAAGCAAAGAATAGTAACATTGTAACCTACCAAGCATGACATAAGAGGCAATTATAGAGGGGGACACACATATTTACACAGTAATTTGAATTGTCTACTATGTGTGTTGTATATTTCACCTTGAAGGATTTATCTAATTAGTTTATGTTGTGTGATTTCTACAGTGTGTACCTGATGAGATGCAGTGAAATATGCCAGGCAATAAATTGTGCAATCTATTGTTTGTGGCTTCGTTATTCAAATTCACTATGGGAAAACATTGTTTGAATTTGTGCTAATCAAGTTCTAGGTGACGGTTTAGATATTAATTTGTACTAATCATGTTATAGATGATTGTTTAGATTGATTGATTTGTACTAATTAGGTTCTAGGTGATCATTAATTTTTTTATTAACCCTTTACAGGGCAGACGCTTGTCCGTTTTGTAGCCCTGAACGGGCAAGATTTTTTCAGGTTCTGTAAAAATTTCGGATCGCGTTAGTAAAAACATCACAAATAAGGTGTTAGTCAACCGATTTTAGTTAAATAAACAACACAATGAAGGGAAAAGCATGCAGAATATGTTACTCACGTGATTGTTGCCGGTAATCCATATATGAACACAAATATTTACGAAATACGGCATGTTGTTTGTGATTTTCCGTCATCTATTCGGCAATTTACAAACACATTTTCAGAATCATAATCACTTTCTTTAAAGTCCGACTCACGACTGCTAATGCAAAGTAATGCTTTGCACTGATATCTAGCTCCGATTAATAATCAACTTCGTGCCCTTTAATGTCATTTAAATTGAACAGAGCGAAATCTCGGCTATCACTTGAAGAATCGCCGAAATCCATTTTGAAAAACAGCGTAAAACTCCCAAAAACTATCAAAACAAGTCCGTAAAAGTCTGTTCAAAGTCATTGTAGCGCGTTTACAAATGGCGGCCACGTTGTCAAGCTATCGGCAAAAGTGAAAGTAGCCGACGGAAGTGTCGGAAAGCCGAGAGATCGCGTTTTTACAATGCATAATAGTATCGGCCGGAATCGGACGCTACGCTCGTATTTAGAGATCAGCCGGTAACGGACGCTATGCCTTGTAAAGGGTTAATATGGTTCTATGTGACATCACTGATTTCTTTGCAATTAATTGACTTTGGTAAATGATGACTTTCATTGCGCACAGATATCTCAAGTGCTTCTGTCTCATCCCATTGACCACACACAGAGAATATTCAGCACCGTGCAAAAACTCCCCAGCACTGATTAAGAATAAGAAAGAATCTTGAGTGAAATACATCTGGTTATACTGTTAGTAATATTCTGAATTAGAAGTGGCTTCATTTGTCTCCTACAGATTCCAATGATTCTGGCGGCTCTGGGAATTTGGTATTCTAATTTCTATGGTGCTCAGTCGTACACCATCCTACCATATGATCAGGTCTGTAAACTGTATTATTTCTTTTTTTTAACATTCAGTACCTTATCATTTTATATATTGTGAACATACAATGGATACCATCTCACTGTGGAGTGCCCAGAAATGAGGGAGCTGATCAACTAGCTATGCATAATGCAACAGATAAGGAATCGGATGTATGAGTCACATATTAAAAAAAAAAAAATACTCAACAAATCAATCAGGATGCCACTAACACCAGCACAAGATGCTTATCATATATTGGGCAGACCAGAACAAATCACTATTGTATATCGGAGAACAAGACATTATAGATGACACAACCACATTTGTACACAATCTAAGATTTGTAAATGAACCATGTGGATTAGTCCCCAGACAGCAGATCACATACTCCAAGATAGCTCTTAATACAGGCAAATCTGGCCTAGAGAAACAACAGTGAAAGCTAAACTAAACGGACCATTTAGTGAACCAAAAAAGACATTAAAGTTTATATGAAAGAACATTGCACATATAGACAATCAATGTCAAGTGAATACAACAAGAAGTTGGAAGAAGTTTGTTTTATACAACCAGCATGAACTAAACATATTAACCAGACAGTTGGATTAAAATGTTGACCTATCGCATTTGACTTGGGGACGTAAGTTACAAGTACCTCTGAAATCGGAATGGGTGTGCCTGATGGCGAGGGACACTATTAATAGGGAAAGTTAATCCACACGCAAAATTCAGTCCAGCACTACTAGAAGTAGTGTGTATGGACTACACAGTTCAAAGCAAGCGAGTGAGAGAGCGCAAGAAAGCAAACCCCAGAAATACAGATTAATATGTAACCTCAATCTTAGATGCAGCTCATCTTATATGCCAGAATGTATAGTAATTTATGAGATATGTTGTATAATTAAATCTATGAAATATCATAATATCATCTCTTGCATAAATTACTTTTTACTGATGAAATAAACGCCACAGCAAATTGAGCATGATAGGAGGCTTCAAATCCTCACGAGTGCCCCTTCATTGAATGTTTTGGTCACTTGATCTCCTTGACATTCTTTGGGGGCAGGTCCACACGGGTCATGACTCCAGGTGTTTTTCTTCTGTTGTGCATTCGCAGCCTACTGTCCATTTTTTGAAACATTTTAATAATTTTCACACTCATCCCACAAGTATGCCACTGTGTATGTCTGCCCCCAAGCCATCCTGCCCTTGGGGAGGTGAACATAGTACACCTGATTTGTCATGACCTGCACACAGCACTTTTCCTTTAACAGCAGAAAGCCAACTCCTTTCTCCTGGTCATATTCAATCTGTGGCTGCCTCCCGATCAGTGGTGCACAGTAGATGTCATTGCTGTGTGTTGCATTTTTCACACCCCATCCTTAGCTGAAGAAGCCACACTCATGCACTGGGCTAATCTAATTGCAGGCTCAGACTCCCCTCCCTTCACCCTGTCTGCTACAGAGTGTGGCCTTTGCAACACATCTTTTACTACCACTATTGACTTTGCTACTTGGCTGTAGAAGTTGGACTTAGACAATATTTCTCCATCCCTGTAATAACTACATTGTGGTGTGGCCATCATTCTGCAGCATCCTGGGCTCAAGTACACTTCTTACTAGGTGGGCTGGCTACTGGTTCGCCAAAAGACAATAAAGGTTTTTTGATCTTAATTAAGAGGTTGGCCAACTTTTGCTTCAATGAGAGATATGTTGGACTTCATCATCATCATCCAGTGCCTTGTAGGCTGGCATGGGCGATCATGCCTCTCCTCAAATTACCATCTCTGATGTCATGGATCAATTCGTGTGTTGACTCCCTTCCGTTCCATGACACAAGACTGTCAATAATTTTCTCACACTGTCTTCCTCTATCTCTCTTTCCACAAATCTTTTGGTTGTCACATCAGGTTCCAGTTGTTGTCTTCTCATAACGTGACCATAAATGATGATCTGCCTCTTTCGGATATTTGTGATAAGTTGTCTTTGCGACTCAGCTTCCCTCAAATGTCCAGATTGCTCATTTTGGCTGTCTGTTTGATTTTCAGCATTCTTCTATAAAATCACATCTCCAAGGCTTCCAGGGAATTTTTCACCTGTTTAATAATTGTTCAGGATTTGCAGCATATATTAAAATTGGTTCTATGTTAGACTTGCTAGACTATTATTTCAGTAACCAGACTTAACAGTTATCATTTGGTACATCAAACAGTATAGGTAACTGTTCTGCTAGTCTTCATGTCAGATGACTTAACAATATTAAGCCTGCTATTGCAGTACCTGCATAGATTCCCAGCTTACTTCCAACAAGGAGACATGGAGAGCAACGGCAAGTACATTACCCGATCTGGGCAGAGAGTGTCCTACACGACAGGCCCCATAGCTTGGGGAGAACCAGGCACCAATGGCCAGCATGCTTTCTACCAGCTCATCCATCAGGGTAGGAATTTCTGATTTATCATCTCTATTGTGGTTTCTGAGATGTTGCAAATAGCTTGGACTGATAGAGTAGCTAACAACAAGTGCCTTGAAATTCCAGTTTATCCAGCATCATTTATCTGTCTGCCCCTGCCTTTTATACCTGTAATCTTTCCAGCTGGCAAGATGTTTTCCAATTTCTCTCGTCTCATTTCATGACCAGATAATAATGCCTTCTAATTCTTTATAATTGTGTGTAATGTACGACTTTCACTAGCTTTCTCAAGGCACTCGTTGTTAGCTACTGACATTTATTATGGGCTTTGACAAATTTAGTCCAGCCTGGATGTCTTCCATTTCTTCTTTAATCTTCTCTATAGGTCAGAATAAGGTTTGCTGCTTATGTTTCCTATTTGTGCGTTTGTTACATGTAGGATAAAGTTATCTTTGATTAAAAGCAGTAAACTTCTCTTTTAAAGATTTTATTAGCAATTTATGTTGTGAAAATCCACAAATGTTATAGTTATTTATTATCCTCAGATGAATATTGTCTTCATATAGCTAAAGATTCATGGATTAATTATGTTACAAAATCATTAAAAACCACAGATTAATTCTTCCATGAAGTAGGTAAAATCTAAAGTTTAATTGTATAATTAAATTGTTAAAATCTACAGATTAATTGGATAATTAAGTTGTTAAAATCTAGAGATTAAGTATATTATAAAATAACCACATTTGTTATTATCTGTCATTAAGCAGCTAATATCTACAGTTGAATTCCGTTTTAAAAAAGGGGTTAAATCCACGGATTAATTCCATCATGAAATACATAAATTCTACAGATTAATTCTGTTATGACATAGCTACAATCCATAGAAAATTCTGAGAAACAAAATACACAGTAAATAAAAACATACAGCCCTGTATCTACAAAACACTCCCCATGGGCACTGGGCTGGAGTTTGCTGACAGGGAAATACCTTAAACCTGTAGAGGAATCATCACCAATCCAGGTCTAATACCCGTGCTTGACAATGACCCTGGCTGCATCTTAAAATGCCTCTCTGCTGATATGTAGTTCCAGTACTGGTCTTGCACACCCGGCTAGTTTGGAGAGGAGAAGGTGAGTTCTACAGTACAGTCACCTTGGCAATGGTACTTTGGTACCTGGCCTGGAGAAGTCTCCACACTAACTTCCCTGTGATAGATGCAAGCAATTGTCAGAGGCTAAGCTCACTCAACGCCATTGCATTGGACTTAACAGATTCAGTGCCAGACAAAAACAGGTTTGGACTAAATAAAATGGATGGCTGAACTTAGAACTAAAGGTGGGTTACAGTTATGACTTAAAAGTTGTTAATATGGTAACAGATATGTTGTATTATAACGCAATGACAACATTGTGATGCTATATAAACCCATGGCATATACAGGAACTCTCTTAAGATGATTAATCACCCCATGGCACTTAATCAGTTAAGAATTAAAACTCAGTCTTTCAGAGGATTCAGAACCAACCAATCAACGAATTCCATCTTGAACACAGAACCAACCAATCAACAAACTCCATCTAGAACACAGAACCAACCAATCAACAAACTCCATTTAGAACACAGTGCCAACCAAACAACAAACTCCATCTAGAAAACAGAACCAACCCACCAACAAACTCCATCCAGAACACAGAACCAACCCTCCAACAAACTCCACCTAGAACACAGAACCAACATACCAACAAACTCCATCTAGAACACAGAACCAACCAATCAACAAACTCCATCTAGAACACAGAACCAACCAATCAACAAACTCCATATAGAACACAGAACCAACCAATCAACAAAATCCGTCTAGAACACAGAACCAACCAATCAACAAACTCCATATAGAACACAGAACCAACCAATCAACAAACTCCATCTAGAACACAGAACCAACCAATCAACGAACTCCATCTAGAACACATAACACATCTCTCATACTATAACATCTTCTGCAGTATTAATTAATTCTTTTTTTATAGTCCATGCCATGTGCTGTTGGTGATCATGTCTGTCCACAGCCCTCTGTCTTGTGAGCTGCCAATAATTTCTGACACTGATGTTCATTCATGCCATGATGTCGATATGTTCAGCATCTTCTCTCTTGATCTCCCCCTCCCTCTTTCTCACTCTATCTTTCCTGTTGTGATGACGTACTCAGCTTTCCCTTTCTCATGACATGCCAAAACAATGTGGACAGTCTTTTTCTGATGCAAATAACCAGTTCTCTTTGTGAACGTACTTCTTTCAAGATATCTTCAGTGCTCTTTTTATCCATTCATGGTATTCTTGCCGTTCTTCTATAAAACACATCTCTGCAAATTCAATGTAAGTCCTCACTTGTCTGCTAATTGTCTATGAATATTACACCTATTGCAGTGTCACACTTGTTGCAGTATTAAAGTTGTTACAATATTAATACTTCCCAGGAACACATCTCATTCCATGTGACTTTCTGATTGCTGTGGAAACTCACAATCCAGTTCAGGATGGACTCCACCACAAGGTAGGACAGTTTTGATCTCAGCAGGGCAGCATTAGTTCTGTCCACCCACCATGTTATCTCTCTCTCTCTCTCTCTCTCTCTCTCTCTCTCTCTCTCTCTCTCTCTCTCTCTCTCTCTCTCTCTCTCTCTCTCTCTCTCTCTCTCTCTCTCACACACACAAACACACCCAGCCACAAATCCACCCTCCGTCCCTCACTCACTCACTCACTCACTCACTCACTCACTCACTCACTCACTCACTCACCCACCCCTCACTCACTCACTCACTCACTCACTCACTCACTCACTCACTCACTCACTCACAGACACCATTATTTCAGACTACCCACCATGTTCACACCAATACCCACGTCTGCGGACATTGTTTTAGTCTTCTAGACTAAAATGAACATTTCCCTCATCCTGTGCGTGTGTCAGCACGTACTTCTAGAGAATGTTGTCGTTTGTTGAGGTCTATGAACCCAAGCTGTCCTGTATATATTGTATTCTAGAAAAAAGTCCCGATGAGTATAGTCTTTGTATTTTAAGCAACCTTTTCCTTCTGTATCATTGAAGCATTTTATTATTATTGTTAAAGCTGTGACACCGGACACAGCTGGGATTAAGAATTGCAACCATATTTCTGTTTTTCTAGATACTTTTGTCCAATTTCCTAGCCCAGACTGAGGCTTTGATGAGAGGCAAGACTGAGCAGGAGGTTGAGCGTGAGCTGCGGGCTGCAGGCATGAGTGAGGAGAATGTGGCGCGGATCAAGCCTCATAAGGTGAGCTAATGTGTGTGGCACAGATCAAACCTCATAAGGTGAGCTAATGAGTATGAGGTGTGAAACATTGTTTGATGTCACTTGAATTGGGTGGGGTGGGGGGGGGGGGGGGGGGGGTTGAAGGGTGGAGTTGGAGAGAATGTTTGTATACCTCTGTGTTTGTGTGTGTGTGCAAGAGTTTGAATGGAAAGATAACATCAGAAGATGGATTGGATGGAGGTTATTAGACACATCATGGAGAGAGATGTTGATCCATAGGCATTGGATTTCACCAAATATTTCATCACAGCATTGTCCCTGCACTGGAGTCAACCGGTCCGACACCATTTTGAAAACCAAAGTGCAGGTAAACTGCTTTCACTTGCCCATCCCATCAGCATATGTCAGATGTATACTGTTCACTTTGGAGTAGTTGCTGAACTTAAATCTTTGTTTTTCAGTTATCCTGACAAAATCTGGATACTTACTGGATGACCCTTGTTTGCCTACTTGAGAGTACTGAACATAAAAACTTGCCAAGACATCAACAACAGCAGTAAAATGCTGGTGTTGACTGCAGTGTCCTGTAAAGGATATGCAACTTAAAAAAAAAACTTGAAAGTGATATACTACCCCCTTTTTCACTGTAATTTGGGACCAGGTGGAGAAAATGGTGGAACTGGCTCAGCACCCGTATGTGGAGAGAGCGATATGGCAGGGGATTGTGAGGGGTTGTGGATGAATCTCAAAACTGAGAGGGAAGACCAGGAGAACTTTCAATCAGATGGCAGTTGGAACTCTTAGCTGTCTGACTCTTCCTGGCTGTTGAACAAGGGGGGGGGGGGGGGGGGGGGGGGGGGGGGGGAGAAACGGAGCACGTGTGGGAATGTCCTGAGTGCAATGATGTAATTAATTAGCTCATCTCAACTCAACTCAACTCACTGTAATTGCTGTTTGCTTAGATCCGATGCAAACTCTTTTGGCACTGAGAGACTTAACAGGGCACATTGTTGTCTTTAACTGGATTGAGTTTTACTGAGAGTAATTTTGTTAGCTTCCATTAACTAGCTGCAATATTTTTACAGGCTTTTGAGGGGAATCGTCCCAGCAACTCCATCATATTTCAGAAACTGACACCATTCAGCCTGGGAACACTTTTAGGTAAGTTGTCATCATTTGAAATGCTCTTTAATTATTCATATAGTTTTATACATAACTTACACCTTTCTCCTTAATAAGCATACTATTTAAAGTTTGTTGCATGTCCTTTTACAGAATGTCGCAGTCAACCCCAGTGCTTTTGGGTTTGTGATTTACTAGGCTTGTTTATGTCCAGTAGTATTTTAGTGCTTTCTGAATGACTAACACTTATATCATTATATGAAAATCAGCGTAAGGTGTTCTGCTTCCATGTCACCTGCAGCTGTGTTTCGAACATGATATGAGGGATCGCAAATCACATTCCCAACATCTTTGCCACAGCACTGGCCAGCATACTTTCAAATAAAAATAAATGTTTGTCCCAGTTTTTCAGGACTGAAGATAAATTATGCCAGAACAGGGGAAACATTGCAGTCCGAATCAGTTAATGCTGGTTGTTAAAGCATCCCAACATGCTGAGATCTGTGTACCTTTTCTGCCTTCGGCTTGCCAGTTGGTTTCGAACAGGAATTTTCTGACAGTTACCTGGGATCCATAAGTGAAGCAAAGGATAGGAACACTGTAATCTACCATGCATGTCATACCAGACAACTCAGGAGGGTTGGTGTGAGAGTAGCGTCATCCCATAGGGAACTTTAACTGCACAGTCCAACCATTTATGAACATGTCTACAAAGGCTGTGCCATGAGTTGGTGTGAAGACGTACACTCCATTGGGAGATGAAAGGCAGCAGCAGCAGAAGAAGAAGAAGAAGAATTGTGAAGTGCATTATTGTTTTTCTCTGTTTACATTTCTTTGTTGTTTTAAGCTACGAGGAAAGAAGAAGGTTTGCGAAGTGAATGTTTTAAATAACGAAGGAAGAAGATTTGTGAAGTGCACTTTTTGTCTTCTCTATTTTCATTTCTTTGTCTGTTGTTTTAAACCACTAGCGAAGAAGAAGAGGGTTTGCAAAGTGCATTTTTGTGTCTTCTCTTTCTTTGTCTATTGTTTAAAACTTCATGATATCCGTGTCTTTATCCATCAGTTTGGCAGTCTGTTTGTATGATCAATAGAGCACACAAGGTCACTACTGAAAACAAATGTATGTCAATCAAACATGACTAGATAACATGACAAACAAAAGACATACACAATTTTACATTTCAATGACCAAAACAAAAAAAGGGAGGAAACAAAACTATGGCAACCTATCTGACAGGCAAAATAAAAATATTACATTTGAACACAACACAAACCCAGTTTGTCAAGCATTCTAGTTACATTTTATATGTATTTTTTGTTTTCTTATTATTTATATCATTTTGATACTGTAGTAACTGTTTTATTTTTTCACTTCACAGCAATGTACGAACAGAAGATTTTTGTCCAGGGAGTTGTGTGGGACATTAACTCCTTTGATCAGTGGGGGTGAGTCTGGTTTTAACTCTTAGTTTACCATTAGCTACTTGAGGTATCATGCATTTTGTGCTGAATATGTCTGGTGACTTTGAGGTAAGCCACTGATATTGATTAAAAAAGAAGGTAACTGCATGGTGGATACCACTGGAAGCATATTAGAAGGTTCACAGCTCAGCGCTATAACCCTGTATAGTAACCAACAATGTGTGAGTATCAGAATTGCACATGGAGGTTAGTATGGCTGAGTGAACATCCGGAGTGGATGCTCAGTTAAGGGGTTCAACACCTACAGTGGACAGTTGTATTAAAATGTTGACTTCTTGTCTTTGATTTGGGGGGCATAAATTACAATACCTCCGAAGTAGGAGTGGGTTCGCCAGATGGTGATGAACACTGGTAATAGGAAAAGCTAATGCACTTGCAAAATTAAGTCCAGTGCTTCTAGAAGTAGTAACAGACTCATAGCCTTGGCCGGCAACTGGTCTATGATCGAAGTTCCGACAGGCGAAAAGTTATAGCATTGCTTTGATGATATGACAACTTCTGCAGCTTGTCTTGTTCCAGATGTATTGGTGTTGCCTTTCCTCTGGAGTAAACTAGGCAGGCTGAGAGAGGGACCATGCTGCTTGGGGAACAGATGGTCTCTACAATTCAGCCCAGGCTTCGTGCTGTAGAGAAGTACAACTCCATTCATGGTCCCCGTCATGGGTTGTAGTTATTATGCCGTTTTTTCAGCACAATGTAACAAAAATATCATCTGTCAAGATAGCAAGGTGCCAATAAGTGATAACATGTAGGCTGTCTGTGCTTTCCCATCACATTACTGAACATAATAATTAGGGGACTGACTATCCTGGCAGCTGTGGTAGTACAGTATATAGCACGCAGGCATGCCAGGTTGGGGGTCATGGGTTACAGGTCGCATTGATGCAAATGTTTAAACTTTGACCTGGACTCCCAGGATGACCCAGTCTGAAATGGGTAATAGGAAATATCCTGGGAAGTAAAGGCAGCTGGCAGTTTTTTTTGGTGTTTGCTCGCTTTGGACTCAAGCATAGTCCATACAAGTGCTTCTACTTCTAGTGCACTGGACTGATTTTTGCATGTGGATTAACCTTCTGAATCGTCAGTATCCCTCACCATCAGGCGAACGTATTCCGACTTCTGAGGTACGGCAGCTGGCATGATATTAACCACATCACCCTGAGTATCAAATGGTCTATACAAAATGGGGCTAGCACCTGTACACATGTCAAATTGTCCTTTTCTTTACTTATAACATCCTTAATTTCCTTAAAATAACATCCTTAAGTTCCTTAAAATAACATCCTTCATCCTCATCAAGTGCCGTGCCAGCTGACGTAGGCATTCATGGCTCTCCACAGATCTCGGTCTATGGTGTTCTAGACCAACTCTGCTGATGATACTCCTCCATGCCACCATCTCAATCCATCCATAACTAACATCCTTAAGTTCCTTAATATAACACCCTTAAATTCCTTAATATAACACCCTTAAGTCCTTTAATTTGTTCAAGTCATCATCCAGTACTGGACTCAAAATTATTGCTTTTCCAGAGAGAGGTGATCATACTTCTTAACCACTCTGCCCTGGACTTTAACTGAAGTTACAATTTAATGTCCAGAGGTTCTAAAATTATACCATGACACCCCCCCCCCCCCCCCCCACCCCCCACCCCCCAGCACGAATTCCTTGGGGCATTGAAATGGAGTCTGCTGGCAAGCTGACAATGAAATACCTAGCACACACAGAGGAAACATAACCAACCTCATCTTGAAATTGTCAGTCTTTGTTCACCAGGGATGCAGGATAAGCCTGATTGCCTTCACGTAGTGTATACTGCGGAGCTCTTCAAGAAATGCATGAAAACTGTAAATTGATTAGAGCAATAACCATTAGGGTCAGTCTGTTTATACTTCTTAGTTTTTCTTCGAGCAGTATAAAGATCCCTTGCCGGTTTGCTAGGCCAGTCGCAGGTTTAGGACAAAAATATGACCATAGGGAGTCCATCCCCTATGGCGAGCCATATCCCTGTTAGCCCATGGTTTCCCAGTCTACACCATGTGGAGGTGGGGTTGACTTGTGTAGTCTGCAGGTCATCGGCAGGCTACTAATTTTCATTTTTCACCCCTCCTGGGAGAGGCTAGCCGATCCTAACCCTGCTGGCTGCAGGGCCAGGCACAGTCCACACCTTGCAGACCCACAACTGTCATTTACTGCCAATATAGTACCTTGCAGTGTATGGCAGAGGGGTAATTGAGCCTGAGGAATTAAGGCCGTCTGGCTAGTGCAGTCGCTGCAAACTGTGCAGGTTAGGTCTTTCTTCCCCCCCCCCCCCCCCCCCCCCCCCCCCCCCCCCCCATACACACACACACACAGAAAAAAAAATCCCACACCTTACTGAGGGATCGAACCTGGGTCTCCCGAAGGAGAGTCCGGCATTCTAGCCACTCGGCCAGCCGCTCCTATCAACTCTATGTTACCAATGCCAAACCTGGACAGTGACAGAAAAAGAGAGAAGAAAAATCACAACAGAAATTAGATTCCTGAGAAGAATACTCAATGTATCAAGAAGAGATAAGATCAGAGATGAAGAAATCAGGACTAAAGTGGGGGTTATAGCTGCACTAGATTTTATTAGAAGGCAGCAAGTCAGATAGTGTGGCCATGCAAGTAGGTAACCAACTAACAGTATACCAAACAAGCAATGATGTACAGACCAGAGGGAAGCAGAGGAAGAAGCCGACCACGTAAACGATGGACACAGGGAATAACAGAGTCCATGGGAATATCGATACATGAAGCCCATAAGCGGGCACTCTCCTGCTGTTTATACTTCACCTCGGCACCGCAAGGTACAAGAGGAACATGATGAGATGATGAGATGATTAGAGCAATCAGATGCAGACAGTCAAGATTTTTTGGGGCATTTTATGAAGAGAAATAGACTTGAAAATTTAGTGGTATCTGGCAAAATTGATGGGAAAATAGCCAGGAAAAGACTAAAAAGATAAATCATTTAATTTCTTGGAAATATAGCAAAATGGAGACAAGAACACAGATCTGGTGGTGTGAGAGACAAACAATGATTGCCCATGTCTGTTGGCATGACAGATGGCTATTATATAGTACAGTTTGTGACAGTGATTTAGATATGTAAGTACATTCCCCTTAACAACTTTTCTTGAACTGTACACAGGGTTGAACTAGGGAAAGTGTTGGCCTCAGCCATTCTGCCAGAGTTGTCTTCAACGGATGAAGTCAAGTCACATGACAGTTCCACAAACGGACTCATCAACTACATCAAGGCAAGCTCCAAGTGACTTCCAGTGTCCACATTTTAGATGTGTTAATTGTGTAGTCTGTGCTTTCCCGTCACATAATCATTAGGGGACTTGAGAAAACTGCCTCCTTTTATGGAGTTTTGTCCACGTTTTAGATGTGTTAATTGTGTAGTCTATCTGTGCTTTCCTGTCACATAATCATTAGGGGACTTGAGAAAACTGCCTGCTTTGTTGGCATTGTGTCCAAATGATAACAGTGTTAATTATGTAGACTGTCTGTGCTTTACTTTTACATTACTGAACACAATTAAGGGACTTGAGAAAACTGCCTGCTTTGTTGGGATTCCTTTTGAATACATTGTGTAGATTTCTTTGATTATAGTTTTAAAACTATAATATATTGATCTTTTTTAACTTGTAAAGAGGAGCAATATTTTGCTTTGATATTTGTGATAAAAGTATTTTATAAAAATTGTGTTTGATGATGCAGATACAGAGTTCTGTTAATACTTTTCTTGGTTTCATTTCAAGGGCACAACTACATTTAGTTAAGGATGTATAATGGAGAATGTGAGATTGTTTTCGTCGTGTCTTATCTTTTGTTTGGTTTTATGCTTTCATCATATGAGGTAAATTGAATCAGAAGTAAGACATAGAATAGGAGTTCTGTGAAGCATAGTCATTTACACCATTTGGCTGGTTATTTGATGATGGTGATGACATAAATTATGCCTTTGCAAAATCAACACCTGCGACATGAGATGCCTGAGGAGAGCTGCAAACTTAACTATCCGAGACCGAGTAAGAAATGCTATTATCAGACAGACTGTGGGATCAACACCTTGTGCCACATTTATTGAAAGACAGAAGATCAAGTGGTTTGGCCATGTCGTTAGAATGCAACACCAGCAACTACCATCACTGGCGTTACATCAAAGATCATCTGCGACGAGACCACGAGGACGTCCAAGAAGAAAATGGATTGACGACATCAAAGACATTGTACAACCAAATGGAATGACACCATCCAGTGCCACCCACCAGGCGCTGGAATGCAAATTATTCCTCCCCACGACGTTTGACGGCAGAAGTGGAAGATGATGATGATAATGATGATGACATAATATAGTGCCTTAGGGGTTTGACATGGTAAACATTTCACATATACTAGATTGTGACATAAGGTAGGGTGGCTTGCTTCGCTTCGGAGGTCACGGGTAGTAAGCATCACCTGGATCTTTTCTCCTGGGCATGCCGGTGTGCTGGGGAATGAACAGGTGGACAGATTGGCTGGCTCTGCAAAATTTGGTGGAGTATTGATGCATGACAAGGCAGACGTGGTTGCGGCCTTGTGGGAGCACGTGTACGCCTCGGAGGAGCAGATGGAGCACCATGGTCTGGTAAGAATGAGACAACGAGGTGTGACGAGGGGATCTGGCCGACGCTCGGCGCTCGGAGGAAAGGCGAGACGGACATATAATCAGATTGCTACTGGAACTATTAGTGTTGGAACTCTTCACTGGCTGCTGAGGATGGGGACGGAGCGCTTATGGGAATGTCCTGAATGCTGTGATGTCGGTTCCTAAATCAATCAATCAATCAATCAATAAGGTAGGGTTGTCAGCTCTCATGCCTTCTTTGTAATCTCTAGCACAGAACAAGGCCAGGTATGTATTTTACGACTTAGTGGGTCAATGTCACGCGGCAACCTAGTTTTGTACTGGTCACCTGCTGTCACTAAATTCAACAACTCAGCCACAGTTTGAAGTGTCCTAACCATATATAATGTATATTTACTGCTCACAATCTCACAAACCAACCCACATTTGTGTCTAGTCCAGAATTATGTGAAAGCTGCAGATACGTGGTTTTATAAAGGAATGATGAGAACATAGTGGACTGATAAAAAGAATACTGAAGATATCTTACAAGAAGTTAACTCACAAAGAGAACTGGTTACTTGAATCAGAAGAAGACTGTCCACATTCTTTGAGTATGTCATGAGGAGACAGTTGGAGTGTGTCGTGACAGTGAGAAAGTTGAAAGGGAGGAGAGACACAGAGAGTCCAAGAGAGACAATACTGGATAGTTTAACACCATGGCATGGAGGGATATCAGTAAAATAAAGGAGTGGCAGTACACGAGGCTGAAGGCTGTGTCCAGATATGATCACTGATACATATGGCATGGACTATAAGAAGAACAATCCAGAATCTTTCCTTGATCTGGGTATAAAGTTTTACAGAAGCAGTCATTTTTCTTAGCATAGTTTATGCCTTGTTGTTGGCATGGAAGCAGCTTTTATTAAATCTTTAGGGTATTTATAAGGCTAATTCCAGAATATTCTACTGCTACTTTGTTCCTGTTTCAAGGGGAGTGCTTCACACCTATGCACCTCAAAGATCAGTGTATCTGACCTTGACATGTGTTGAAGGTTTGCTTCCTCTAGACAGATTCCATCCCAGGCAACAGTCCTAACTGTTTTGCCATGGCAGTGCCCTCACAGCCTACAACTCTGCAATTTACAACTGCTGTGGGACTTTTAGCATGCAAAAATTGCACATGGGACCTGCTGTTTTTACCCTTATCCACAAAGGCTAAGTGTTCGATCTCACTACCCGGGAGATTAGGGGAACATGTGTTATCATTAGATACCGAAGGTTCTTTGAAAGATATCCCAGCCCTATGCTGGTGTCAAACTCGGTCCCTTCTGAGCCTGATGTGGTAGCGTAACCTCTACTCACGGCGTCCCTATTTGAGAATATGAATGCTGTTATTTTCAACTTCATATTATTATCTATTGCTAATAATATGAATGCTGTTCTTTTCAACTTCATATTATTATCTATTGCTAATAATATGAATGCTGTTCTTTTCAACTTCATATTATTATCTATTGCTAATAATATGAATGCTGTTCTTTTAAATCTCATATTATTATCTATTGCTAATAATAAACCACAAACAGAAAGCAGCTTTGTTTTATTATACATCCTTCAATGGGTGGAATGGAAATGCGAAATGATAACTGAAAATAAAGTTTTGAAGGAAAAGATAGTTAGATGTGAAAAAATCAGGTTGGAAGGAGATGACAGTTATAGCTTGAAACTAAATCAGCTTTGTTGTCTTGCATAACAAACATTTAGGCTTTCTGGAAATAGCCATCAACAGTTTCAGTTATGCTGTGTTATATTTCTGAACATTAAGAGAGTTTATCTGTGTGCGTGGATTTCTTGGTTAAAGTCGTTCATCATCATCATCTTCATGTAGCAGATCCTTGGCAGAAAGTCGTTCTCATTACGGTGTGCCATAAAGCATCCAAATCTTTCGACGTTTTTCTTGTTTCATGTACCCTCATCTTCATGCTACATGATAATGAGGATTATATCAGCCATCTTATTGTAACAGAATAGGTGATGGGGGGAGAGTTAATGAAAGAAAGATAATAAACGTTGCAAACTTATAAATGGGGAAGTTTGATGAAGAAGAAAACAATGTGCACGAGAATGCACAAAAGAGTAACATTGTTAGGGGTAGTGACGGGCATTAACGACGGCAACAATAACAAGACAACGCAGCATTACGAACAGAGGGAAGCAAGCAAGCGGAGGACAGGATGAAGGAGAACATTAAGGTTGAGTACTGACTCGGTACCGTTACTTTATCATCACCGGATTTCAGGGCTGAAGTAAATAGATGGTCGTTTGCACCATGAAGAAAATAGAATTGACGGAAACCGAAGATATACTAATTATGATACAAAGTTGGAACCTGTTCATGTTATAGTAGTAACTATAAGTCAGTACAATATATATTCTTCAACAAGTGAGCAGGTACAATTATCTCGGAACAGTAATAACATCTGATGGGAGATGCCTTGAAGAGATTAGAACAAGAATCGCCATGGCAAAAGTAGCCCTTAGCAAGATGAAAAACATATTGACCAATAAAAAGATGTCAATTGAAACGAGAAAAAGAGTGTTGAGATGCTACATTGAACCTGTACTTTTGTATGGATGTGAAGCGTGGACAATGAGCAGTCAGGCTGAAAAACATCTGATGGCTGTAGAGATGTGGTTTCTGAGGAAAATGCAAAGAATACCATGGACAGCCAGAAAGACCAATGAACAAGTCCTTCAAGAGACAAATGAAGATCGTGAATTGATTAGAGAAATTAGACGTAGACAGTCAACATTTTTTGGGCATGTTATGAGAAGAAATGGATTGGAGAATTTGGTGACAACTGGTAAGATCGAGGGGAACAGACCAAGGGGAAGACCTAGAAGCAAGTACCTGGATGGCTTGGCCTTGTGGCATGGTCAAGACAGAAACACGCAGCTGATCCACGACTCTGGTGATCGAGTGAGATGGCAGAACATGACCGCCCACGCTTACCGGCATGGCACATGATGGATGGATGGATAAGTCAGTATGCCTCCAGCTGAGAGGGCACTCAAGGTGACTCCAATTTTTAAGTTGGTTCCACAGATGTTTAACATGAAGGTATGATACGTTATTGAATATTGTCTTGGTACATAAATAATGTATGTATTTCTGTAGTGATTATGAAGGAAAATTCCGAATTAAATTCATGAAGTTTTAAATTGGCGTATGAGTCGCCATGGAGTGAAAGTTGGAATTGATCAACGTAGGCAAGAAGAGGGTTCGTACACTAATCTGTCTGCAACTCGAATGCTCCACTAACCGGCCGAAAGAATTAAAACTCGTTGTTGTGGAACAAAGCAACGAAGATAGAAGAACCTACGTGTATGTCCACATGTGCACGACGGGGCTCTGTCACATTATCTTGGAGTGGTAGACTGAGCTCAAACCTTCTCAGATAAGGGTGAAAAACTAGGAGAACCATTTCCCCTTCTGGCTTTCATCTCTTAGTGGAGTATTGGCCCTGGAGCAACTCATGCCAAGCTCTTTGTAGACTTGTTCACAAATGGTTGGACTTGACAGCTAAAATTTCCTGTAGAATGACGTAGCCTGTCTCATGCTAACCACCCTTAATCACTTATGACAAGCATGGTAGGCTAAAGTAAATATTAGCCACATTCAGCCACAAAATAAAAAGGGTCGAAGCTAGTTAGTTAGCTAGTTAGTCCTCAGATTATCCTCTCTGCACATCACATCAAACCATTCAGTCCATAAGTGTTCCGACCACCCTCCTCAGTACCTCTCTCAGCATGTAGTGGTCGACGACACCAGTTCTGTGTTGGTTGATTATTCTTCTTTGGCCCCTTGCATAATGCTTCTGTCAGGCTTCACCCCTTTTCACCTAATGCAAACTAGAAACTGGAAATGCGATATTGTTTGTTTTTGTCTGACTGGAGAGGAGGGTAGGAATGTTTTTCTTGGCATAACTGACAATTTCTTTTATTTTATTGTGATTGATTTCCCCATACATGTGGAAACATTATCTTTAGTTAAAGGGAATAACTGAATGTCATGATAAATTGCCTGTTCTTTCAGAATGCAGAACCTGAAATTATAGTATCCTGTTTATTTTAATTACTGCTATAGACATGGTAAGGGTTAATCGGTTTGGTTGACATTGATTAATTATTTGATAATTTGAAGAGGGTTTTCATTTACTTTGTTCCTGTTTACTATCATTTTTAATCTTATGTGCATTTGACTGTTGAGAAACATGTTTTACAAAGGATAAATAAATGATGGTTTTCCCTAGACTTCTGTTAATTTGTTTATGGTTTGATTCTAAAAGCCAGACCCTGCATGGTAGCAATGGGAAGAGTTTATGTGTAGCCGGTAGCCACATCACAGAGTTTTGAGGTTTATATTATAGAGTTATCTGCCTCATCATCTAATTTGCCTCCTCTCAGTGACCACCACCTGTATTGGTATCCACAGACACAGATAAAAAGATTTTACCTGCGTTCCCACATTGAACTAGCCTCAAATGGGTAAAAAGGAACTACTATCCTGGCAAGTGAAAGGTGGCCAGTGTGGTATTGACCTTATCACTCATTGAGTTCTGATTGGTCTATCATAAAAAGGGACTAGTCCAGCATACCTGTTTGTGTATCAGTGCGTGCAAAAGGGTCCTTGAGTTGTCTTGTTACACACACAAGGTGCACACCACAGACGGACATCAAAGAGAACATAACATGGAGGTATATCATGTTTTATGTTAATTGGCACATTCTAAACAAGACAATGTATTTACAATTCTATATAATACATCTGGGGCTGTCAAAAAAAATGTTATTTAAATGTTTTGAAAAGAGCTAAAACACAAAGACAATATATCACAAACAACAGAAAGAAGGAGTTAATATTTTTATGGCCACATTGTGAGAAGAAAAAAACCAGCAAAATTAATAGAGAAAAGGAGATGGGGGAAGACAACAAGAAATTAAACTTGACAGTCTTTTGTCATGCCTGGACAGATATCAGCATATGAATTGATGCAGTCTGTTGGAAATCATGAGATGTGCAGAAGTATGATCACCCATACCACTTTACAAGGCACTTGATGATGATGATGATAAATAGCAGCTAATTACAACTGTTCAAAAAGTGTCTGTGCATTTCTTTTTAATGTATTACCATTGAAGGTGAAATGTGTTTTGTTGGTTAACAGTTTGTTCAGCTCTTTCGCATAAACTATGTGGCTAAAGGAGTTGTAATAGCCATTCAAATAGATAACAAATTAACATAAAATGTGATTAGGAAAGTTTATAGCAATTAAAACATATAAGGAAATGGTGATCATTTCAACAAAACCTTTTCCATGAAGGAAAACAAAACAGAACAAACCAAGAATATTTAGCACTGAACAAAAGCAGTAATCATAAAAATAATTTGCTTGAAATGCTCAGAAACATTTTTATAACAAGCCCACAATTACTTTCTTTTCTCATTTTTATTTTCAGAAAATGTAAGATACTTAAAAGTATGTAAATTAATCTGATATATTTTACAGTGTGAGTTGTCCCTCTGTGGTTCCAGATACTGATAGTTATTTAACTGTTGGTTTGTTTTGTTGTGTTGACATTTTTTTTTTTTTTTTTAAATTCTGTTTCCCCACTATATTTTAAACAACCTGCTTTTATTAAATGCATGAAGGGTGATAAGATGTAATTATATAATCATTAATTATTTGCAAAGTGTTCCTTCATGTCTCTAAAAATGACTTGAAATGATCAATGAGGAGGTGGTCTGAACATGTAGCTAATCAGCTGATAACAGGGGCAGTCAGAATCTAAACTCTGTGACTTCTGCTTTGAGAGTCTGAGCATTTATGGGCTTTTCCGGAAGTGCAGTGAGGTCGTTTCCTTATATTCATAATGGCTTGTCACACTGCTTGGCAGAAGTGATTTGTCACATTTCTGATAAGAAATGATTTGTCAGACTTGAACACATTTTTGGGAAGTAATTACTTGTCAGACTGTTCACATTTCGTGGAAGAAATGATTTGTCAGACTTGCACACATTTCTGGGAAGAAATTACTTGTCAGACTTCACATTTCTGGGAAGAAATGACTTGTCACATTACTAGGAAGAAATGACTTGTTACATTGTTTGGAAGAAAATTGTGTTTTGACCATATTTATCATATTATAGATCAAACAGCAAAGAAACACAGGAAATGTATAAGTACTTCCCAGTGATTCACTCAGTGGGGTGTGATCTTTGTGATGCTATAGTTAGTGGTGCAGGTTTAATTATTTGGAAAATGACATATATAGCAAAAGATGTCTTTTGATGAGATTATGTGTCATCTGCTGGTATCATTTGATGGGATTAGTGTCATCTGTTGGTATCATTTGAGAGGATTAGTTTCATCTGCGGGTATGATTTGATGGGATTAGTGTCATCTGCTGGTATCATTTGATGGGATTTATATCAGCTGCTGTTATCATCTATAAGGATTTATATGAAAATTTATATAGGATATATATAATGTAATGGAAACTGTTTTTAGTGAAAGTGTCTCCATATAAAAAACGACAGAAATCATGTCAATTATTCAAGAATATAAGCTGCAATAAAAAAAAAAAAAAGCGCAAGAATGAGTAATATTTAATTTGTTGCATTTTGAATGTTTTAGAATCTATTTCAGCTTATGGCTGTTCATCCTGGACTATTAGGAAACGGACAACAGCAACAACAAATTCCCTTGAAGTCACAGAATTCTGATTTTACAGACGAATGCTGAAAATACTTTGGACAGGTCATAATCAGTATTATAATTATGTTGAAAGAGGCTAAGACACAAATACAACTAGTCACAAATGTTAGACAGAGCTAATCAACATGATGTGGTCACATTATGAAGAGAGGAAAACTGGAACATGTAACAAATGGAAAAATGATTGGAAACAGTGATAGATGAAGATGATAGATGATGGTGGTGATGATGATGATGATTTGTTCATGCATGTTATTTGTTCAGGGTGTCTGTAAAGTTCCACTACACATTGTATGTAGAACAAATGTGAAAAAAATGAAATACATGATGTCATAAAAAATGTGAAAATGTAAGAAAATACAGACATCATACAAGATCTGAGCATAAAGAAAACTAGGTCATAAATGGAAAGTAAATTCAACCAGCATGATATTGACTAGATCACATTTTGAGTGCTGTCTGATGTACACATATATGAGGGCTAGCACCATATACCCAATGGATATCAAATTGCGTGAACGTTTACTTTTACTGTTTGACTCTTACATCAACTGTCACAGTGGTTTAGGGAGAACAGAATGGAGGGCATGGTTCCTGAAGGACAAGGCAGAGGCTGACCAACAAGACAGGGGATACAAGTCGTTAAAGACATTCAACTGCCAGGCTTGTTGTTTCATTGACATCATTGGAAACAGTAGTCAGTGCTCATGTTCTTTAAAGTGTTTTGTTTTATCTTACATGTTACTCAAGTTCATTGATTGATTCACTTTCCAGTGCCCAGGTTTGTTAAGTTTTCATATTTCTTGTCATGTAAAAGTTTCATCAAAAACATAGTTTAGCCTTGTCCATCAGTAAACATACCAAGAGATTGTGTCAAAAGGGTATCATATCAAATGTGCACATATTTTCACGACCTGGTGATGCTCACCTTGCAGTTTGACACCCTTGGGACAATCCACACACTAATGCTGTGGAAACATTCTGCTTATAGAAATTTTCTTGAAACAGTTTCTTGCTACAGGTCTTTGATGTGATAGCATCATCACAATTTTTAGATCTGAATAGACGATCAATCTGTCCCTCACTTTCACAGTGACGAGCTCAGTCATCGCACCCATTTCCCACTGTGCCCACGACATTATCAGTGCAGTTTGATGTCATCATCATTAATGCGCCTGCTATTCCTTTTACAGCATGGATGTTACTTTATGGCATCAGAGATTCTGCTTAGCTTATTACAAATTTCTGTTACGATACATCCTTCTGTATTTATAATTATAAGGGGGCTGAGTGGTCTCGAGGTATGGTGTCCGCTGGAGGTGCCGGGTTCAAGCCCCGGTGAGGGCCGGGAATTTTTTCACGTGAATTTCTAGTAACAAAAATTTCCCCTGGTCTCTAGGTAGTGAGATCAGTTGCTTGTGTGTATTGTTGCACACGTAAAACATCCCTTGGCAGTTGGAAATTAAAAAAGAGTAGCCTAATGGTGCTGCCCGGGCAAAATTTTGAGTTAAAAATCTACCCAAAGTATTTCAGGATCCTCACCAGTGCTACAGAGTTTGTGCACTGAGCTGAGATTCTCTGGGCTCAGTCTTGAGGTAGGAGTAGAACGGAGCACTTATGGGTTACACCCGTTTGCTATGATGTTGATCCGTCGACTAAACTAAACATATTTATTATTATGAATGTCTGTTTTTGTATTGGGAGCTGTGGTAGCATAGTGGCTAGATGCTGGCCTGCTTACCCAGTGATCATGGGTTTGAATCCACATCTAGACAGATTGTCAAAACTGACCGGGGCTCTGCTTAGAAAGTTACCGGGAAATGTCTTGGGCAGTAAAGAAGGCTGGTGTGATGTTGATCTCACATCCATCAAATGCTGATTGGTCTATGACATCAGTTGCTGATTGGTCTATGACATCAGGT
Source organism: Cepaea nemoralis (assembly GCA_014155875.1). Lineage (NCBI taxonomy): Eukaryota > Metazoa > Mollusca > Gastropoda > Stylommatophora > Helicidae > Cepaea > Cepaea nemoralis. Next base: position 410,577 of record JACEFZ010017323.1, on the reverse strand, counting down.
GCTGATTGGTCTATGACATCAGTTGCTGATTGGTCTATGACATCAGTTGCTGATTGGTCTATGACATCAGTTGCTGATTGGTCTATGACATCAGTTGCTGATTGGTCTGTGATATCAAATGCTGATTGGTCTATGATATCAAATGCTGATTGGTCTATGACATCAGTTGCTGATTGGTCTGTGATATCAAATGCTGATTGGTCTATGATATCAAATGCTGATTGGTCTATGACATCAATTGCTGATCACCATGGTTTGTCAAGAATGCGACAGCGTGGAGTGACGAGTGGATCTGGCTGATGCTCGACGCTTAGAGGAAATGTGAGACGCACATATAATCAGATTGCTACTGGTACTATTGATGATGGAACTCTTCGCTGGCTTCTAGGGATGGGGACGGAGCACTTATGGGAATGCCCCGAATGCTGTGATGTCGGTTCTTAAATCAATCAATCAATCAATCAATCAATTTCTGATTGGTCTATGACATCAAATGCTAATTGGTCTATGACATCAAGTGCTGATTGGTCTATGACATCAAATACTGCCAAACCCACCTCATGGTGTTGAAAGAGGGCCTTTATCCATCCATCCATCCAGTTTTGGAGAAAAATAAAAATGAAACTTTCCACCTTGTTCAACCAGCCTCAGTGGTATTGGTTATAATTATGGTGGTTCATCGTGCGGTCAGGGCGTTGACGTTATTTGTTATATATGTATTAGAAAGGTTGCCGGTGCTGTGGTGAAAGGGTTACGGAACGCAATTTGCAATCTTGCATACCAGGGTTTGAAACACTATTGCTGGCAATTTGGAAGCAGATAGCCTTTGACAAGTTTTCATACAATGGTAGGAGTGCCGGCCTTACAGAAAGCAATGGTAAACTGCTGAATATAAACTTGCCAAGAATTAACAAACAGCAATACAATTCTGGGGTTGACTGCGACATCCTGTAAAGGATATGCAACCAACTTTTGTTTGTTTGTTAGAATGGCTTCTTAATGAATTAAACAGTTTGTAGTTAATTAATTTTATTGGCAGGATTGTCAGTAGTATGTAACATAACCTAGATCTGTGCATGATGATTATCGTAGACTTGTGTGTTTAGCATTGCTTCCGATGCCTATGTAAAAGTCTCCATGTATTGTTGGTATATATAATCTGTTAATGCAGTATCGATAGACTCGGGGAGTCTCTGTGGCAAAGTGGTCAAGCCGTTTGACTCGTGCCCTGAAGGTTGTGGGTTCAATTCCGGGCCGCGTCCTTCGGTTTACAAGTTAAATGTTTCGGAGACTCCTGTGGGTCGTTGCTAAAAGCTACTGAGTTCGTGCTTTGTGCGACGCTTTCCGTGCTACGGAAAGAGACCGAGCCATATGGGATAAAACCCGGTGCAATGAAGTCGACCCTGTCGACTTTTAAGTATCGATAGATTTATTCATTTGGTGTTGTTTTTATCTAAAGCCATCAGTTAGAACTGGGATGTGTTGCTTTAGTTCAGAATGTAACAAATCCCATCTGTGGTGTTAGAATTAGAGTACATATAGAGGATTGGAATTGGGTTGGCATCTGTTAGCAATGAAATACCTAAAACTTTTGGAGAGAACATTCAATCAATCATGTGCCATGCTGGAAAGCGTGGGCGGTCATGACTCGCCATTTCACTCGATCACCAGAGTCGTGGATCAGCTCAGTGTTCCTGTCTCAACCATGCCATGTGGCCAAGCCATCCAGTTATTTATTTCTTGATCTTCCTCTTGGTCTGTTCCCCTCGATCTTGCCAGTTGTCACCAAGTTCTCCAATCCATTTCTTCTCATAACATGTCCAAAAAATTTTGACTGTCTATGTCTAATTTCTCTAATCAATTTACGATTGTCATTTGTCTCCTGTAGTACTTGGTCATTGGTTGTTCTGTCTGTCCATGGTATTGGAGATAACATTACCGACCTAGATATTCACCATCCAGACCATGAATTCTGGACACATTTTTAAATTGTCCTGGGCTCTCAAGTTGACCCAAACTGGGTACTAAGACATGTCTGGGGAAGTACAGACATCCGGCATGATACTGACCATAATACCCAGCATTGCTAAATTTATAATTCATTCATTCAGTAGCATGTCCTTTGTAGAACCTCACTCCCATAACAACCTTCTGGAAAACTTTTCAATCACAAGCAAGATGTCCCATGTCTGATACACCCATCTGGAGATCATCCGCCACATCCTGCACCCATCTTCTCTTTGGCCTTCCTCTTCCTCTCTTCCCAGGCATATACTCCTCCATTATTGTTCTCTCCAAACTCTCATGACGTTTAAAGTGACTAAAATATATCAGTTTTCTTTGTTTTATCGTCTTTAATAGCCATCCTTCTTCAATATTCAATGCTGAATCGTCTATAAATATATGGGTCTAAGTGTGTAAAATGGTCCTTGACGTACTTTGTTACTGTGTTAGGGTTGTCTTTAATCAGTGTGGTATCATGGCATAGTGGTTAGTGTGTTTGCTGGTCAAGACAGTTGTCCCGGTTCAAACCCAGGCAGTGGATGAATGATCTTTTTCTGACTAGAGCAGCTGTGGGGTTGATTGACCCAGTTTAATCAAATTGATACCTACCAGGTCATTTTAGGAATGTTCTCGGAATTGTGTGGGAAGGAAAAGCACCTAGGGAGTGAATTGATCATCCCACATCTTTGTGCTGTGGTCTAGAATACAAGTATGTGAAGGTGGTAACCACTCACACTCCAGCGGCAGAAGCTACCACAGGAGTAACTTTACTCGAATCCATTGACATTAGAGTTATAAATGTGATGTTTCATTGTAAATTTGTATTTTGTTTCATTAAATAAGAAAATAAAGTGGATTTACATGCAACCACAGCAACCGATTTGCGTTGATTTTCAGAAAGATGTGAGCGTTGGCTGCTCAGAAATGAATGGCACAATGCACACAGACTGGCAGGGATTAGTCCAATGTTGCTAATGTTTCCCCAATGGGTTCTAGGTATTTTATTGGTTTGTTAACTCCAATTCAAATGTCCAGAGGGAACGTGGAAGGGGATGGGTGGGGTCGTTTTCAGGATTGCCAGAGAAGGAAAAGTGCATAATAATCCATCTGTAGCATAAAGCCCGGGCTGAAGTGTAGAGACCATGTGTTGCATGACACCTCACTCTGCTTGTCTAGTTTACTTCAGAGGAAAGATAACACCAATACATCTGGAACAAGACAAATTGCAAAGCAGTGCTTTAACTGTCAGCCTGTCGGCGCTTCGATCCTAAACCAGTTGCGGACCTAGGCCTGGTCTTCCCTGCATTGATATTTAGTCTTTAGGTTGCATTTCCTCGCACCAGGATAAAGATTGTACACTCCAAATTGTTCTTCCCCGTCCGAAGCCGTTGGCAGAATTTAGGGTGTCGGGTTTGGTGAGCGCCACCCAACATTTGGCGCGAACAGAAAGCAGGTAGGACCGTCAACTGTCATACCATAGCTCAGTCATATCTGACTAAGATATCTGACTGTTGCAACGGCAACAACGATATGATACACACAAAAAATCTTCTCACGCTGTCTTTCTCTATCTCTTTCCGAAAATCTGTCCTGTTGTCACATGTTCCAATGTCTTCTCATAACGTGGCCAAAAAAAAAGAAAAAAAAGAAAAGTAAACGATGCATATTTTAGCTGAAGATGGAGGTGTGATGAGTTAGTTAGTTAGTCGTGGTTTCAACTTCACGGCAACGGGTCATCCCCATTATGCTCCGTCCCTTTGCCAGTGAATATCACTCAAAATGCTCCTCACTGCCCTAATGTGAACAATGGAATATACAGGAGTATCGGCAAGCCAACAGCCCGCACAGGTACACTCTGCATAATTCCGCCTCCAGAATGCCAACACAAAAGTCCTCCACGAGAAATACAGTTCATTGTCGATGGAAACGGCAATCACCAGAAAGATTTCCTTGATCAGGGTTTTATCCCATGAGGCTCTGTCTCTTTCCACAGGGCGACGCGCAGAAAGTGCCGCACAAAGCACGAACTCCGTAGCTCCAGCGACGACCCCCAGGAGTCTCCTGAAAAATGCACTCGTGAACCGAAAAGGCAAACCAGTCAATCCAGAAACAGCCGGCCACCATTGTTCCGAACAAGCACTTCACGCTACAAACTGCGAACAGATGTAAAAGCATTCCACGCGAAATTCACAGCTCACAGTGTCGCGCCACGCACTCACTGAGTAGCAGGGCGACGGAACCATAGTCTCCTTAGTCGCCTCTTACGACGTGCATGGTAGGCAACAGTGTTACTATTCTTTGCTCCCCTGTATGGGCCCCGGCAACACACGGGCGGGTGGGGTGAGTGCTTGGAGTAAGTTGGTTATAGAGGGCTGATAGCATTAGAGGAAAAACCTCCCTTCCACGTCACACACAAATTCGTGTAAAATTGAAATTACCGTGGAGATTACAGGATGTTCCATATTCGAATAATACCTGTGACTATGCGTCTTAATTGTGTCAGCCTAAGTATTATTCATCTATTCATAGGATATATAGCCTATATGTACCTCTGCTATATGCACCTGACGTCATGCAGCGAAATATGTCAGGCAGTAAATGGTGCAACATATTGTTTATAGATTCTATGTTTAAATTCACTAAGGGAATACTTTGTGTTAAACACACAAATTTACCACGAAAAAGAACCCGCGGCATTGTTATCTTGCGCAGTGTAGGAAAAGAAAGCGGCCAGCACTGAAAGCATTATTTATTGTGAGACTGCCTCTGTAATACATTTCACATACAGCGTGAGAGACAAGGTTACATTATGGCGGTTATCAAAGACCGCCAGTGTTTGAAACAACACAACACGACATAGTGAAATAAAACACCACACGGTGAAACAAAACCTGTTTGTATATATGAGTGTTTGCAGCAGGTGTCACTTGCAGGCGGAGGAAATGTGTTTGTGATCGTGAGAATGAAAGTTAGTCGGTAGTAGCAGTTCCAACTTCACGGCAAACAAGTTTGTTGCACATCCTTTACAACATGTAGCAGTCACCTCATTCATATTGTGACTGTTTGTCATTCCTGGACAAGTTTACGTTCATTGTTTGCCATTGCTTTCTGAACGACCGACACTCATAGTCATACCTTTGTATAGAAACCACTCAAGACGGTCTGCTTCCAAATCCCCCGCAGCTGTGTTTCGAACGCGGTATGCGGGATCACGAGTTGCATTCGTAACACCTAAGCCACAGAACCGGCAAAGGCTCACCCCATAATGCTCCGTTCCTGTGTCAGTGAGTATCACACACAAAGCAGAATGTCAGTAAAAAACAACGGGCCTGTTCACTTTACAATCCATTCCACTTGACCTCGTTCAACCGGCAGTCGTTGCCTAGGTTACGTTTGTTGTCAGTTACCTTTGCGGTTTTCTTGATAACTGCTTGTGTTGTCAATTGAGGTGGTGGGGGAAAGGGATGCGCTTGGGCTTGGCCTGTGCGGTGATATGTTTTATTTTTTTCCCCGCTTGTCAGTGAAGAGAGAAAATCAGAAATGATGAAAACATGACTAAGCAGTGAAGCAGAGCAGAAAAGCAGAGCTAGAATAAATTAGAAAACAGCAAGTGAATTTTTTTTTCCGGTTTTAGGTTTTTTTCCGGTTTTAGGTCAAGATGGCGAGACGTGTTTCTTTCTAGCTCGGCTTAGAACGGTTGATCGGCGGTCCGACAAACCACCATCGTAAAATTTCCCGTTGTTTCAGAACCAGATTTCTGGCTCTAAATGTTATGTTGCTTCGCTGAAATTTGTTGAATTCCAAGGATATTTCAAATTGGCTATTGGAACGTTAAAATCCAACCCACGTGTGTAGTGAAGTGTGTGTTGTGTTATGAACGGTTACAACCGGACCGGGATATTCTCGACGTGTTTCCTTCTAGCTTGGCTTAAGACGGTTTATCGACGATCCGACTAATCATTTTCCGTTACTTCAAGATCAGTAAATGTTATAATGTGTCGCTCAAATATGTTAAACTCCAAGGATACTTTCAAGATTGGTTACTGGAATGTCAGAACTATGTACCAGACAGGGAAAACGACTCAGGTGTGTAATGTTATGAATGAATACAACCTAGAAATTCTTGGGGTTAGCGAGTGCAGATGGACTGACTCAGGTAAGACATTTCTCAACTGTGAACAAAGACATATAATTTATTCAGGAAGAACCGACAACCATCATTCGAACGGAGTGGCTATCATCATGTCAAAAAATGTAGAAAGATCACTGATCAGCTGGGAACCAGTAAATGATAGAATCATAACAGCTCGTTACCAAACGAAATATTTCAAGCTTACAATCATCCAGTGCTACGCACCTACCAACGACGATACAGACATCAACAAAGATAATTTCTATGAACAACTAATTGGTACCATCAACTCATCTCCCAAGCACGACATTGTTGTTGTAATGGGTGATTTCAATGCCAAGATAGGGTCTGACAATGAGGGTGTTGAGAAATATATGGGAATTCACGGCTTAGGGGATATGAACCAAAACGGAGAGAGACTACTAGAATTCTGTGAAATAGCAAATCTGATAGTAGCAAACTCTTTATTTCCGCACAAAGATATACACAAAGTCACGTGGAACTCGCCTGATAGCATCACAAAAAATCAGATAGACCATTTTTGCATTAATGCCAAATTCCGTTCATCAGTACAAGACGTCAGAGCCTACAGAGGTGCAGATGCTGGCAGTGATCACAATCTCTGCATTGCCAAACTAAAAATAAAGCTCAAGACTCTGCACAGATCACCCAGAATTAAGAAAATAAACTCACAGTCCCTACTGACTAAAGAACACCAACTCGCATTCAATTCAGAGGTACAAAGCATCTATGCTAACAAAGAAAGTATATCGAGCAGTGCGAATATTAAAAACAACATTGAAGAAAATTGGAATTTCCTAAAAACTACCTTGCTAAATGCTGCAACAAACACAGTCGGCTACGTACAAAGACAGAAGAAGAAGTGGCTAAGCGATAACACCTGGACGAAGATACAAGAAAGAAAACAAGCAAAACTAACACTTCTTTCTGCAAAAGACACATCTACATATGAAACCCATAAGCAAAAGTACTCTATGTTGGATAAAGAGGTGAAATCAAGCGCACGAAAAGACAAACAGAACTTTATTCACAGCCTGGCCTCCGACGCCGAATCAGCTGCCAGAACTGGAAACAACAGAGCCGTATTCCATATCATGAAGCAACTATGCAATCACTCACCTACACCAAATATACCCATCAAAGACAAACAAGGCAATCAACTGTTATCCGATGACCTTCAAAAGCAACGATGGGCAGAACATTTCAAAGAAATATTAAATAGACCGCAGCCTGACACTGTTCCGAACCTGGATGGAGAAATTACTATGCCCCCACTGGATGCCTCCTGCGAGTCATTCACCATGGAAGAGATTAAAGCAGCCACCAAAAAATTGAAGAACAACAAAGCTGTTGGTGAAGATGAAATCTCAGGAGAAATGCTCAAAGCAGCAGATGAGAACACCTTACAACGTTTGTTACAGCTGATCAATGAAATCTGGCAAAGCGAATCCCCACCACAACAGTGGAAAGATGGTGTAATTTTCAAACTGCCTAAAAAGGGCGATATGTCTGATTGCAATAATTGGCGTGGTATCACTCTATTGTCAGTACCAGGAAAACTTTTTTGTAGCATGTTACTTGAGAGATTGAAAAAGGCGATAGATGAAAGGCTCAGAGAAGAACAAGCAGGCTTCAGACCAAAACGGTCATGCATAGACCACATTTTCACCCTCAGAATAATCATTGAAGACTCCGTAGAATTCCAGTCGAAATTAATCACAAACTTTGTCGACTTTCAAAAAGCCTTCGACAGCATCCACCGTCCTTCACTTTGGAATCTACTTAACATCTATGGTTTTCCTACCAAATATACCAACGTCATAAAATCTTTCTACAAAGAGACACGTTGCTGCGTAAGAACAGAAACAGGCAACTCTGACTGGTTCTCAGTCGAAACAGGAGTGAAACAGGGTTGTGTCTTATCACCGATGCTTTTTGGAATAGCTATCGATTGGGTCATGCGCAAATGCACAAGCAACACAAATATGGGTATTCATTGGGTTGACAAAATTCTAGAAGACCTGGACTTTGCCGACGACATAGTGCTTTTGAGTTCAACACATCCGGATGCTCAAGAGAAAATAAACCACCTCCAAAATGTTTCAGGGCAAATTGGTCTCCAAATTAACACCACAAAAACAAAGACTATTGATCTTACCAACAGTTCAGATGAGACCAAATTGAACAGCTACGTTCTTGAAAAAGTCAACAGCTTCACATACCTAGGAAGCAAAATGACAGTCCGCAGGGGACTCAACACCAGAAATATCAACTAGAATCGCACTGGCATCTAGTGCCTTCAACAAACTGTCAAACATCTGGAAGTCAAAGACACTCAGCAAACACACAAAACTTAAAATCTTCAACTCTTGTGTGATTCCAGTGTTAACGTATGGATGTGAAAGTTGGAAATCAACGGTAGCTTTAGATAAAAAATTAGACAATTTTGAGAACAAATGTCTTAGAAGACTTCTAAACATCCACTGGACAGACTTCAGAACCAATTCGCAAATAAGACAAGAGACTAAGCAAGATACAGTATCCAATTTCATAAGAAGACGCCGTTGGAACTACATCGGCCATGTACTCAGAATGGACAAGACAAGACTCCCCTACCAAGCCCTCATATGGTCACCGGTAGGGAAAAGAAAACGGGGAAGACCAAGAGAGACCCTGCGTAGAACCATCATTAGAGAAGGCTCATTCAATGGCCAAGTAAATATCCAAGATCTACAACAGATAGCAGCGAACCGCCAGGCATGGAGAGACAGGACTTCTGCCCTATGCGCCGCCTTAGGCTCAAGAGGAAAGACTAACTAAAGTGAAATGGTTGTGCCACATAACTCGGCTGTCACCAGACAGTATACCACAAGCAATGGTGTAAGGTGAAAATGGAACCAGGAGAAGAGGCCGGCCATGGAAACAGTGGACAGAGGAATAACATAGTAGATGGGAATTTCGAAATATGAAGCTCGTAAGCTGGCTCTCTCCCTCTGTTTATGCGCTGTTACATCGACACCACAAGGTACAAAAGGAACCAAATGAGTTGACATGAGATGCTTGCTTGCTTGCTTGTGTTCGCTGGCTGTGAACTCCAGCGTGAATTCATGTATGTCGGATGAAGACATCCTGTTGTCCAACATCAGTGTGATGTCATACAGGACCTGAGGTTTGCGTGAGTATCGGTTGTCCCATGTCTGGCTTATTGGTGTGCAGACTGGTGGTTCCTCGCCGTGCAGGCAGATACTCTCCGACTTCGGAGGAATCAACGATCCTACTGACTTTAGCCAAGACCCCAAAAGGACCTGCTGCCCAGGACGCTCGGCGAGGACGCGTCAATAGGTCTTGGCCAGTATACAGCCCTGCCCTGGTGCCTTGGATACACCTCTGCGTCCGTGACATGAGATGATTGAAGGCTCATTGCACGCCTTTTGTGTGTGGATGTATTCCTAGGAAGGACTGCTCCCTGGAATCCGTCCTGCTTTATTTCTACTCCCCGCACCAATGATTCCTCTCCACCTCCCCAATCCTTCCATTCCACCGAGTCACAAGTGAACGGGAAACGAGCAGACGGACAATGCTGGGTCTGCATAGCTGGTGGTGTACTGGTGCATGATATGGCAGATGTGGTTAAGACACTTTTGGGATTCAAATGAAAACTTGAAAATTGTCATATAAATTACAAGAAACATACCATTGTCTCTTAACTTGTCAATATTGTTGTTAAGGATGTCAAAAGTGTTAAGCATGTGCTATAACGCCTCAGACGAACACTTCGACTGCATAAAAACAGTTTCAAGATGGACTCCCCATTTGTGACATGCACCAAAGAGGAGCGTCTTTCTGTTATCCGTTTTTTGATCACTGAAGGGGTAAAACCTACAGAAAATCAACGGCAAATTACGGTCTTGTGTGGTGATGCATGCCTGTCAGTCCAGCAAGTGCACGAGTGGAGTAGAGCGTTTCACAACGGCATGACTTCTGTGAAAAGGTACAGCAGATGGTGCATGAGTGGTTACACGCGCTACCAAGATATTTTTGTTTTTTACAGGAATCCAAGCACTTTATCTGTGCTGGAGGACTTGCATTGAACGCAGTGGTGATTACATCGAAAATAATACATTTATTTTTTACTTTGTGAGAATATATTCACCAACTAAATTATTTAAGGTTTTCATTTGAAGCCCCCTCGTGGATGAACAGGTAAATACTCAGCATAGTCTAGAGAGGATGGGGCATTAGGGAGTGACTGGGGGATCTAGCCGACAATCAGGACTCCGAGGAAAGGTCAGACGAGCACAATTAGACTACAACCATTGCCATTAGTATTGGGACGCTTCACTGGCTGTTGAAAATGAAAGCGGAGCACCTATATGAATGTCCCGCGTGCTGTGATGGCGGTTCTTAGTTCAGGACAACTCATGGGCTCAAAGCTAAACAAATATTGAGAATCCCTGTATTAGATGATCCTCCAGATTACATGTAACTGATCCCCTGCAATAATTTTGGAGCACAGTTTGTGAGTCCAAAACATCACCATTAAATTGCTACCAGACACGCCACAACCATGCGTTGATATTTATTTCTTGATATCAGGCGCATGGGAGATAATTGAGGTGAAAGGGAGCGCACACTTTTAATTCTTTGCAAGATAATATGAGTGATGTTGCTGAAAATACTTGTAAAGATAGAGTTTGGCGTTTAAATTTTAACATATTGACTCGAGCAGGAAGCGTGAGATAAATGTGTGGTAGTCACAGGAAGCCGAAGGCAACATGATCAGGTTGGAGGTATTATCTGAAGATAGTGTGAGTTCACGCTAACGTAAGCTGACAATTTATCTGAAAAATGAAATTAGTTGATACTAGAAACTCCCGAAAGAAATATGCTAAGTGCTTTTCTAGATTGCTTCACGGCCTTTTGGCTAAGATCAAAGTGTAGTATCTGTTCTTGCTAAGATCAACGTGTAGTCATCTGTACTTGATCTGGCTAGGGCCAGAAGCAGAGGCGTTCATACGAATGACACACAGGGACGTGGGCCCTCATGGGGCGGCTGTGGCCCCTGGGAATCGCGAGCCCTTATAAAAATTACAAAACATTTTCTCAGCCTTTTGGCTAAGATCAAAGCGTAAATGTATATGCGCTACTCCTGGCCAGGGTTCAGAGGGTGTCACCCAAACTGACAAACTCGATTCACCAAATCATTGACCTCTGGCAGACAGGCCTTGGTGGACCACGATGGTCCGAAAGGCACACAGTGGGACTAAGAGGAGACTCCGTGGCGAAGTGGTCAAGCCGTTTGACTCGGGCTCCGAAGGTTGTGGGGTCGATTCCGGGCCGCGTCCTTCGGTTCACGAGTTTTCGGAGACTCCTGTGGGTCGTCGCTAGATCTGCGGAGTTCGTGCTTTGTGCGACGCTTTCTGCGGAAAGAGACCGAGCCATAGGGGATAAAACCAGATGCAATGAAGTCGACCCTGTCGCCTTTTAAGCGACTTCTAAGCGACTTCTAAGCTACTAAGAGACCTTTAAAAATAAGAGGCCTTTATATAAATAAGAAATACACATTAAAATAAACAGAGCCACCCGATGGGGTTCCACAACCCTGTGTGTCATTCAGATGACCGTCCTTGCTGGTGTTTATGGCTAGATCCAAGTGTAGTAGTATCTTAGCCTAAAGACCGAGAAAAAAAAGTTAGTTGCGTATCCTTTCAGGACGTTTGCAGTCAACACCAGCATTTTGTGCTGTTGTTGATGTTTTGACAAATTTACGTTCCGTAGTTTGCCATTGCTTTCTGAACGACCGGTACCCATACCATTTAGTAAGAAACCAGCGCAACGCGGTCTGATGCCAAGTTGCTTGCAGCTGTGTTTCAAACACGGGTATACGGGATCACGAACCGCGTCCGTAATACCTTTGCCACGGATACCGGCAAAGACCGAGAAGCGATGACATATTTTCATACGTTGTTTTGAGATGTCAGAGCAAATTGGTTTCTGTTGTGGGACTTCATTTGTAGCAGAAGCTGGGCTGACGATATGCCGTCCAGCTGTTTCCGATGGCAACCTTGGATTGTGACTAAGGGTAAGAACATGAAAGAATACGTTTTCGATGAAGTGTGATTGGTTGACTAGCTAGCTGATTAGTTATCTGACTGGCTGGCTGATTGGTTGGTTGCATGGCTGATTGGTTAGTTGCTTGACTGACTGATTGGCTGGTTGCCCGGCTAGCCTGTTGGCTGATTGGTTGGTTGTCATGCTGACTGCTGGCCGGCCGGTTGGCTGATTGGTTGGTTGTCATGCTGGCTGTGTGATTGGTTGGGTGCCTGGCTTGCTGACTGGTGGGTTGCCTTGCTGACTGACCGTCTGATTATCTGGTTGTCTGGCTGATTGATTGATCGGTTGGCTGCTAAAGGAAGACTGTGAGTCTAAACTCCAAAGTTCGATCCATTGTCGTCTGCGCCCTGGTTATGCTTGTATTTATCAGTTGATTGCCCAAAGAAGACTGAGTCTAAACTCGTAAGTGCAGATTCGAATGTTTAAAATTGACCTAGCATCCCAGGTTGAATCAAGCCTAAAATGGGTACCACGAAATATCTTAGAAAGTAAAGGTGGCTTGTTTGGTATAAAAACTACAGGGGCCATTCTTAATGACTGCAGTGTTTGAAAATATTGCCGGTCCAAGGTTTGTATTTACCCATTATGTTGCATGAACTTTACAGAGGGTGAATACAAAACTTGGACCGGCAATATTTTCAAACGCAGCACAGTTATTAAAAGTACACCCTATACGAATCTAGCAGTGCGCGTAAAACATACAAAATGGACCTTTAAAAAAAAAAAAATCATATCCATAGTGACTGTTTTGCGGAAATCTTCGTTCCCTCTCCAAACGGAACAACCGTAATGTTGTTTGTAGATGGCAGGAACTAGAACTTCACAACTACGGAGAGGCTGAACACATCTCTCACGGACAGGCAGTGGTTAAGTCTAGGCTGGTGATGTTTCCTTCACAGGGGTTTCTTCTTGTGATGTCACTGACAAAAACTGCAGCCCGATGCCAAAGACATCCTCGCCGAATAAACACGCATTTCCACGCACGACAAAATAATCTGGATCACTAAGAAGTTAGTTGAATGTCCTTTACAGGGTGTTGGAATCAACCCCAGCATTGTCTGGCTGTTTGTGAATTACCCCTCGACGTGGACTGAAGGGATAGGAGCGCTCAAGCTTTAAAACTTCCGGTGCGCTAGTGACGAGGTAGCCGGATCGTCTTCTACATGCGTCAATTCGGATTTCAAAATTGACGTTCTCGTTCAGAAAGCAATGACAAGCTGAAGGAAGTAGAAAAATCAAACTGGAGTTGGGGTTGATGACTGTGTCCTGCAAAGGATATGCAATCTTTAAAGATAATTTCTTTACGTTTAGTAGTTTGTTATTGCTGTCTGAATAACCGACGCTTCATAACATCGAAGTCAACGCAAAGCGGCCTGTTTCCAAATCTCCTGCCGCTGATTTCAGAGCCTCGGCTCTGATCAAAATAGGATTTACGTAGGTTAAAGTAGAAACTAGCATAGACGGCGTCAATTTAACTCCTGGGGTGGGGGTGGGGGGAGAGACATAGACAGAGACAGACATAGGTTCAAGTGGAAACTAGCATAGACGGCGTCAATTTAACCCTTGGTGGGGATCGGGGGAGGGGAGAAGCTGAGTTAAGTAGAAAGTAACATAGACTGCGTCAATTTAACCCCTGGAGGGATGGGGGAGACACACACACAGAGAGACAGAGAGAGAGAGAGAGAGCGAGAGAGAGAGAGAGCAAGAGAGAGAGAGAGAGCGCGCGAGAGAGTTTAAAGTAGAAACTAGCATAGACGGCGTTATTTTAACCCCTGGAGGGATGGGGCACACACACACACACAGACACACACACACACACACACACACACACAGAGAGAGAGAGCGAGAGAGAGAGAGAGAGAGAGAGAGAGAGATTAAAGTAGAAACTAGCATAGACGGCGTCATTTTAACCATTGGTTTATTGGGGGAGAGAAAGAGACAGAGAGAGACAGAGAGGTTAAAGTAGAAGCTAGCATAGACGGCGTCACTTTAACCCCTGGGGTGGGGGTGGGGGAGAGACATAGACAGACAGAGAGACAGACATAGGTTAAAGTACAAACTAGCATAGACGGCGTCAATTTAACTCCTGGGGTGGGGGTGGGGGTGGCGGAGAGATACAGACAGAGAGAGACAGACATAGGTTAAAATAGCAACTAGCATAGATGACGTCAATTTAATCCCTGGAGGGATGAGGGAGGGACACAGAGAGCGAGAGAAAGAGAGAGAGAGTGATACAGAGAGAAAGAAAGAGAGAAATGAGAAAGAGATTGAGAGAGAGAGTGATACAGAGAGAAAGAGAGCGAGAAGAGAGAAAGTGAGAAAGAGAAAGAGAGAGAGAAAGAGAGAGAGAGAGAGAGAGAGAGAGAGAGAGAGATATGAAGGAACAAGATAGAGAAAGGACGTGATACTTCGATTGATCATTGAACGGGTTGCGCGCTGCTTGGTATTGAATGTGTTATGTTCCTTTTGTTTTCTCTTCACCGGATGTAACAGAAGAATGGCGACTGTTTTCTTCCGGGGCTTGTCACGAGCTTATTTCGTGGCCGCTTTTAAAACATTCTCGTTTCTAAATATGGCTGCCATTGTGTTTGTACACATTTCCCCTTAAAACCACATCATTATGGCTTCTAAATATTTCCCCAATAGGATATTAATTGTACAGGATTCATAACGAGAAGGCTACTGAATGAAAACTGACGAAATTTAGCGAAAGGAAGACGTCTTGGAAAAAAAAAAGACCCTTTACGCCGTAACAGATTCGGTGCCAAACAAACAGTTGATTTGGACCAAACCAAAAAAAGAAAAAAAGGATGTGGTCTCGAGGTATGGTGTCCGCCTCGAGTGTTAGAGGTCCCGGGTTCAAGCCCCGGTGAGGACCGGGAATTTTTCACGTGGACTTCTAGTAATAAAATTTACTTTGGTCTCTGGGTAGGAGATCGGACGCCCGTATGTATTGTTGCGCACGTAAAAAATCCCTTGGCAGTTGGAAATCGAAAAAGAGTAGCCTAACTGCGCTGCCCGGGCAAAATTTCTAGTTAAAAATCTACCCAAAGTATTTAAGGATCCTCGCTGGTGCTACGGATTCGTGCACTGAGCTGAGTTTCTCCAGACTCAGGTTTGAGTTAGGAGGAGAACGGAGCACTTATTGATTACACCCGTGTGCCGTGATGTTGATCTATCGACTAAACTATACTAAACTAAACTAAAAAATTAATGGCGGAAAATGGGAAGTAAGGGTGTTTCACAGTTATGACTTCAAAGTTGTTAATATGGAAACCAGCTCCGCGGAGAAGGGCTTACGGACAT